>CM062816.1:815230995-815778495 GCA_031772625.1 Pinus tabuliformis | reverse complement strand
TTCTTAGAGTGTGCACACACTATTACTATAAAAACATACATACCAACAATTCTTGTGGTTCTTTATGTATAATAACATGTCATGGCTCCCATTGTTATCACTAAAAAATGATCACCTATCCATTTCTAACTACATGGATTGAAATACACCATTTAGATTTAATTTTACCATAGTAAAATCACTTTCACTGTGGAAAATAATCTAGTAAACGACTTTTATTAAATTATTTTCTGATTTAAATAAAAAACCCAATGAGAACAATTAGATAAATCATTATTTATTTAATTTTCTCTAGGAATAATTAAAAAATCATTATTTAATAGTTATTACTTGTCACATTTGACTAAATCCCTTAAGAATATTTAAACAAATCATTATTTGATAGTTATTCCTAGTCATATTTGACTAAATCCCTTAGGAATATTTAATAAATCATCATTTATTTGAATTTCCTTATTTATATTATTAGAATAATTATTAAATCACTATTTAATAATTATTTTGATTTCGCAACTTTCTTGTTTCTTGTGAAATTATTAGTAAATCATTTTATTTGTTAATTATTTCTAAATAAAGGTATTTAACCATTTTAACTACTTTTTCTCTCTCCAATAAATATAATAAAGTATTCCAAGTAGTTAGATCTGAATTTGGTCAATAATATTTTATTATTCTCCATTTTCGATGTTAACTCCATACTTTGCTATATAAAGAGGGTTTTTGATTCATTCCTCACCATGATCATTATCGTCGTAAACATTATCGTCATTTTTCTTGAGCTCCTATTTTGAGTTCTTCACTTTTATTTGGGTTTTTCACATTGAGATAGAATCAATCTTTTGAAGCATCAAGGATATCAAAGGACCCATCCCATAGAGGGGAACTTACAGACCAATTTGTAGATCTTCTTCACCAGGTGTTATCAATAAAATATTAATTCATTTAAAATTGTTTTTCCAATTGGGTTATTATACAGGATTATTTATATCGTTGCTTTCTATTTTGGATTATATCTTCTTTTACCGCAGGTTTTCTATTTCTGTTTCAGATCTAAGATGATAACAACCATCAACTTGTTGTTAGGGTCACTTGTCACCTAGTGAATTAAGTGAAGTATTTTTGGCACACCTTCAAGGAATTTTCACACTAACAAATGGCATATCCACTGGGTCTTTAGTTACACATTTGTCATCCAACAAATGGTGACTCAATTGGTGTAATAAAAATGTTATTGGGTGATTGAAGTTTCAGGTAATTTTAGGGTTTTTCAGCTATTTTTTCTCTCAATTTCTATCTATAGTAATAAACCCTATTTTGTCAAATTTTCGGATTCTGTTGGGTTTTTGGTCCTTTTCGCGGGTCACACGTACTAATCAAGTAAGAGACGGCAAAATCTATGTGATATTTGTCGACCAAGAGTTTAGAAGAAAAACACACTTTTCAGCCCCTTAAGTGAGTTGCAAAACACAGTTTTTTTCCCTAAATTTGCGTTTAGCCCCATTTCAGGTTTGTTAGTTCCAGTCTTCGCAGCCTGTCACGAGGGATCAACATGAGCTCTTACTATGTCTAGTTTTGTTAGATGTTTTGCACATGATGTTCAGCACAAAACATGTCACAAGTATGTCCATCAGAAGAAGCTCGGAAAAATCTTTCCAACGGTATATCACACTCCCATAACTGGTTCTTGGATTAGAAGAAATGAATGAGTGATTCTTGGTTATGCATGTTTTCAGGTCAGTTGCTGCACACAATGACAAGTTTAGTACAAAATCAGTTTCTGAAATAATGGTAAGGAATTTTTCAAAAGTGAAAGAGGTTTTTGTTCATCACATACCAAATAACAAAAGCCTCCTTCCGTTTATGCATAGGTGCTACTATGTGGGGGATATACAGTGATATTTGGAGCCTACATTAAAACAAAGCAAATTTTTCATTTTTTTACTGTTTTATTCATTTTAGTGTGGGGCCATTTTACAATAGATGGAAAGTAATTTTTCAAAAGCCAAGGAGGCTTTTGTTAGGAATGAGCCATATAATAAAAACCACTTTTAGTTTATTCACAGGTGTCATGTACTGGGATATGTGACTAGATCTTTATAGCTCATTTTCACAGATTTAAATTTTTAATGATTTTCTGTTTTAGAGATGATTTTGTGGAATATATTTCGAGCTACGGGAAATGCATTTCCAAAATTTGAGAGAGGTTTTTCTCCACCATGACATTATCTACAAAAACCTCTTTCATTTTTTTAACAGGTGATATGGTTTAGGAGATACGAGGTCATCTTCAACACCTATGTTCAGAAATTCGGCCCAAGTTTATTATAACTAATTCTATTTTGAAGAAAATGGCTGAGCTCAATCCCTTAGTACAAGGATGAGAAAATGTATATATTTTATGAATTTCATAGTGTAGGGGTTGGATTTTGGTAGAAGGTTGGACACTTGGGATTTCTTGGCACTCCATTGTACATCTGATTTCTGAATTTTTAGCAAAGGAAAGACCTGGGTTTGCAACACTTTTTGGGATCCCTGTGGCTCTGTGTTTTGATGGTGTTCTTCTCTATTTAATTTGTAAGTTCACTGATATTCTTTTGTACCATTTCCTTTCTCTTTTTCTTATGAAATTAAACAAATGAGTGACAAAGGTAGAATTCATTAGTTTGCTGTGCTCTGCCTTTCAGTTTTGTTTAATTTTCAATGTTTTCTTCAGTTTGAAGAGGATTCTTGATACCATCTTGCCCTCTTTAGCTTCTCACCGGTCTGAACTCTCCACCTTTACAAATCAAAGCATCAAAATGATTTCCTTTCTTGCCCCAATCAGAACTCTGCAAAACTGGCCTTCATCCCCGGACCCAAATTTGCCTTTCCCTTGATTCCAACAAAATCCCCAAAAAATCAAATCAAATCCTTGCACTTCATACCTAGCCTAAAATCAAAAGATATTTCAGTCATCTCAAGCCCCATAGATCATAATTTGCTGAGATTGACCCGAAGAGAGCCCTCTCCTGTCCTCGTAGGGCTAGCTACGAGGCTGAGTGTGGTTTGATGTTGGCCATGGATCCTACCTTTTCAGCCTGAGGTAAATCTAGGTGCTAACATAGTGGAAACCATACTGGGGAAGAAAAGTTTATTTGCTTGTTAGTGTTCTTGCTTTATAAACTACAGATGGAGCCTGAAGTTATGCCAGGAAGCCTTCAAACTGCACCTTGCTTTGTGAGTGCATAAGTAGATAAAAGTAGCTTCAGTCAATCTTCGGTCTAGTCTTATAAATGGAACATCTAGCCTACAAATTGCCCCAGTAACATGTATCAAGTTCAGATCTGATTGTTGATGGTGAACAACGATCAGACACAGCAAGGCTGAAATCATTCACCTAGCGATTCCAAATCATTTTTGAGATCAGATCCAAGGACTCCATTGGAGGATGATCCTGATCAGTAGAAACATGAAAGGACAATATGGACAGATCAGGTATTCAAGTTGGAATTTCATCCAAGAAATTTTGTTCTTTGTCATAAATTATTTCTTCTCTTTTCTTGAGAATGTCAAGAAGGCTTTGCAAAGTATACTATGCTTGAGAAAATATCCCAGGCCTGCAGTTGATTCTTTCCCTTTGAAGATTGTGAATACCAAAGATTTGCATGCCTTTGAGCTTGATCAAGACCTTTCTTCTGAATCTTGTGATGACCGTCTTAAAACTGATGAGCCCCAAGAGACCAAGACTGATTCTATACCTTCTGTATTTACTCCTACACCTTGTAAAATTCCAGATCGATACAAGCCTCTGATTTTACCTCCTATATCCCATGCTTTCCCTAAAAATCATGATCTATATCTACCAAGATTTGATGGTGAACGCGACAATATCACTGCTAAGTGACAAAGGTAGAATTCATTAGCTTGCTGTGCTCCGCCTTTTAGTTTTGTTTAATTTTCAATGTTTTCTTCAGTTTGAAGAGGATTCTTGATACCCTCTTGCCCTCTTCAGCTTCTCACCAGTCTGAGCCCTCCATATTTACAAATCAAAGGATCAAAACGATTGCCTTTCTTGCCCTAATCAAAACTTTGCAAAACTGGCCTTCATCCTTGGGCCCAAATTTTCCTTTCCCTTGATTCCAGCAAAACCCCCAAAAAATCAAATCAAATCCTTGCACTTCATACCTAGCCTAAAATTAGTCTTTATTTCAGTCATCTCAAGCCCCATCGATTATCTTTTACCGAGATTGACCTGGAGAGAGCCCTCTCCTATCCTTGTAGGGCTAGCTATGAGGCTGAGCGTGGTTTGATTTTGGCCCTGAATCCTACCTTTTCAGCCTGAGGTAAATCTAGGCACTAACAAGGTCAGTACTTGCATTTGGAAAATTTTCATTTTTTTTTCTTCTCATAATTGCCGAGAGTGTTGTCTATAGGCGGGTTTGGGTATTTCACTTTTGTTTTTATCCTCCCTTAGGCCCGGATCCACTTGGTTTATCTCTTTGAGGAAGGATATAGCCCCCTAGGGTTTAGAGTACACCTCCACATTGTCAGGAAGATATTTGTTGAGTGAGGAGTCTAGGGTTCTTAGCATTTTCAGCCACTATTTTTCAAATTCGATCCATTACTTTTCAGATCTCTTGGATAAGCATATTTCACCTTTTTTCCCTTTAGAGTTTGGGTTTTCCTTTTCTGCCTTAGGATCCCCTTAAGTATCCTGTGTCTTTGAGCTTCACACCTGTCCTTTACAACAATTTTCAATCCTGGTTTTTGTTGTTTGTCTGCACCATTTTCAGCAGCTTAGAGCCTTTAGATACCAGTCCCTTGACATCAAATATTTTTGGCTTCTTTATGTGTCTTTTAGTAGCTTGTTTTCCTTCTCTTTTTTAGTTTCTTAGTGGCCCTTGTGAGTGGGGTTGTGTGTTCTTTATTGGATGTTTATTTTTCTGTCATTTCAGATTTATTTACAGTATTTCATCATTTTACTTTCAGTAGCATATGACATCATGAAACATGCTTAATTAACTCATACACTTGACACATCATTTTCACACAATCACACCTTAAGTGAACATGAGCTTGGTTAACACTACCTTTCCAAGACTTGAAACACTACACCTTAATAAATCAACACACATACATTAAGCCCACTTGGGCATTAGGTCTAAGCAATCTTTGTAGTGTAGGTGTAGGGTCAGTAGGATAGGCTTCCAATAACACCCATCGGTCACTTTTCATTGAGACATAGAAGTTGACATATCAGGGAGATTAATATCCTTCACCATCCCACGGTCAAAGACAGAGTGCGTCAGAAACCTGATTCAAAGGGGGTCATGCTAGGTCATCATTCGAGCACTTCTCCGTGGGGTTACCCAACCCTTGGTATAGAATTTCATGCATGGCTGACTACCAAGAAGCTTAGGACTCGACCACCCCAATCGGACGAGGGTAACCATAGTGACCAATCTTAGGAAAACACCTTATAGGATTGGATGTGGGAAGCAGTTTGTCCTCTACCCCACCTTTCTCTAGACAACTCTTCTTGCGAGGATGAGATTTTGTCAAGTAAGAATTTCTTTGGAAGACCATCTGAAATAGTAGATCTAGGATTGTTTGAGGATTTAGATCACCTATAGGCTAGAGGTCTTTTTATTTCATAAGATGTGTTTTCTTGTATTAGATTAATGCTATTAAAATAGTTAGTTTACACTTGGCACCACTGCACTACGTGTTTTCTTGTTGCTTGTTGCTTTGTTATTTCTATCATTATCTACTTAGTCTAGACACCATTGCGCCTTTAAGGCGTTTGTCACATCGAATTCGATGGCTTCACCCTGAGTTCCCTTTAGGCCATATTACTCTTCCTTGTTGAGTTTGAGTTCATCCTCCCAGTCCTCCATCGAGTCATCATTCTAATTCTGATTCATATTTTGATGATTCATCTTATTCATCCTCTAATTTCACATCTTCTCAACACCATATCACTATCATGTTAGGCACCAATGCAGGTGTAGGAACTCAAGGTGGTAACCTAGGTGCTAACCAAGGTAACCCCACTAGCGGAACCCCAATTGGTGTGGTCACTCTTACTCCCTTACTTCCTTGTGTTGCTAGTTTAAGTCTCCCATATTTCAACCAGCTTATCAACGATCCTCTTATCCATGATCCCACATGGCCAAAAATGCCTACTAAACTCCTTTCGGACATCCCAAAGTTTGGAGGTAATCCTGGAGAAGATCCAACTAAGCATGTTTTCTCCTTCCATATGTGGTGTTCGTCAAACTCCATTACTGAAGACTCCATTCGTCTTCAATTTTTACAATGCACGCTCAATAGAGCTGCTGCGAAGTGGTATGTAGACCAACCCAGGGAAACCCATTCCACTTTAGCGACTCTTGCAACATCTTTATTTCATATTTTTAGTTACCTCTCCATTATGATATCGATACCAAACTTTTGACTTCATTCTATCAAACTTCTGCCACCCGCCTTTCTGATCATGTTCAGGAATGGCGTAGAAGGAGGAGTATCTATAGAGCTCCTGACTTTGAAGACCAAGTCTATATGGATTAGTTTCTTAGATTTTTGTTGGCCCCCATTTTGAAATATGTCACATCACACTTTCCTTAATCTGAGGAAGAACCACTCCAAATAGCTCTCAAATTTGATTCGATTTACACCGAGTCAAGTTATGTTTACACTGTCATCCCTAACCTGCCTTAGCTTGGTGCTGCTAATGCACTAGGGGCCTCTCATGCCACAGATGGAATAGTTCAAACCATATCAAATCCCCAACCATATGCTTCACCTCAGATGAATTATGTTCAACCTTAGGGAGGGACCAGTTCCATGTACAATTATCCCTCCCCTAATCCTCCTTCGGGCAATCCTTATCCAAGTCTTAGCACACAATATGCATATCCTCCTTCACATCAACAACTACTTAGGCCAACTATTTCTCCTCCTACTTATACGAATGTTGTCCCATCTCCCTATTATCCATATGCATAGCCTAACGCTCCAGCCCCTTTGGCACCAACGCCTCAGCCTCCCATGCTTGCTCCCCCTCCACCACAACAGCCACCTCCTCCACAAGGACAAGTGTATGCTCAGCAAAGTGGATGCAAACCCCCTAACCCCAAGAAAAGGAACAAGGGGAAGGGTAATAGGAACTAGTAGGAGTAAGGTAATCAAGGCAACTAGGATCCTCCACCTAATGCCCCTCAGGGTAATTAACCTAATCTCACAACCAAGCAACAAGGCGGTCATCCCAAGGAGAACAAGAATCTTTTTATGAATAAAACTTGTGTTTGTTGTGGAGACTATGGTCATTATACCCATGAATTTCCTCTTTTTCCTCAGATGTGACAAGCATGGGAAGCTCAAGCAGCTTCTCGAGGATCACAACCCACTACTCCTCCTCTTCCTCTTACTTCATCCCAATCGGTCATGCTTACCAATCCTTTCCATCAATAAGGATACATAGCTGCTTAACCTACATAGGGTCAAGCAACCCAACCAGCTCCACCACCTAGTCAATGTGATTATCAGATTCTCATGATGAATTCTAATGAGGTAAATACCGAACAAGTCAACCTCGATACTTGATCGTGCCAATATGACAAACTACTTTCTAAGTCTATGATTGAGTCCCAACCCAAAGGGTCTACCGAGCCTCTATTGACACCCAACAGTATCTTACAAATCCCTCAACCTATGATTGAGGTCATACCCAATATCCCCAAAGTTTCGTTACATCGAAATGTTGCTTCTACTAAAGCCGCCCATGCATATAGCATAGTAGATGACTTGGTGCAGTCTCCTACTGCCATGTCAATGCTAGAAGTTCTTTAGACATGCCCATCACAAAGAAAATCTCTACTATCTTCTCTAGGCATCATGGATCCTCAAGATGATCATATTATTATCTTTCGTGTTGAAAAGTTGGATAACCCTCCCTTAACTTCAACTGTTTCTTTCCAAATTCCAGTCTCCATTCGAAACGCCATTGTCGAGTGGTGTATCATTAACGAAGGTGCATCCACTTGTGTGATGTCTACTAGTGTTTGGAAACAACTTGGATCTCCTGACCTATCCCAGTCCACCATCACTCTGTGTACATGGGACGGTCATCCTTCACAGCCCCTTGGGCTATCTTGCAACTATCGAGTCACAGTTGTTTGAAACATTGCTTGTATTGATATCTAATTCATTGATGCTCCTATAGACTATAACATCCTTTTAGGTCATAGCTATACTTACGCCATGTCAGCTGTCATATTGGTATTTCAATGCAAGATGTGTTTTCCCCGTAATGGAAATACCGTCATAATAGATCAGTTGACGTACTATGATCCAAAAGCCTAGAATTCACCTCTGATCAAAATTTCTTCTGTGGATGAGAATAAGACTGTCTTGTCTATTCGTCCAAGAGTCTATAAAGATTCCTCTTTTCTTGGTGCTTACTATGGCCCCACACCTAATCCTTCAAAGCCTATCTCATCGCGTGTTTTCATGCTCTAAGAATCACAGGCCACCCACAAACGGGTCGTTGTGCCTTCACAACAGTCTGCACCTTCAAAAACTGTTATGCCTGACTTAACCCCGTTTGCCGGTACAACTCCTCAAGGATCACTTCCTTCTCCTAGTATCTCTCCTAATCCATTTCTGTTCGAAATTGTTCCCGCAGGCCTTAGCCATTGTGGTATAGTTCCTCTAGGCCACTATCCTTTTGGTCATAAACCCTTCTTATTCCCACCTCTGAGAGTCTATTATACACCTATCATGGCTACGTTGAGTCAACCCAATACCTTAGGGATCCCAGTATGGTACATTGATCCACCCACAAGCACTCCAACTAATAAATTGAAACCTTACACCATTTTTACCCCGGTCCAATCGGTTGTTCCTACCCCTGCCTTTGCTTGAGTACCTTAGCAACCTCAATAGGAGCCTACTCCCATTGCGAAAGCATTTGGCGAGGGGGGGAAGCCTGAAATAAGGGAACTCAAGACAAGGATCCCCTAGCAACTCCAACTGCCTTTAAGCCACCAAAGCTTCTTCCTCCTTGCGCTTTGTGTGATGTTTTCGGTCACGCCACAAATAACTATCCTGAACTCCCTCATGTTAAGGATGTGGTCACTGATACCTTCTCGAGGTCCATGTCACCTTACTTGAGTCAGTTAAGAAGATCTGATCGCTACGCACAAACCACCCTTGCGCTTTGTGTGATAACTATGGCCACTATTCCCATCACTGTCCCCATCTCTAAGATGTTCATGATACAATTCAAGTGCTTCACGAATTAGAGGTCACTCGTGATGGGTCCACTTCTCCTTAACCTATGGATTATGTTCCCACTTCTACACCAGAACATGAGTTCTATACAACACCATCGTGATCCCTCCCCCTGATGTCGAGATGACAGATAGTTCTTCTCCCATTCTCTACCTGTCGTCATTCATGAGATTGTTACCTTGAAACTCCCCAAATGTTTCTTTTCGTGACTCTATTGAACCTCCCTCATTAAGCACATATGTCTCAACATCAGTAGATATTCCATCTACTATTCATATGTCTCACACTTTCGATAATGCTTATGTGAACCTTGTCTCTCATGAAGAGGCTTTAGGTAGCTCTTTGCCATCATGTTGTCTTTCTTCCTCCAATCCACCCATATTCCATTCTGATGAAGACATTATGGAAGATATGACCACCCCTGATTACCCTTGGGATGATATGCACCATCATGCATAATTCCTTTTGCAACAAACCCATGACAAATATGTTGTGGAGTCCAAAGACTTCATCCGTGGTGTAATAGATTGGTTCAATAACCCCTTACTTCAAACCCACAAATTCGAGCCACATACACCTTGTGGCCATTACATTACCACTCAATGTTTGGGTAAGGGGTCATCCACTTTTGAGAGTCCAGGAGAAGAAATTCTACCCAACCCTCCTAGCATGTTGGGTAGTGTTGATTATAGTACCATTATTCTTCCCCATGCTGAAGAACCTCTAGAGTCTCATATCACTTTAGATCACTCTATGAATGATCCACTTAATCATCCCTCCATCTTACCTCAACAACCCAGTCCCTTAGACATTGTTGTTGTTCAACCACCATTTTTTTTAGGTGAGCATCAGTTCATTATCTGCGAAGCCACTCTTTGGTATAGTGACACCATGTATAAGAACCCAGAAATTCAGTCCATTTGATTCATATATGCAGTGCCAAACAAGATTGGTAATCCACCATTTCCTTTCTCTAACTGTATGTATCCATTATTCCCATACGAAGACATCCATAACATAAACAAATGGCAAACCATGTCATCAAAAAGTGTTTAGATTCCACTACTCTAAATACATTCAGTATGCCCATAGCATGTTGGGGGGCACATATGCCCATCCATCTCCTCATTATCCTTTGGAGGATCTTGTGCCAGTTGGGCCGAGATGCTTGAATCCCTTATTCGAACAATTGGAACACAATGGAACTCCACAAACTCCTCTTGCTAGAGGGCATCATTCCCACCTTTGCATACCAGATCAGTCCCCTCCATCACATATGCTTGGGGACATGATGGTTCTCCCCTTAGCCACCTCCTCACTGGATTACTATAAGTCTCTGCCTAGAAACCCATGATCAAGGTATGGTCGATGATCATTTCATTCCTTGGATATTTTGTCCTACCAGCCTCTCCGATAAGCCATGTACAAATTGCATATCATAGATGATCGATGCCATATTTTCAAACATTATACTCCATGTGATGCCACACTTACCACTTGGTCCTCATGTTTGACTTGGTGTGCGGGGATCATCCTAGACATTTTCTATTAGTTCAATCCTGTGTTCCTTTCTTACCTTAATTCTTTATCAGGAACCATCCTTCCAAGAAGCATTAAGTCCATTTTTAGACAAGTAAGTCCAGCTACCTCCAATTTGCAGATCTTGATTCCCATGGTCAATTTGTCTGCTACGATCTCCACAATATTTAGGGCCTTCCCCTCCTCTCCAAATTCTCTGCAATTTAGTATGAAAATGAATTGGATTTGGAGGCAAAAATCCCTTTTATAGGAAAAAATATAGTTTGTTTTGTCGCCCATTGTGACCAAGCCGTAGCTCTGTTTGATGAACCGTTAACACCATTGGAAAACTCTCACCGAGTTCTATAACGGGTCCCCCTTTGTTTTTGGCAATTTGAAACTTCACTCGGAAGCCATTTTTTCAGTGAGCTCTCACTTTGTTGTTTGAGCTATCCATACTCTGGTACCACTTTACCTTTGCATTGGTTGACTCACGTGTCGATTTTCATCCTGAGTAACCATCAGTTACTCATTTTTTCACGGTCCCTACTAGGCCTCCCCCATGTGGCTTCTTTATGTGTCTTTTAGTAGCTTGTTTTCCTTCTCTTTTTTAGTTTCTTAGTGGCCCTTGTGAGTGGGGTTGTGTGTTCTTTATTGGATGTTTATTTTTCTGTCATTTCAGATTTATTTACAGTATTTCATCATTTTACTTTCAGTAGCATATGACATCATGAAACATGCTTAATTAACTCATACACTTGACACATCATTTTCACACAATCACACCTTAAGTGAAGATGAGCTTGGTTAACACTACCTTTCCAAGACTTGAAACACTACACCTTAATAAATCAACACACATACATTAAGCCCACTTGGGCATTAGGTCTAAGCAATCTTTGTAGTGTAGGTGTAGGGTCAGTAGGATAGGCTTCCAATAACACCCATCGGTCACTTTTCATTGAGACATAGAAGTTGACATATCAGGGAGATTAATATCCTTCACCATCCCACGGTCAAAGACAGAGTGCGTCAGAAACCTGATTCAAAGGGGGTCATGCTAGGTCATCATTCGAGCACTTCTCCGTGGGGTTACCCAACCCTTGGTATAGAATTTCATGCATGGCTGACTACCAAGAAGCTTAGGACTCGACCACCCCGATCGGACGAGGGTAACCATAGTGACCAATCTTAGGAAAACACCTTATAGGACTGGATGTGGGAAGCAGTTTGTCCTCTACCCCACCTTTCTCTAGACAACTCTTCTTGCGAGGATGAGATTTTGTCAAGTAAGAATTTCTTTGGAAGACCATCTAAAATAGTAGATCTAGGATTGTTTGAGGATTTAGATCACCTATAGGCTAGAGGTCTTTTTATTTCATAAGATGTGTTTCTTGTATTAGATTATTGCTATTAAAATAGTTAGTTTACACTTGGCACCACTGCACTACGTGTTTTCTTGTTGCTTGTTGCTTTGTTATTTCTATCATTATCTACTTAGTCTAGACACCATTGCGCCTTTAAGGCGTTTGTCACATCGAATTCGATGGCTTCACCCTGAGTTCCCTTTAGGCCATATTACTCTTCCTTGTTGAGTTTGAGTTCATCCTCCCAGTCCTCCATCGAGTCATCATTCTAATTCTGATTCAGATTTTGATGATTCATCTTATTCATCCTCTAATTTCACATCTTCTCAACACCATATCACTATCATGTTAGGCACCAATGCAGGTGTAGGAACTCAAGGTGGTAACCTAGGTGCTAACCAAGGTAACCCCACTAGCGGAACCCCAATTGGTGTGGTCACTCTTACTCCCTTACTTCCTTGTGTTGCTAGTTTAAGTCTCCCATATTTCAACCAGCTTATCAACGATCCTCTTATCCATGATCCCACATGGCCAAAAATGCCTACTAAACTCCTTTCGGACATCCCAAAGTTTGGAGGTAATCCTGGAGAAGATCCAACTAATCATGTTTTCTCCTTCCATATGTGGTGTTCGTCAAACTCCATTACTGAAGACTCCATTCGTCTTCAATTTTTACAACGCACGCTCAATAGAGCTGCTGCGAAGTGGTATGTAGACCAACCCAGGGAAACCCATTCCACTTTAGCGACTCTTGCAACATCTTTATTTCATATTTTTAGTTACCTCTCCATTATGATATCGATACCAAACTTTTGACTTCATTCTATCAAACTTCTGCCACCCGCCTTTCTGATCATGTTCAGGAATGGCGTAGAAGGAGGAGTATCTATAGAGCTCCTGACTTTGAAGACCAAGTCTATATGGATTAGTTTCTTAGATTTTTGTTGGCCCCCATTTTGAAATATGTCACATCACACTTTCCTTAATCTGAGGAAGAACCACTCCAAATAGCTCTCAAATTTGATTCAATTTACGCCGAGTCAAGTTATGTTTACACTGTCATCCCTAACCTGCCTTAGCTTGGTGCTGCTAACGCACTAGGGGCCTCTCATGCCACAGATGGAATAGTTCAAACCATATCAAATCCCCAACCATATGCTTCACCTCAGATGAGTTATGTTCAACCTCAGGGAGGGACCAGTTCCATGTACAATTATCCCTCCCCTAATCCTCCTTCAGGCAATCCTTATCCAAGTCTTAGCACACAATATGCATATCCTCCTTCACATCAACAACTACTTAGGCCAACTATTTCTCCTCCTACTTATACGAATGTTGTCCCATCTCCCTATTATCCATATGCATAGCCTAACGCTCCAGCCCCTTTGGCACCAACGCCTCAGCCTCCCATGCTTGCTCCCCCTCCACCACAACAACCACCTCCTCCACAAGGACAAGTGTATGCTCAGCAAAGTGGACCCAATCCCCCTAACCCCAAGAAAAGGAACAAGGGGAAGGGTAATAGGAACTAGTAGTAGTAAGGTAATCAAGGCAACCAGGGTCCTCCACCTAATGCCCCTCAGGGTACTTAACCTAATCTCACAACCCAGCAACAAGGTGGTCATCCCAAGGAGAACAAGAATCTTTTTATGAATAAAACTTGTGTTTGTTGTGGAGACTATGGTCATTATACCCATGAATTTCTTCTTTTTCCTCAGATGTGACAAGCATGGGAAGCTCAAGCAGCTTCTCGAGGATCACAACCCACTACTCCTCCTCTTCCTCTTACTTCATCCCAATCGGTCATGCTTACCAATCCTTTCCATCAATAAGGATACATAGCTGCTTAACCTACATAGGGTCAAGCAACCCAACCAGCTCCACCACCTAGTCAATGTGATTATCAGATTCTCATGATGAATTCTAATGAGGTAAATACCGAACAAGTCAACCTCGACACTTGATCGTGCCAATATGACAAACTACTTTCTAAGTCTATGATTGAGTCCCAACCCAAAGGGTCTACCGAGCCTCTATTGACACCCAACAGTATCTTACAAATCCCTCAACCTATGATTGAGGTCATACCCAATATCCCCAAAGTTTCGTTACATCGAAATGTTGCTTCTACTAAAGCCGCCCATACATATAGCATAGTAGATGACTTGGTGCAGTCTCCTACTGCCATGTCAATGCTAGAAGTTCTTTAGACATGCCCATCACAAAGAAAATCTCTACTATCTTCTCTAGGCATCATGGATCCTCAAGATGATCATATTATTATCTTTCATGTTGAAAAGTTGGATAACCCTCCCTTAACTTCAACTGTTTCTTTCCAAATTCCAGTCTCCATTCGAAACGCCATTGTCAAGTGGTGTATCATTAACGAAGGTGCATCCACTTGTGTGATGTCCACTAGTGTTTGGAAACAAGTTGGATCTCCTGACCTATTCCAGTCCACCATCACTCTGTGTACATGGTGTTGTGGGGAAAAGTGTCCGACTCGGATGACCCTATCCCTACTCTAAAGGTGACAGTCTTTAGCAACAACTGAAAGTAAAGCTTTAATGTTTTCCTTTATGAAAGTACAGAGAGAAGGAAGAAAAGATTAACCAACCGGTGTCTTTCGCTTTTGTCGATCCTTATCCTCTCTCTTTGTCTCTTGTTCCCAGCTCCTTGCTCCCTTTGCCAGTCCAGCTACACACAGATCCTGCACAACAGAGAGAAGAAAACTACAAGATACATGTACTCATAACTGATGCATGGATTAGAGTGAATCAAATATACAAGTAAATACAATACATCAATGCAATACAAGTATATAGGAGAACATTCAAAGCTTTATTGATAAAAGTAACAGGGTTCTGAGAAGGTTACAACCATCAATGGCTCCAATCCAGCAGCACCTCCCCAGCAGCAAGAAATCTCCTCTTCACCTCTATAAAAGCAATCACCCAATAGCTCTAACTGTAAACCAACAACACTTCCTTGCTTTGCACAAAATTCCAGCCTCCCTAGACCTCATAGAAGAGCTCTATATATAGGAGAGAAGAAGAAAGGATGAGTCAGCTTGAGACTGACATAAAGCCGCCTTGTGTCCTCTCCCTCTTCAGTTAAACTTCAGTTCTTGAGTCCACTTGGAGATCCTTGCTTACACATGGAGATCAAGTACCTCTTACTCATCACAGGGCGAATCTCTTGAACCAAGTGTCAGTTTGGAAGCTTCCTGGGCAGTTGACACCTTGCAGAATGACTGTGCCACTTGGCCAATCTCGCCCAGCGCAGGTAGCCTTCATTAAATTTGACTTTCAGCGCAGGTACAAGGAGGAGCAGTTGCATTCCAGCGCAGATGCTCAGTGGAGCAGCTGACATGATCCAAAAATAGCCTGTTTTTGAGTGTTTTCAGGTGGAGAACTGATGGGAAGTGCTGTGGTTTGCTGACCTTGTTCTTCTAGGGGTAAGAACAACATGTTTAGGGACTGAGGATCCCTGTAATTATCGACATTTCATGCTCCATGTTACGAGGCACAAAAATGTCTATAACAGTTGCCCCCTAAAGTATGAGGCCGTTTATCGGGTGAAATGCTTTATCTAGAGGGTCCGAAGTTCATTCCAGTGCTGAGGAGGTGCCCTGTAATACAATACAATACAATACATTATTTTTCATTCTATTTTCATGATCTAGCTGAGGCGGGCATTCCCATGCTCAGCTTTATAAATACATTTTGGTACATATAATAGACGATCGTCTGATGGTAGACTGATAATTCTCTGCTGAAATTATCATCCTTTGAGTAGGATGATCATCTGCTGCAATGATGTACATGACAAATGCTTTTATATATCCCGAATATGTATCGCAGCCCGGATGGATGAAACTAGATCCAGGGTCTTCAAACTCGTTCGATCTTCACTCTAAGTACAAGTCGATCCATGTGAGAATTTCGCTGAAGTCGAACATGGAAAGACATCGCTTGATTACCGGTCAATGATGAAAACCGTTAACAAGCGCGAGAGGAATCACCGATAATGATAATGACCCTCAAGGTACTGCAGTACAATTCACGTGGCGTGAATAAAGGACTTGGCGTCGAACGCCACGCAAAATCTTCTGGTCGAAGGTCATTGATGTATACCTGTCGCCGGAAGTGAGAAACTTGCCATTGAGGCATGCAAGCTTCAAAGTACTGATGGGGTTGTTCCTAGATCAACTTCTTGGATAATGGGCTGATGTCGACAAGAAGCGATCCGTCAAAGGAGGGCCTTAATGAATCCCACATCAATGACATGGAACGGAGCTAATGATTTTAGTGGAGGTGAAAACAAACTGTGATATATGATTCAGGGTGGCGATCATGAATGGATGAAGGATAATGTATGGCAGTGGATGGGACACGGTTGACACTTTCAGAATGACCCCTCTTGAACATATAACGACACTGATGCGATGGATCGGTAGCATTACCCCAAATGTGGATGGTTTGGCGAAGACCATGGTGATGAGACCGGTGAATGAAACAACCCAACCCGATGTGGAACGGAGGAAAAGTGTCATGTTCAAGAGTGACTTGCTACCATTAAGCTTTGATGTTCTCCCAATTTTTCCCCAGTCATTTCTGACCAGTACCTCTTTATTTTTGTCAAGCTTGAGGAGGATAACATATGCTTGTTCTATAACCTGCCCTTCGGGCAAGCCCATCGCTATGATTTAACGAGCTTAGCGATAGGGAAACTCGTTCTCGTCTAAAGACAAGTTTGTCGCTATTTAATCATTTTAACGAGTCTAACGACAAAGAAAACTCGGTCCTTTTCATTTTTAGAGAGTCTGAAAAGGTACAAAAAGTTAACTCCATAATTCCTTTTTCGTCATCTAACCCCTTAAGTCCGAAAAAGTATAAAACAATACAGAAGGGATGAGTTTTCGATTGCTTTAACGAGCCGAATAAAACAAGCGCTCGATCTTTTTGTGCAATAATCCCTCAGGTCCAAAAAGATTAAAATCTAGAGGAGGGATAGCGTTCCGGTCGTTTAACGAGCTGGAAGGCCAAAACTCGGCAAACTTTTCATATTTTACGAGTCAGTGAAAAGAGCTCAAAGAAGACTCATCTTTTGAGGAACGAGTGATAAACAGGGATAGCAGCAGATTCCAGGTACAGGTTGGAATTTTCCAATCACGGCAGTGTCACAAGGATGGCTAGGTGAAATCACTCTTCGCAGCTGTTTCTCAAAAGAGGTAAACACACAAATGGAGGTGAATGATCGGCCAAATGAACAGTGGAGGTGACGGTGCACAAACACGACCAAGGCTTTTATGGCTGATGAATTTACGATCTCAGAAGGGTATTTACCAGTTCATTTTTTCTGAATGAGCTTGAACTCTAAAGGAAAGCCTGCTCATAAACTTATGTTTATTTTTTAACGAGCATGAACTATGCGCTAAAACTGCTCGGATCTTGCGTTTCTTTTTTAACGAGCATGAACTATGTGCTAAAACTGCTCGATATACCAGTCATAATAAGAACGCCCCTGTGAGATAGCTATTTTTTAAGGAGCTTTATCTCACGAAGCTATGATCCAATTTGGCAAGTTTTTACCTTTGCCCCACAGGCTTTCTTCATGCAAGGTCGGAAACGGCTAATCCTACGAGTTTAAAGGGTTAGACCTACAGGTTTAAAGGGAGGACCTAAAAATTTAAAAAATAAATAGTCGTCCCTTGCTTACATTCCAAAAGTTTGCATGCCCCCAGGTATAGGATAGAATTTCGAGGCTGCCCCTCCTCTCCCCTACCTCTGCTTTTCTTTGGGTGTTCACAGCTACTTGTCATCTTGCTAATCTAATGTTAATGATACTAGTCTTCTCGTTATTTTAAGGGGTCTTATGCGGTACTCAGGCTTCCCGTCGGCCCAACTTTTAACGAACAGCTATTTGTGACAAGAGAAGAACACTACTCAAAGACAAAACATTGGTATTATTGAGGGAGGCTTGCTTCTTTCTTATTATCCGAAGAGGGTTCTATTCGCTGCCACAAATCAATCTCTTTCTTCGGCGATGTCTAACATTAGGTTACTAAAGATGGTGGCCACTTGATGTAGCAATAGAATCTCTTTCTTTGGAGACTGCCCCTACTTATCCTTTAAAACATATGTTTTAATGGGTGAGGCTTGACTTCAAAGATGGTTACTACTTGATACAGCAAATGGTCCTCATCCTCGGTATCCTGATTATCTAGACAAGGGGAGCGAGAAGCAGATTATCTCACTCGCATAACTTTGACAAAAGAATATTATTCTAGAACAACCCCTCTTCCACCGCCGGACGGGGTACGGACTAGTCCATTCTTCTGCGGAAATTCTTCCTTATACCCAGGGTTTCTTCTGCCCGAAGCAGACCAGGGTGCATGCCCCCTGGGTTCCAGTCTTTCTTTCCGAATCACTCGCACTCATCGGGAAGGAGGACCGGGGGTGGAGGCGTATCTTTAGAAAACAGACCATTTAGGATTGGTATTTGACTATTTGCGATGCGAGATCCCGGAAATGAAAGTTGGTCTACGAGCTTGACCATCCTTCCTTCGTGTGGAAAACACATTACTCTAAAGAGTGAGGAGACTATCGCTCCCATGCAATAAATATAGTCGCGTCCAAGGAGTAGGTTATAATCCAAGGGTCCTTGGATGACCAACACGTTCATCTCGACGGTCTTCCCTTTCAATGTAACAGGTACATTGGGGAGGATCCCTAACGGTCGACTGGTTCCTTTATCAAAACCTGAGAGATTTCTCAACTCAGGTAAAAGCGCTGGGGAACCCAGTGCTTTCCAAGCAATAGAGGAAAGGATACTCACAGATGCCCCTTCATCAATGATAGTACCAGCCATAATCATTCTATAGATCTGGACAATGATTCTGAATGGTATACTGGCTGGTAACCGGGGTCTGCCTAGTTGATTCCAATCAAAGGATACAACCAGGTTGCTTGGTGGTGGGACCGAATATACGGCCGGGTATGACCCTGATGATGTTCCTTCCTGCGATAAAGGAATGGGCGCATTGCCCTGACGCTCATCAGAGTCGGTGCTGATGAAAAGAACCTGGATGGTGTCATCCTTATTCTCTTCAGTGAGGGTGTCGCATGAAGCTGACTCTTCGGCGACGGTGTCATTTGAAGACGGGTCTTCAATGACGGAGTCATTGGACAATGAAACCTCTGAAGGAAGAACCGGGTCAACTGCCGTTTCGACCTTTAGACTTTCGTCTGGTCTGGATTCAGTAGGTTCATTCTCAATGACCGACACTTCAGCTGACCACTTGAGCGGGTCAACTGGATTTTCAACTATCGAGGGATTAGGCGCGAGTTTTTGGTATCCAGGAGGAAGTCGCAACGGTGAAACCGGGCGATCTTCCAAAACTCTCTTTGCCTCATCTAAGAATGGACATTTGTGGAGGGCATGATTGCCTTCACACAATAGACAGGGTGATCTTGGTCCCCTTCTTCGTCCTTCACTCTCGTTAGTTGACGGACTGCAATCAACATGACAACCAGAGGTTGATGCTACCGGATTGTGCAACCTTGGGGACCAGTCCCTTAGTATCCGGGGAATACAAGGACAATCACGATGGAAGTGGATCCCTTTGCAAATGACACATGGCGATTTTGGCCCGGTCGGTGCAGTGTGTGGGTTTTTGTCAGCTTTCCTCTGCTTGCCCCCAGTCGCCTTCGCCAGAGGCTCCTTCTGCTTCTTTTCTCTCTTCTTCTTTTCCTTCTTCTCCTTGGGAGGCTGACTCTTGCCAGCTCTACCTTGCGAAGATGAAGGATCAGAGGAAGTATCGTAAGAAGTGGAAGGCTGGTGGGTAGTTCTAGATTGTTCTGACTGTTGATTCGACTGCTCAGGATTAGTGGCGATCTGGACTACATTAGTTGAAAAGAGCCATACAGGGAGGCCGATTGTCAATCCTGGAAGTGACAATGTAGCCATATGAGGCGCACCAACATCTCCCCAAGAGGAGAAGGGATTTGGACTTCCGCCAAGGTTACTTCC
The DNA here is from genome assembly GCA_031772625.1 of Pinus tabuliformis. Lineage (NCBI taxonomy): Eukaryota > Viridiplantae > Streptophyta > Pinopsida > Pinales > Pinaceae > Pinus > Pinus tabuliformis. The sequence goes on along the minus strand of CM062816.1, from coordinate 815,758,303 downwards.
TTGGTTGGTGGGCTCCATACTTTTCAACTGAAAGATCAACGTGGGAATAACAGGTGATTATGTTCTGCTTAAAATAAATTTTATTAACGACGCTTTTAGACACAAACTTGCTTTTTCATGTTTTAAGAGTCGAGAAAAAGCTAAAGATGACTCTAGTCGCCTTCGATGTATTAACGAGCCCGAAGTGACAAATGCTCGATTGGACTTTTTCAGTTATAGAGTTTGAAAAAGGCCAAAAGAAACTGCTCTGGAGATCTAGGCAGAGGGTGTGCCAAACCTTTTGCGAAACCACAGAATACGTTTTACGGTACGGGTGGTCGATCTTCGTGAATGCTGTGTTCACTGCATCGCGATCAGTAGGGCGGCCGACACGGTTTCCTAAGGATAAAGGATAAAAGTCTATAGGGGTCTCCCAATATACGCGACGGTACGCGGGAGCTCAAGTCCGTGTTAGTGCCACCGACTCTCAGGAGGAATCACCCACCTTCGTAGAGATCGACAGTCACTATGTTTAACGATGCCGGAACACGTCTCTACCTAGACCTCTAGATGTTTGCGTTAAGTTACAAAGCGTTGTTATGTAAATTGGGTTTATTTTAATGTTGATCTTTCTTAACAGTTTGCCTTTCAGGTTCGCCACGAGATGTATATATACAACTTCCTATATGCAATCTAAGAATGAGAAGCAAATCTTTTCAATCTTTCAACTTTGAAAACCTTAATCTACTGAGGGAAAAGAAAGACACAACTTTTTCCACAGATCATAGAACACACACTAAAATGTACATTTTCCTAAATCGCCAAGCACACAGTCAAATGCAAAATGCACAATGCATGTATTTCTTTTCGTTATCCTTAATGTTGATGTAAGACAGAAAGGAAACTGTTGTATAATTTTGAATCTAATTTCAAGTAGAAATAAACAAGCTTGTCCAAAATCAAAAAGACACCTTATGATCGACTTGTTTAAACACAGGAAATGTATAGATTCAAACCATAAAATGAAGAGCAAACAAACTCAAACAGCCATGAACAGTAATAAAACTAGCTCTTAAGATCACAAAGACACTTTTACAGTTCAGGATCTAAGAGGCCACAGCTATACTGGTTCGCTTTTCACAATGGGAAACTGTAACTGAAGCAAGAAATACTGAAAGAACACTCACAGTTTCATCACACAACTGAGGCGGAATAATGTCAAGGAAAGTTGGTTTACAGCAAGTACAATGACCAGCAAGCAATCAGCAAAAATCAGTGAAAACAGGGCTCAGACACTAAGGGAAACCTCAGCAAGACACTGGCTAACTGGACCAGCGCAGGCTCTGGTCTGTCAGTTTGATTCTCAGCGCAGTTCCCGAAGGGAGTACCTGCGCTGAAATGCAGACTGCCTGTGGACAGCCTGCACTGAGACACGAGAGTTGCGTTTACAAGGAATTCCGGGTCATAAAAAGCTCAAAAATGCACTGTTTTTGCTGAAATAAAAAGCTATAGGTTAAGTACAGGCTAAGGGATGATCAAGAGGATGAAAAGCTATCACAAAGAGTAAAGAGTCTTTTGTAGATCAGCTCTTCAAATCTTGAATTTGCTCAGTAAATGAGCAAGAGCAGCAGTCCCTCTACTTCGCTTTTGATATAGTCAAAAGCTTTTCGACTTGGTACTCTTTTCTTCAAGAAATGAATAGCAAAATACTACAAACACCAACAAGATACTAGGCTCCCCAGCGGAGTCGCCAGTTTGTTGTGGGGAAAAGTATCCGACTCGGATGACCCTATCCCTACTCTAAAGGTGACAGTCTTTAGCAACAACTGAAAGTAAAGCTTTAATGTTTTCCTTTATGAAAGTACAGAGAGAAGGAAGAAAAGATTAACCAACCGGTGTCTTTCGCTTTTGTCGATCCTTATCCTCTCTCTTTGTCTCTTGTTCCCAGCTCCTTGCTCCCTTTGCCGGTCCAGCTACACACAGATCCTGCACAACAGAGAGAAGAAAACTACAAGATACATGTACTCATAACTGATGCATGGATTAGAGTGAATCAAATATACAAGTAAATACAATACATCAATGCAATACAAGTATATAGGAGAACATTCAAAGCTTTATTGATAAAAGTAACAGGGTTCTGAGAAGGTTACAACCATCAATGGCTCCAATCCAGCAGCACCTCCCCAGCAGCAAGAAATCTCCTCTTCACCTCTATAAAAGCAATCACCCAATAGCTCTAACTGTAAACCAACAACACTTCCTTGCTTTGCACAAAATTCCAGCCTCCCTAGACCTCATAGAAGAGCTCTATATATAGGAGAGAAGAAGAAAGGATGAGTCAGCTTGAGACTGACATAAAGCCGCCTTGTGTCCTCTCCCTCTTCAGTTAAACTTCAGTTCTTGAGTCCACTTGGAGATCCTTGCTTACACATGGAGATCAAGTACCTCTTACTCATCACAGGGCGAATCTCTTGAACCAAGTGTCAGTTTGGAAGCTTCCTGGGCAGTTGACACCTTGCAGAATGACTGTGCCACTTGGCCAATCTCGCCCAGCGCAGGTAGCCTTCATTAGATTTGACTTTCAGCGCAGGTACAAGGAGGAGCAGTTGCATTCCAGCGCAGATGCTCAGTGGAGCAGCTGACATGATCCAAAAATAGCCTGTTTTTGAGTGTTTTCAGGTGGAGAACTGATGGGAAGTGCTGTGGTTTGCTGACCTTGTTCTTCTAGGGGTAAGAACAACATGTTTAGGGACTGAGGATCCCTGTAATTATCGACATTTCATGCTCCATGTTACGAGGCACAAAAATGTCTATAACACATGGGACGGTCATCCTTCACAGCCCCTTGGGCTATCTTGCAACTATCGAGTCACAGTTGTTTGAAACATTGCCTGTATTGATATCTAATTCATTGATGCTCCTATAGACTATAACATCTTTTTAGGTCATAGCTATACTTACGCCATGTCAGCTGTCATATTGGTATTTCAATGCAAGATGTGTTTTCCCCGTAATGGAAATACCGTCATAATAGATCAGTTGACGTACTATGATACAAAAGCCTAGAATTCACCTCTGATCAAAATTTCTTCTGTGGATGAGAATATGACTGTCTTATCTATTCGTCCAAGAGTCTATAAAGATTCCTCTTTTCTTGGTGCTTACTATGGCCCCACACCTAATCCTTCAAAGCCTATCTCATCGCGTGTTTTCATGCTCTAAGCATCACAGGCCACCCACAAACGGGTCGTTGTGCCTTCACAACAGTCTGCACCTTCAAAAACTGTTATGCCTGACTTAACCCCGTTTGCCGGTACAACTCCTCAAGGATCACTTCCTTCTCCTAGTATCTCTCCTAATCCATTTCTGTTCGAAATTGTTCCCGCAGGCCTTAGCCATTGTGGTATAGTTCCTCTAGGCCACTATCCTTTTGGTCATAAACCCTTCTTATTCCCACCTCCGAGAGTCTATTATACACCTATCATGGCTACGTTGAGTCAACGCAATACCTTAGGGATCCCGGTCTGGTACATTGATCCACCCACAAGCACTCCAACTAATAAATTGAAACCTTACACCGTTTTTACCCCGGTCCAATCGGTTGTTCCTACCCCTGCGTTTGCTTGAGTACCTTAGCAACCTCAATAGGAGCCTACTCCCATTGCGAAAGCATTTGGCGAGGGGGGGAAGCCTGAAATAAGGGAACTCAAGACAAGGATCCCCTAGCAACTCCAGCTGCCTTTAAGCCACCAAAGCTTCTTCCTCCTTGCGCTTTGTGTGATGTTTTCGGTCACGCCACCAATAACTATCCTGAACTCCCTCATGTTAAGGATGTGGTCACTGATACCTTCTCGAGGTCCATGTCACCTTACCTGAGTCAGTTAAGAAGATCTGATCGCTACGCACAAACCACCCTTGCGCTTTGTGTGATAACTATGGCCACTATTCCCATCACTGTCCCCATCTCTAAGATGTTCATGATACAATTCAAGTGCTTCACGAATTAGAGGTCACTCGTGATGGGTCCACTTCTCCTTAACCTATGGATTATGTTCCCACTTCTACACCAGAACATGAGTTCTATACAACACCATCGTGATCCCTCCCCCTGATGTCGAGATGACAGATAGTTCTTCTCCCATTCTCTACCTGTCGTCATTCATGAGATTGTTACCTTGAAACTCCCCAAATGTTTCTTTTCGTGACTCTATTGAACATCCCTCATTAAGCACATATGTCTCAACATCAGTAGATATTCCATCTACTATTCATATGTCTCACACTTTCGATAATGCTTATGTGAACCTTGTCTCTCATGAAGAGGCTTTAGGTAGCTCTTTGCCATCATGTTGTCTTTCTTCCTCCAATCCACCCATATTCCATTCTGATGAAGACATTATGGAAGCTATGACCACCCCTGATTACCCTTGGGATGATATGCACCATCATGCATAATTCCTTTTGCAACAAACCCATGACAAATATGTTGTGGAGTCCAAAGACTTCATCCGTGGTGTAATAGATTGGTTCAATAACCCCTTACTTCAAACCCACAAATTCGAGCCACAGACACCTTGTGGCCATTACATTACCACTCAATGTTTGGGTAAGGGGTCATCCACTTTTGAGAGTCCAGGAGAAGAAATTCTACCCAACCCTCCTAGCATGTTGGGTAGTGTTGATTATAGTACCATTATTCTTCCCCATGCTGAAGAACCTCTAGAGTCTCATATCACTTTAGATCACTCTATGAATGATCCACTTAATCATCCCTCCATCTTACCTCAACAACCCAGTCCCTTAGACATTGTTGTTGTTCAACCACCATTTTTTTTAGGTGAGACCCAGTTCATTATCTGCGAAGCCACTCTTTGGTATAGTGACACCATGTATAAGAACCCAGAAATTCAGTCCATTTGATTCATATATGCAGTGCCAAACAAGATTGCTAATCCACCATTTCCTTTCTCTAACTGTATCTATCCATTATTCCCATACGAATACATCCATAACAGAAACAAATGGCAAACCATGTCATCAAAAAGTGTTTAGATTCCACTACTCTAAATACATTCAGTATGCCCATAGCATGTTGGGGGGCACATATGCCCATCCATCTCCTCATTATCCTTTGGAGGATCTTGTGCCAGTTGGGCCGAGATGCTTGAATCCCTTATTCGAACAATTGGAACACAATGGAACTCCACAAACTCCTCTTGCTAGAGGGCATCATTCCCACCTTTGCATACCAGATCAGTCCCCTCCATCACATATGCTTGGGGACATGATGGTTCTCCCCTTAGCCACCTCCTCACTGGATTACTATAAGTCTCTGCCTAGAAACCCATGATCAAGGTATGGTCGATGATCATTTCATTCCTTGGATATTTTGTCCTACCAGCCTCTCCGATAAGCCATGTACACATTGCATATCATAGATGATCGATGCCATATTTTCAAACATTATACTCTATGTGATGCCACACTTACCACTTGGTCCTCATGTTTGACTTGGTGTGCGGGGATCATCCTAGACATTTTCTATTAGTTCAATCCTGTGTTCCTTTCTTACCTTAATTCTTTATCAGGAACCATCCTTCCAAGAAGCATTAAGTCCATTTTTAGACAAGTAAGTCCAGCTACCTCCAATTTGCAGATCTTGATTCCCATGGTCGGTTTGTCTGCTACGATCTCCACAATATTTAGGGCCTTCCCCTCCTCTCCAAATTCTCTGCAATTTAGTATGAAAATGAATTGGATTTGGAGGCAAAAATCCCTTTTATAGGAAAAAATATAGTTTTTTTTGTCGCCCATTGTGACCAAGCCGTAGCTCTGTTTGATGAACCGTTAACACCATTGGAAAACTCTCACCGAGTTCTATAACGGGTCTCCCTTTGTTTTTGGCAATTTGAAACTTCACTCGGAAGCCATTTTTTCAGTGAGCTCTCACTTTTTTGTTTGAGCTATCCATACTCTGGTACCACTTTACCTTTGCATTGGTTGACTCACGTGTCGATTTTCATCCTGAGTAACCATCAGTTACTCATTTTTTCACGGTCCCTACTAGGCCTCCCCCATGTGGCTTCTTTATGTGTCTTTTAGTAGCTTGTTTTCCTTCTCTTTTTTAGTTTCTTAGTGGCCCTTGTGAGTGGGGTTGTGTGTTCTTTATTGGATGTTTATTTTTCTGTCATTTCAGATTTATTTACAGTATTTCATCATTTTACTTTCAGTAGCATATGACATCATGAAACATGCTTAATTAACTCATACACTTGACACATCATTTTCACACAATCACACCTTAAGTGAAGATGAGCTTGGTTAACACTACCTTTCCAAGACTTGAAACACTACACCTTAATAAATCAACACACATACATTAAGCCCACTTGGGCATTAGGTCTAAGCAATCTTTGTAGTGTAGGTGTAGGGTCAGTAGGATAGGCTTCCAATAACACCCATCGGTCACTTTTCATTGAGACATAGAAGTTGACATATCAGGGAGATTAATATCCTTCACCATCCCACGGTCAAAGACAGAGTGCGTCAGAAACCTGATTCAAAGGGGGTCATGCTAGGTCATCATTCGAGCACTTCTCCGTGGGGTTACCCAACCCTTGGTATAGAATTTCATGCATGGTTGACTACCAAGAAGCTTAGGACTCGACCACCCCGATCGGATGAGGGTAACCATAGTGACCAATCTTAGGAAAGCACCTTATAGGACTGGATGTGGGAAGCAGTTTGTCCTCTACCCCACCTTTCTCTAGACAACTCTTCTTGCGAGGATGAGATTTTGTCAAGTACGAATTTCTTTGGAAGACCATCTAAAATAGTAGATCTAGGATTGTTTGAGGATTTAGATCACCTATAGGCTAGAGGTCTTTTTATTTCATAAGATGTGTTTCTTGTATTAGATTATTGCTATTAAAATAGTTAGTTTACACTTGGCACCACTGCACTACGTGTTTTCTTGTTGCTTGTTGCTTTGTTATTTCTATCATTATCTACTTAGTCTAGACACCATTGCGCCTTTAAGGCGTTTGTCACATCGAATTCGATGGCTTCACCCTGAGTTCCCTTTAGGCCATATTACTCTTCCTTGTTGAGTTTGAGTTCATCCTCCCAGTCCTCCATCGAGTCATCATTCTAATTCTGATTCAGATTTTGATGATTCATCTTATTCATCCTCTAATTTCACATCTTCTCAACACCATATCACTATCATGTTAGGCACCAATGCAGGTGTAGGAACTCAAGGTGGTAACCTAGGTGCTAACCAAGGTAACCCCACTAGCGGAACCCCAATTGGTGTGGTCACTCTTACTCCCTTACTTCCTTGTGTTGCTAGTTTAAGTCTCCCATATTTCAACCAGCTTATCAACGATCCTCTTATCCATGATCCCACATGGCCAAAAATGCCTACTAAACTCCTTTCAGACATCCCAAAGTTTGGAGGTAATCCTGGAGAAGATCCAACTAATCATGTTTTCTCCTTCCATATGTGGTGTTCGTCGAACTCCATTACTGAAGACTCCATTCGTCTTCAATTTTTACAACGCACGCTCAATAGAGCTGCTGCGAAGTGGTATGTAGACCAACCCAGGGAAACCCATTCCACTTTAGCGACTCTTGCAACATCTTTATTTCATATTTTTAGTTACCTCTCCATTATGATATCGATACCAAACTTTTGACTTCATTCTATCAAACTTCTGCCACCCGCCTTTCTGATCATGTTCAGGAATGGCGTAGAAGGAGGAGTATCTATAGAGCTCCTGACTTTGAAGACCAAGTCTATATGGATTAGTTTCTTAGATTTTTGTTGGCCCCCATTTTGAAATATGTCACATCACACTTTCCTTAATCTGAGGAAGAACCACTCCAAATAGCTCTCAAATTTGATTCGATTTATGCCGAGTCAAGTTATGTTTACACTGTCATCCCTAACCTGCCTTAGCTTGGTGCTGCTAACGCACTAGGGGCCTCTCATGCCACAGATGGAATAGTTCAAACCATATCAAATCCCCAACCATATGCTTCACCTCAGATGAGTTATGTTCAACCTCAGGGAGGGACCAGTTCCATGTACAATTATCCCTCCCCCAATCCTCCTTCGGGCAATCCTTATCCAAGTCTTAGCACACAATATGCATATCCTCCTTCACATCAACAACTACTTAGGCCAACTATTTCTCCTCCTACTTATACGAATGTTGTCCCATCTCCCTATTATCCATATGCATAGCCTAACGCTCCAGCCCCTTTGGCACCAACGCCTCAGCCTCCCATGCTTGCTCCCCCTCCACCAAAACAGCCACCTCCTCCACAAGGACAAGTGTATGCTCAGCAAAGTGGATGCAATCCCCCTAACCCCAAGAAAAGGAACAAGGGGAAGGGTAATAGGAACTAGTAGGAGTAAGGTAATCAAGGCAACCAGGGTCCTCCACCTAATGCCCCTCAGGGTACTTAACCTAATCTCACAACCCAGCAACAAGGCGGTCATCCCAAGGAGAACAAGAATCTTTTTATGAATAAAACTTGTGTTTGTTGTGGAGACTATGGTCATTATACCCATGAATTTCCTCTTTTTCCTCAGATGTGACAAGCATGGGAAGCTCACGCAGCTTCTCGAGGATCACAACCCACTACTCCTCCTCTTCCTCTTACTTCATCCCAATCGGTCATGCTTACCAATCCTTTCCATCAATAAGGATACATAGCTGCTTAACCTACATAGGGTCAAGCAACCCAACCAGCTCCACCACCTAGTCAATGTGATTATCAGATTCTCATGATGAATTCTAATGAGGTAAATACCGAACAAGTCAACCTCGACACTTGATCGTGCCAATATGACAAACTACTTTCTAAGTCTATGATTGAGTCCCAACCCAAAGGGTCTACCGAGCCTCTATTGACACCCAACAGTATCTTACAAATCCCTCAACCTATGATTGAGGTCATACCCAATATCCCCAAAGTTTCATTACATCGAAATGTTGCTTCTACTAAAGCCGCCCATACATATAGCATAGTAGATGACTTGGTGCAGTCTCCTACTGCCATGTCAATGCTAGAAGTTCTTTAGACATGCCCATCACAAAGAAAATCTCTACTATCTTCTCTAGGCATCATGGATCCTCAAGATGATCATATTATTATCTTTCGTGTTGAAAAGTTGGATAACCCTCCCTTAACTTCAACTGTTTCTTTCCAAATTCCAGTCTCCATTCGAAACGCCATTGTCGAGTGGTGTATCATTAACGAAGGTGCATCCACTTGTGTGATGTCCACTAGTGTTTGGAAACAACTTGGATCTCCTGACCTATCCCAGTCCACCATCACTCTGTGTACATGGGACGGTCATCCTTCACAGCCCCTTGGGCTATCTTGCAACTATCGAGTCACAGTTGTTTGAAACATTGCCTGTATTGATATCTAATTCATTGATGCTCCTATAGACTATAACATCTTTTTAGGTCATAGCTATACTTACGCCATGTCAGCTGTCATATTGGTATTTCAATGCAAGATGTGTTTTCCCCGTAATGGAAATACCGTCATAATAGATCAGTTGACGTACTATGATCCAAAATCCTAGAATTCACCTCTGATCAAAATTTCTTCTGTGGATGAGAATAAGACTGTCTTGTCTATTCGTCCAAGAGTCTATAAAGATTCCTCTTTTCTTGGTGCTTACTATGGCCCCACACCTAATCCTTCAAAGCCTATCTCATCGCGTGTTTTCATGCTCTAAGCATCACAGGCCACCCACAAACGGGTCGTTGTGCCTTCACAACAGTCTGCACCTTCAAAAACTGTTATGCCTGACTTAACCCCGTTTGCCGGTACAACTCCTCCAGGATCACTTCCTTCTCCTAGTATCTCTCCTAATCCATTTCTGTTCGAAATTGTTCCCGCAGGCCTTAGCCATTGTGGTATAGTTCCTCTAGGCCACTATCCTTTTGGTCATAAACCCTTCTTATTCCCACCTCCGAGAGTCTATTATACACCTATCATGGCTACGTTGAGTCAACCCAATACCTTAGGGATCCCGGTCTAGTACATTGATCCACCCACAAGCACTCCAACTAATAAATTGAAACCTTACACCATTTTTACCCCAGTCCAATCGGTTGTTCCTACCCCTGTCTTTGCTTGAGTACCTTAGCAACCTCAATAGGAGCCTACTCCCATTGCGAAAGCATTTGGCGAGGGGGGGAAGCCTGAAATAAGGGAACTCAAGACAAGGATCCCCTAGCAACTCCAGCTGCCTTTAAGCCACCAAAGCTTCTTCCTCCTTGCGCTTTGTGTGATGTTTTCGGTCACGCCACCAATAACTATCCTGAACTCCCTCATGTTAAGGATGTGGTCACTGATACCTTCTCGAGGTCCATGTCACCTTACCTGAGTCAGTTAAGAAGATCTGATCGCTACGCACAAACCACCCTTGCGCTTTGTGTGATAACTATGGCCACTATTCCCATCACTGTCCCCATCTCTAAGATGTTCATGATACAATTCAAGTGCTTCACGAATTAGAGGTCACTCGTGATGGGTCCACTTCTCCTTAACCTATGGATTATGTTCCCACTTCTACACCAGAACATGAGTTCTATACAACACCATCGTGATCCCTCCCCCTGATGTCGAGATGACAGATAGTTCTTCTCCCATTCTCTACCTGTCGTCATTCATGAGATTGTTACCTTGAAACTCCCAAAATGTTTCTTTTTGTGACTCTATTGAACCTCCCTCATTAAGCACATATGTCTCAACATCAGTAGATATTCCATCTACTATTCATATGTCTCACACTTTCGATAATGCTTATGTGAACCTTGTCTCTCATGAAGAGGCTTTAGGTAGCTCTTTGCCATCATGTTGTCTTTCTTCCTCCAATCCACCCATATTCCATTCTGATGAAGACATTATGGAAGCTATGACCACCCCTGATTACCCTTGGGATGATATGCACCATCATGCATAATTCCTTTTGCAACAAACCCATGACAAATATGTTGTGGAGTCCAAAGACTTCATCCGTGGTGTAATAGATTGGTTCAATAACCCCTTACTTCAAACCCACAAATTCGAGCCACATACACCTTGTGGCCATTACATTACCACTCAATGTTTGGGTAAGGGGTCATCCACTTTTGAGAGTCCAGGAGAAGAAATTCTACCCAACCCTCCTAGCATGTTGGGTAGTGTTGATTATAGTACCATTATTCTTCCCCATGCTGAAGAACCTCTAGAGTCTCATATCACTTTAGATCACTCTATGAATGATCCACTTAATCATCCCTCCATCTTACCTCAACAACCCAGTCCCTTAGACATTGTTGTTGTTCAACCACCATTTTTTTTAGGTGAGCATCAGTTCATTATCTGCGAAGCCACTCTTTGGTATAGTGACACCATGTATAAGAACCCAGAAATTCAGTCCATTTGATTCATATATGCAGTGCCAAACAAGATTGCTAATCCACCATTTGCTTTCTCTAACTGTATGTATCCATTATTCCCATACGAAGACATCCATAACATAAACAAATGGCAAACCATGTCATCAAAAAGTGTTTAGATTCCACTACTCTAAATACATTCAGTATGCCCATAGCATGTTGGGGGGCACATATGCCCATCCATCTCCTCATTATCCTTTGGAGGATCTTGTGCCAGTTGGGCCGAGATGCTTGAATCCCTTATTCGAACAATTGGAACACAATGGAACCCCACAAACTCCTCTTGCTAGAGGGCATCATTCCCACCTTTGCATACCAGATCAGTCCCCTCCATCACATATGCTTGGGGACATGATGGTTCTCCCCTTAGCCACCTCCTCACTGGATTACTATAAGTCTCTGCCTAGAAACCCATGATCAAGGTATGATTGATGATCATTTCATTCCTTGGATATTTTGTCCTACCAGCCTCTCCGATAAGCCATGTACACATTGCATATCATAGATGATCGATGCCATATTTTCAAACATTATACTCTATGTGATGCCACACTTACCACTTGGTCCTCATGTTTGACTTGGTGTGCGGGGATCATCCTAGAAATTTTCTATTAGTTCAATCCTGTGTTCCTTTCTTACCTTAATTCTTTATCAGGAACCATCCTTCCAAGAAGCATTAAGTCCATTTTTAGACAAGTAAGTCCACCTACCTCCAATTTGCAGATCTTGATTCCCATGGTCGGTTTGTCTGCTACAATCTCCACAATATTTAGGGCCTTCCCCTCCTCTCCAAATTCTCTACAATTTAGTATGAAAATGAATTGGATTTGGAGGCAAAAATCCATTTTATAGGAAAAAATATAGTTTGTTTTGTTGCCCATTGTGACCAAGCCGTAGCTCTGTTTGATGAACCATTAACACCATTGGAAAACTCTCACCGAGTTCTATAACGGGTCTCCCTTTGTTTTTGGCAATTTGAAACTTCACTCGGAAGCCATTTTTTCAGTGAGCTCTCACTTTGTTGTTTGAGCTATCCATACTCTGGTACCACTTTACCTTTGCATTGGTTGACTCACGTGTCGATTTTCATCCTGAGTAACCATCAGTTACTCATTTTTTCACGGTCCCTACTAGGCCTCCCCCATGTGGCTTCTTTATGTGTCTTTTAGTAGCTTGTTTTCCTTCTCTTTTTTAGTTTCTTAGTGGCCCTTGTGAGTGGGGTTGTGTGTTCTTTATTGGATGTTTATTTTTCTGTCATTTCAGATTTATTTACAGTATTTCATCATTTTACTTTCAGTAGCATATGACATCATGAAACATGCTTAATTAACTCATACACTTGACACATCATTTTCACACAATCACACCTTAAGTGAAGATGAGCTTGGTTAACACTACCTTTCCAAGACTTGAAACACTACACCTTAATAAATCAACACACATACATTAAGCCCACTTGGGCATTAGGTCTAAGCAATCTTTGTAGTGTAGGTGTAGGGTCAGTAGGATAGGCTTCCAATAACACCCATTGGTCACTTTTCATTGAGACATAGAAGTTGACATATCAGGGAGATTAATATCCTTCACCATCCCACGGTCAAAGACAGAGTGCGTCAGAAACCTGATTCAAAGGGGGTCATGCTAGGTCATCATTCGAGCACTTCTCCGTGGGGTTACCCAACCCTTGGTATAGAATTTCATGCATGGCTGACTACCAAGAAGCTTAGGAATCGACCACCCCGATCGGACGAGGGTAACCATAGTGACCAATCTTAGGAAAACACCTTATAGGACTGGATGTGGGAAGCAGTTTGTCCTCTACCCCACCTTTCTCTAGACAACTCTTCTTGCGAGGATGAGATTTTGTCAAGTAAGAATTTCTTTGGAAGACCATCTGAAATAGTAGATCTAGGATTGTTTGAGGATTTAGATCACCTATAGGCTAGAGGTCTTTTTATTTCATAAGATGTGTTTCTTGTATTAGATTAATGCTATTAAAATAGTTAGTTTACACTTGGCACCACTGCACTACGTGTTTTCTTGTTACTTGTTGCTTTTTTATTTCTATCATTATCTACTTTGTCTAGACACCATTGCCCCTTTAAGGCGTTTGTCACATCGAATTCGATGGCTTCACCCTGAGTTCCCTTTAGGCCATATTACTCTTCCTTGTTGAGTTTGAGTTCATCCTCCCAGTCCTCCATCGAGTCATCATTCTAATTCTGATTCAGATTTTGATGATTCATCTTATTCATCCTCTAATTTCACATCTTCTCAACACCATATCACTATCATGTTAGGCACCAATGCAGGTGTAGGAACTCAAGGTGGTAACCTAGGTGCTAACCAAGGTAACCCCACTAGCAGAACCCCAATTGGTGTGGTCACTCTTACTCCCTTACTTCCTTGTGTTGCTAGTTTAAGTCTCCCATATTTCAACCAGCTTATCAACGATCCTCTTATCCATGATCCCACATGGCCAAAAATGCCTACTAAACTCCTTTCGGACATCCCAAAGTTTGGAGGTAATCCTAGAGAAGATCCAACTAATCATGTTTTCTCCTTCCATATGTGGTGTTCGTCGAACTCCATTACTGAAGACTCCATTCGTCTTCAATTTTTACAACGCACGCTCAATAGAGCTGCTGCGAAGTGGTATGTAGACCAACCCAGGGAAACCCATTCCACTTTAGCGACTCTTGCAACATCTTTATTTCATACTTTTAGTTACCTCTCCATTATGATATCGATACCAAACTTTTGACTTCATTCTATCAAACTTCTGCCACCCGCCTTTCTGATCATGTTCAGGAATGGCGTAGAAGGAGGAGTATCTATAGAGCTCCTAACTTTGAAGACCAAGTCTATATGGATTAGTTTCTTAGATTTTTGTTGGCCCCCATTTTGAAATATGTCACATCACACTTTCCTTAATCTGAGGAAGAACCACTCCAAATAGCTCTCAAATTTGATTTGATTTACGTCGAGTCAAGTTATGTTTACACTGTCATCCCTAACCTGCCTTAGCTTGGTGCTGCTAACGCACTAGGGGCCTCTCATGCCACAGATGGAATAGTTCAAACCATATCAAATCCCCAACCATATGCTTCACCTCAGATGAGTTATGTTCAACCTCAGGGAGGGACCAGTTCCATGTACAATTATCCCTCCCCCAATCCTCCTTCGGGCAATCCTTATCCAAGTCTTAGCACACAATATGCATATCCTCCTTCACATCAACAACTACTTAGGCCAACTATTTCTCCTCCTACTTATACGAATGTTGTCCCATCTCCCTATTATCCATATGCATAGCCTAACGCTCCAGCCCCTTTGGCACCAACGCCTCAGCCTCCCATGCTTGCTCCCCCTCCACCACAACAGCCACCTCCTCGACAAGGACAAGTGTATGCTCAGCAAAGTGGATGCAATCCCCCTAACCCTAAGAAAAGGAACAAGGGGAAGGGTAATAGGAACTAGTAGGAGTAAGGTAATCAAGGCAACTAGGGTCCTCCACCTAATGCCCCTCAGGGTACTTAACCTAATCTCACAACCCAGCAACAAGGCGGTCATCCCAAGGAGAACAAGAATCTTTTTATGAATAAAACTTGTGTTTGTTGTGGAGACTATGGTCATTATACCCATGAATTTCCTCTTTTTCCTCAGATGTGACAAGCATGGGAAGCTCAAGCAGCTTCTCGAGGATCACAACCCACTACTCCTCCTCTTCCTCTTACTTCATCCCAATCGGTCATGCTTACCAATCCTTTCCATCAATAAGGATACATAGCTGCTTAACCTACATAGGGTCAAGCAACCCAACCAGCTCCACCACCTAGTCAATGTGATTATCAGATTCTCATGATGAATTCTAATGAGGTAAATACCGAACAAGTCAACCTCGACACTTGATCGTGCCAATATGACAAACTACTTTCTAAGTCTATGATTGAGTCCCAACCCAAAGGGTCTACCGAGCCTCTATTGACACCCAACAGTATCTTACAAATCCCTCAACCTATGATTGAGGTCATACCCAATATCCCCAAAGTTTCGTTACATCGAAATGTTGCTTCTACTAAAGCCGCCCATACATATAGCATAGTAGATGACTTGGTGTAGTCTCCTACTGCCATGTCAATGCTAGAAGTTCTTTAGACATGCCCATCACAAAGAAAATCTCTACTATCTTCTCTAGGCATCATGGATCCTCAAGATGATCATATTATTATCTTTCATGTTGAAAAGTTGGATAACCCTCCCTTAACTTCAACTGTTTCTTTCCAAATTCCAGTCTCCATTCGAAACGCCATTGTCGAGTGGTGTATCATTAACGAAGGTGCATCCACTTGTGTGATGTCCACTAGTGTTTGGAAACAACTTGGATCTCCTGACCTATCCCAGTCCACCATCACTCTGTGTACATGGGACGGTCATCCTTCACAGCCCCTTGGGCTATCTTGCAACTATCGAGTCACAGTTGTTTGAAACATTGCCTGTATTGATATCTAATTCATTGATGCTCCTATAGACTATAACATCTTTTTAGGTCATAGCTATACTTACGCCATGTCAGCTGTCATATTGGTATTTCAATGCAAGATGTGTTTTCCCGTAATGGAAATACCGTCATAATAGATCAGTTGACGTACTATGATCCAAAAGCCTAGAATTCACCTCTGATCAAAATTTCTTCTGTGGATGAGAATAAGACTATCTTGTCTATTCGTCCAAGAGTCTATAAAGATTCCTCTTTTCTTGGTGCTTACTATGGCCCCACACCTAATCCTTCAAAGCCTATCTCATCGCGTGTTTTCATGCTCTAAGCATCACAGGCCACCCACAAACGGGTCGTTGTGCCTTCACAACAGTCTGCACCTTCAAAAACTGTTATGCCTGACTTAACCCCGTTTGCCGGTACAACTCCTCAAGGATCACTTCCTTCTCCTAGTATCTCTCCTAATCCATTTCTGTTCGAAATTGTTCCCGCAGGCCTTAGCCATTGTGGTATAGTTCCTCTAGGCCACTATCCTTTTGGTCATAAACCCTTCTTATTCCCACCTCCGAGAGTCTATTATACACCTATCATGGCTACATTGAGTCAACCCAATACCTTAGGGATCCCGGTCTGGTACATTGATCCACCCACAAGCACTCCAACTAATAAATTGAAACCTTACATCGTTTTTACCCCGGTCCAATCGGTTGTTCCTACCCCTGCCTTTGCTTGAGTACCTTAGCAACCTCAATAGGAGCCTACTCCCATTGCGAAAGCAGTTGGTGAGGGGGGGAAGCCTGAAATAAGGGAACTGAAGATAAGGATCCCCTAGCAACTCCAGTTGCCTTTAAGCCACCAAAGCTTCTTCCTCCTTGCGCTTTGTGTGATGTTTTCGGTCACGCCACCAATAACTATCCTGAACTCCCTCATGTTAAGGATGTGGTCACTGATACCTTCTCGAGGTCCATGTCACCTTACCTGAGTCAGTTTAGAAGATCTGATCGCTACGCACAAACCACCCTTGCGCTTTGTGTGATAACTATGGCCACTATTCCCATCACTGTCCCCATCTCTAAGATGTTCATGATACAATTCAAGTGCTTCACGAATTAGAGGTCACTCGTGATGGGTCCACTTCTCCTTAACCTATGGATTATGTTCCCACTTCTACACCAGAACATGAGTTCTATACAACACCATCGTGATCCCTCCCCCTGATGTCGAGATGACAGATAGTTCTTCTCCCATTCTCTACCTGTCGTCATTCATGAGATTGTTACCTTGAAACTCCCCAAATGTTTCTTTTCGTGACTCTATTGAACCTCCCTCATTAAGCACATATGTCTCAACATCAGTAGATATTCCATCTACTATTCATATGTCTCACACTTTCGATAATGCTTATGTGAACCTTGTCTCTCATGAAGAGGCTTTAGGTAGCTCTTTGCCATCATGTTGTCTTTCTTCCTCCAATCCACCCATATTCCATTCTGATGAAGACATTATGGAAGCTATGACCACCCCTGATTACCCTTGGGATGATATGCACCATCATGCATAATTCCTTTTGCAACAAACCCATGACAAATATGTTGTGGAGTCCAAAGACTTCATCCGTGGTGTAATAGATTGGTTCAATAACCCCTTACTTCAAACCCACAAATTCGAGCCACATACACCTTGTGGCCATTACATTACCACTCAATGTTTGGGTAAGGGGTCATCCACTTTTGAGAGTCCAGGAGAAGAAATTCTACCCAACCCTCCTAGCATGTTGGGTAGTGTTGATTATAGTACCATTATTCTTCCCCATGCTGAAGAACCTCTAGAGTCTCATATCACTTTAGATCACTCTAGGAATGATCCACTTAATCATCCCTCTATCTTACCTCAACAACCCAGTCCCTTAGACATTGTTGTTGTTCAACCACCATTTTTTTTAGGTGAGCATCATTTCATTATATCCGAAGCCACTCTTTGGTATAGTGACACCATGTATGCGAACCCAGAAATTCAGTCCATTTGATTCATATATGCAGTGCCAAACAAGATTGGTAATCCACCATTTCCTTTCTCTAACTGTATCTATCCATTATTCCCATACGAAGACATCCATAACATAAACAAATGGCAAACCATGTCATCAAAAAGTGTTTAGATTCCACTACTCTAAATACATTCAGTATGCCCATAGCATGTTGGGGGGCACATATGCCCATCCATCTCCTCATTATCCTTTGGAGGATCTTGTGCCAGTTGGGCCGAGATGCTTGAATCCCTTATTCGAACAATTGGAACACAATGGAACTCCACAAACTCCTCTTGCTAGAGGGCATCATTCCCACCTTTGCATACCAGATCAGTCCCCTCCATCACATATGCTTGGGGACATGATGGTTCTCCCCTTAGCCACCTACTCACTGGATTACTATAAGTCTCTGCCTAGAAACCCATGATCAAGGTATGGTCGATGATCATTTCATTCCTTGGATATTTTGTCCTACCAGCCTCTCCGATAAGCCATGTATACATTGCATATCATAGATGATCGATGCCATATTTTCAAACATTATACTCTATGTGATGCCACACTTACCACTTGGTCCTCATGTTTGACTTGGTGTGCGGGGATCATCCTAGACATTTTCTATTAGTTCAATCCTGTGTTCCTTTCTTACCTTAATTCTTTATCAGGAACCATCCTTCCAAGAAGCATTAAGTCCATTTTTAGACAAGTAAGTCCACCTACCTCCAATTTGCAGATCTTGATTCCCATGGTCGGTTTGTCTGCTACGATGTCCACAATATTTAGGGCCTTCTCCTCCTCTCCAAATTCTCTGCAATTTAGTATGAAAATGAATTGGATTTGGAGGCAAAAATCCCTTTTATAGGAAAAAATATAGTTTGTTTTGTCGCCCATTGTGACCAAGCCGTAGCTCTGTTTGATGAACCGTTAACACCATTGGAAAAATCTCACCGAGTTCTATAACGGGTCTCCCTTTGTTTTTGGCAATTTGAAACTTCACTCGGAAGCCATTTTTTCAGTGAGCTCTCACTTTGTTGTTTGAGCTATCCATACTCTGGTACCACTTTACCTTTGCATTGGTTGACTCACGTGTCGATTTTCATCCTGAGTAACCATCAGTTACTCATTTTTTCACGGTCCCTACTAGGCCTCCCCCATGTGGCAGCATCATCGAGTCACCCTTGTTCAGAGCATCTCAGATGTGTCACCCTTGTGCTTATGGAATCTATTTCAAGTCCCCATTTCATCTTGTTACAATGTTTCATTCATCTTCATGCCACATTCTTCCATTTTTGGCCTCGATTCCTTCTGCTCCATCTTTGCCGAACCCCCGTTTGAGTCATCGACCCTCCCCTGCGGAATCGAGTCATTTATTACTAGGTCAACCACTTTTTATTATGCTCTTACAAGGGAAGTTGTCAATCTGCCATCCATTTTGTTTCCTTCCATAATTACCCTTGGTGTTAGCCCATTAGTCACTCTACTATGTTCCCTCATACCTTTGTTGAGGATTCCTCATTTCCTTAACTCTAGTGGGCTCTCTTTTATTGACCTCAACACATTTATTCCAGAAGAGTAGTCTAGAGGGCAGTGTACCTTGGTTCCATATTCCATATTTTTTCAGTGCCTCAGATTAGGCAAAGGGACTAATTATTACCATTTTACTTGGTTGTTTCTCATGTGCTTGGCAACAGCTCCTTATTACACGATTCAGATTGATACGGTTGACAGTTTGGTGATCCAGAAGATTATCCCAGTGATTCCCGAGTGTGTGTGAGATGTTTCAGGCCTCATGAGGGGGTGGCCCTTCAGGTAGCCCCTCACGTGTCCATATGACCACAGATGTCGATCCAACCTCAATTGCAGTTCTCGCAGATGTGATGGGTTTGATTTCCATCGCTTGAAGCACCCACAACATCCATGTCTCCTCCAAATGGTCCATTCAAATCTTCAGAACTCTTTCTTATTCAACAGGGCTTCCTTAGATGTGATCCCACCTCCCCATGTCAATTGGAGGGGAATTATATCTCATGTACTTAGATATTATTGTATTCAATCCTGGCCTATGTTTTGTCTAGGCGAATTACGTATATGGGATCCACTGTATTATTTTTTAACCCATTGCTGCAATTGTATCATGTACTTTATAGCTCAGTCCCACATTTTCGTGCTCACCATTATTCTTTGTACTCAGTTATCTTGGAAGGTATGGTTATGCCTCCCCTGCCTCATTTGAGATCATGTACTATCCCATAAAAGGAGACTTCTATCAGTATTTTAGGTCTCGCCTCTCCATTATCTGTACATCCTTGACTTGCTTCAGATCTCTCTCTCTCTCTCTCTGACTCCCCTTTAGGCATCTCGTGAAAGTGTAATTTACAATGTAATTTGGTCATACAATTTTCTCTTAACACTCATAAGTGTGGGGGAAATCTGTTATCACTAAAAAATGATCACCTAGCCATTTCTAACTAGGTGGATTGAAATACACTATGTAGATTTAATTTTACCATAGTAAAATCACTTTCATTGTGGAAAATAATTTAGTAAACCACTTTTATTAAATTATTCTTTGATTTAAATAAAAAAAACTCATGAGAATAATTAGATAAATCATTATTGATTTTCATTAAAGGACTGGTATAGGAGGGAGGCGATTTTCAAGCTAGGGTTATAGGTTTACAGAGTTTGTTCTCCATGGAAGGACGCAAAGGAGGGAGCTCCACTCCCTCCTACAAACATGTAGTGGCCAACAGAGGTAAAACACTGATAGAAGATGATAGAGGTCCTTCAGATGTAAGGCAAAGAAATAGGGAAGAGGAGCAAGATGGCTCTAAATCGATGGAGAATAACAACACTAAAGAAAGCAAGGAAGCAAACAAGGAACAGGGAACAAAAGACAAAGCTCCAAAGGGACCATGCAAGCCCAAAACTACAATCACGCCCAGAGTAGTTTTAAATGATCCTACTCTGCAGGCGCATAGGGACCACATGAAGACATATGCAATCATTTGTAAATTCATGGGCTTATGGCCCATTGAAAAAGCTTTACAAACATGGATTAGATACCACTGGAAACCAAAAGGAAGCATAGAACTACATCTTGGGTCAAAGGGATTCTTTATTGTGGTCTTTGCAAATATTGAAGATAAAGACAAAGTGTTCGAAGGAGGGCCCTAATTTTACACAACAGCAGGCCTGTACATGCGACCATGGGTTATGAATTTTGTCCCAAAACGTGAAACTTTTACCTCGGTTCCGGTTTGGGTTAGACTTTACTCTCTACCTTTGGATTATTGGCAACTAGAATCCTTATCTTCCATAGGAAATAAGCTAGGGCGTTTTGTCAGAGCCTCTGAGGCTACCAAAAGGGGAAACACACATCCTTTGCAAGAATATGTGTGGAAATGGATCTTTCTGGAGCTTTTCCGGATGAGGTAATCTTGGAAGTGTTTGATGAAGAATGGGTGAAAACAGTGGATTATGAACATATCCCATTCAGATGTTGTAAATGCCATGAGCATGGGCACCTATTCAGGGATTGCCCTCTCAGTAAAATGGAAAACAAGGGTAAAGCTAACACCATGAAAGATTCTGAAAACTTTCATAAGGTGGTCCAAAAAGGAAAAGGAAGCAAAAGGGGATTGAAGCTACTTCATTCAGAAAAGCAACAAGCCAATCAAAAAAAGTTTCAAGCCCTAGAAGAGGAGGATGAGATAATGGAAGCAGATCAAGTTAAGGGAGATAGTCCAGTGGAGGAGGGGAATGAGGAAAATGATGAGCAAACCAAAAAAAACAATAAACAGAAAGAAGGAATGATAAGTGACATAGAACTGGAGATGGACCAGGAAATGACCCAGAGTGAGATGGAAATGGAGGACAACGAACTACAGGAGATTCTTGAGAAAGGGAACCTAGATCTAGAAGGATTCTTGAAACAAGGAACCAGGGAGGGAGTGGATTTGTTACCTCCAGAAGAGTTCCACAGAGTTCAACAGCTGTTCTTATGGAAAACTCAGACCAAAGGATTGGAAAAGCAAGGAAAAAATGAAAGACAGGGCAGCGAAGGTGTGAAAGCTATGAAAACCACACCAGGATTAGCACCCAGAATCTCAGGAAAGAAAAGAGGTCAGAAAAAGCAGAACGAACTGTTGATGGAATGTGGAAAGCTAATGATAGACTCAGGTAAGATGAAAGACCTATCCAGTTACTCCTTTACAAATCTTTAATAATGAAGTTCACTTCTTGGAATATAAGAGGTCTAGGCAGTAAAAGAAAACAAAGATTACTTAGTAATAGGATGAAATAAGCAGCACCAGATGTAATCTTCATTTAGGAAACAAAATGTTCCATGCAAAAAATAAAAGAGATTCACAGCAAACGGCTCAATAAATTTGAGTTTCTGGAAGTCAAAGCAGAGAATACCGCAGGAGGCATTCTCACGCTTTGGAAGCCCCAAAAAATTGACATCATAGATGCAAAGGCATCTAGAGATTATCTTTCAATGGTCATTCAACTAGTGGGAGATAAAGAAATTTACCTGGTCATGAATGTGTACGGCCCCCAAAGATTGGATGGTAAAATCAAGCTTCTAGACTCCCTGCAGGATCTTAGGGAAAGACATGCAAGAATCCTTTGGATCTTAGGGGGTGATTTCAACATGATCAAATCACTGTCAGAGAAAAAAGGGGGTACCAGAATTATAAACAAGGACTCTTGTGCATTTCAATCCTTCATAGACAATATGAAGCTAGTGGATATTGTAATGAACAATGGTACCTATACTTGGAACAATAAAAGAGGAGGAGTGTCTCAGGTGGCCTCCAAATTAGATAGATTCATAATCTTAGAAGATCTTATGATCAAGGATAGGGACATAGTAGCAACAGTTCTCCCCTTTGGAGGCTCATATCATTGGCCAATGCAACTGGAAATTCAGGGCATTGGTACTCCCAGGAATTGACCTTTTAGATTTGAAAACATCTGACTCTCCCACCCAGATTTCAACAACAACATTGCCCTCTGGTGGGCAGAAGATTTGAATATTCAGGGCACAAGAATGTTACTTCTTCAAAATAGACTCAAACATATCAAACTCTGGCTCAAGGAATGGAACAAAAAGGAATTTGGCAACATTTTTGAAGCAAAAAAAAATGTTGGAGGAAAAATGCAGGAGCTCAACCAAACCCTTATCATGGAGGGATTTATAAAGATAGAAATGATCAGGCAACTAAATATCATCTAGAATGGGAGAACTTATGTAAACAAGAGGAAATTTTTTGGAGGAAAAAGTCCAGAGTTCAATGGCTAAAAGAAGGAGAACGTAACACTAAATTCTTTCACAGATCCACTATGGCGAACAGAGCTCACAATAGGATTTCTTCGATTAAGGATGAGGAAGGTAACCTGCTCAATTCTCATGAAGAAATAGAAGCAGTGCTGGTTCAGCACTTTCAGGGTATTGCACAGGAAACCGGTTCAGACCGAGATCAATCCATCAGGGTTATATCAAGACATATACCTAGGCTGGTGTCCAGAGAGGACAACTTCAACCTCAATAGACCAGTATCGGAAGAGGAGGTCAGTGAGGTCCTAAAAGAAATGCAAAATGGTAAGGCACTAGGCCTGGATGGATTTAATGTAGGTTTCTTTAAATCTTGGTGGAACATAGTGAAGCATGACATTTTGGAAGTAGTGGAAGACTCTAGGAGGGACAAAACTATATTGAAGGCTCTTAATACCACCTTTTTATCCATCATCCCTAAACAGGATGTGGCTCAAACTCCTGATAGGTTAGACCCATTTCCTTATGCAATGTGGTATACAAGATTATATCCAAAGTTGTGGCCAATAGACTCAAACCTCTTCTTCCAACCCTGGTGTCGGTTGAATGGTCTGGATATGTGGAAGGAAGACAAATCCTCGACAACATCATTCAAGCTCATGAGGTGTTGCACTCATTGAAAATCAATAGGAAAGCAGGAATAATCATGCAATTGGATATAGAAAAAGCTTATGATAAGCTAAATTGGACCTATATTAGAAAAGTTCTCATAGCTTTTGGGTTTGATCATAACTGGATCAGATGGGTGATGGCCCTTGTTACTTCTCCCATTTTTTCTATTCTTATTAATGGTTCTCCCTCAGAGACTTTTACTCCTTCAAGAGGCCTCAGACAAGGTGATCAACTCTCTCCCTTTCTCTTCATACTCATGATGGAAGGGCTGGGTCGGGCGATTAAGCAAGCTAAAGTAGTGGGTGAAGTCAAAGGTATCCAACTTTCTGAAGATGGACAGGCCTTAACTCATTAGCAATTTGTTGATGACACAATGCTGCAGGGTATCCCCACGGTCAAAGAAGCTCTTGCTTATAGGCAAATCCTGAGAGACTTTTCTATGGCTTCAGGTATGGAAGTTAATCTCTCCCAATCTAAGATTTTTTTCTTTAATACTCACATTTCTATTCAGAGGAATATTTCTGGAATTTTGGGATTCCAAAGGGAGTCCCTCCCTTCAAAATATTTGGGAGTTCCTCTAACAACCAAGCCCTTACACAAGAGCATCTGGGAGCCAGTGATTAACAAGCTGCAAGATAAAATCAAGAAATGGACTACCAGATCTTTAAATTTGGCTGGTAGGTTAGTGCTAACCAAGGCGGTCCTACAATCAATCCTAATCTTCATGCTATCTGCTCTTCCAGCACCAAAAGGAGTCCTGTAGCAACTCAGAACCATTCAAAGATATTTTCTTTGGGGCAAGGGGGAAGAACAAAAGAAATGGGCCTTGGTAGCATGGGAAAAAATCTGCAAACCTAAAATATATGGTGGGCTTGGATTGGATGATCCTGAGATTCTAAGCAAGGTTTTAGGAGCTAAATTATGGTGGTGATGGGTTAAAGACCTAGAGGCTCAGTGGGAAATGATTTGGAAAGAAAAATATGCCAGCACTTGGCAAAACAATGATCTAATAAGAATGTTAGGACATAGAAAGGGCTCACACATTTGGAATAAGGCTTGGGAAAACAGGGGCTTAGTCCAAGGAAACAGCTTCTGGGAAACCAGAGATGGAAACCTAGCCCTATTATGGGAGGATAGATGGCAACAAGAACCTATATTGTTAAGAGAAGACTGGAGGGATCTCAAGGAAGAAACAGATACCAAAGGGTTATCTAAAGCAAAAGACTTTTGGGATCAAACCAACAGTAATGGTAAATGGAGAACTTGGAGGAACTTTGATTTTAGGGATGACAACCCCCTGAAAGCTAAAGCAGAGACTCTACAAAAAATGTTAGACCAAAGGAAGATTTTAAATTCAGAGGGGTAAGATCAGCTAAGATGGGGCTACAAGAATGAGGGTGCCTTTAATCTCAAGGATGTGTTGTGCTCTACAACAACCCCCCATTTCATATCATTTTTATTCACAAAACTATCATATGAAATGGGTCCCTTTTAGTTTTGATTGGTATCAACTTTGTATTATTCAAAAAGGTTCGAAAACAAAATGAAAACATTATAAAAAACCTTTTTGACAAACCAATTTTGGTCTTATAATATAAATAATCAATCTTTTATCATTGCGATAAAGCGATCGCAAGATCGCATATCGCAATGACAAAGGAGGCATAACTTAAAAACCCATCGGTTTGCTCCGACGCGATAACATGCAATAGCTTATCAGATATCGGCAATCATAAGTTCCCATAATTAAAGTGCCTTTCGACCCAATGCGATGCGATATCGCTATCGGCGATCAGCGATACACTATGCATTCTTTTTAAAGTGTCTTTCGCTCCGATGTGATGCGTTATCGCTATCGGCGATCGACGATATACCATGCGTGCTTTTAAAGTGCCCATACCCCCAATGCGATGCGATGCGATATCGCTATCGGCGATCGGGGATTTCAAAAGGTGTCAATATAATGATTTAAGTTTTTCCCCGATGCCCGATTATGATAAAGCCAAAAGCGCAAACTTCAAAAAGCCATTAAAGCAGAAGGATATTACGATTAATTCGTATTAAAGGCCTTATCTTTCAAACAGTGATTTACCTGTGCTCAACCGCCAAAACATCCAAGGCATGCTTAAACAAATCATTCGGCCGATTAATGATATGATGGGCATTTAAAGGATTGGCAGGTTTTAACGGCCATTTAATGAAATAGTAAGTCTAAAAATCTTCTCATAGATTGTATCCGCTGCCACTTTAAAGTTAATCCCTCATCATGCATTGATCAATATATCTCACTCGTATTTGGTTTTCGCTACCAATTCTCTGTGTTACGCTTATTTCCACTACTGTGCAGAATTCTTCCGAAGTAATAGATTCAAGCAGAATGGGGAAGAAGTCTAAGAAAACCACAGTCGCCTCCACTGCATCAGCCACAGGACAAGCCATCGCTGATCCAAAAAATAAAAAGAAAGGATTAATATCTGATACTACATGCTTAGGACTCGACAAGACCACTTGGCAAAGTACCTATAATTTGATCGAAGCCGAAGAACCAAAGGTGACGGCAGTACAAGCTACAACGGGTTCCAATAGAAAATCTGATGGTACTTTGAAAGACTTGGCCGACTCTTTCCTTCATCAGATAGCGGCTTGGGAGCAAATTCTCCCATATACGGATGTAGTAAAGTGGGTAATTGATGAAATCCCAATTACAGACAGAACTTTCTGCACCAAAGATGGGAGAATCTTCAGTTCATTCAAGGCTGATGATTTAAGGCAAATGTATCATTTGCCTGAGCCAGAGAAGAAATACAACAAGGCATTTCTGGAGAAATTCAGAAATGAGAACGAAACTGAATCCGAACCCATTCGGGAATGGAGGCAAAATCCGGCGAAACACAAGCATGAAACTTCTGGTAAGTACTCTGTGGATTCTCTATGTTCTCCGTATTGTTATGCTTGGATAATGATGTGTAGATTGTGGGGGTTGCACGATTCCGCTAATTTCACTATAGAAATGGTTCCCCTGATGGAAGCAGCATGTAATAGCGAGATAATGGATTGGGAAACCATACTATCAGATAAGCTAGCGAAATCAGTTCTTAGTTTTAGAACTAAAACTTCCGTCTCAGAAAGGATTATTCCCCCATTCTACTACAGTGCTTATATTCTAGATACCCTGTGTTTTAATTCTGAGTTTCCTGTACTCGGCTGGAGGTGGACTCCACAAGACCCCACACCTATTCACATATACCATTAGAAATTGTGGAAGACTTCCTACAAGCACCATTTGTACCAAGTTTGTAACGGCTTCATGTTACCCATTCATTATTCTATTTTTAATAAACCTGCTCCCAAAATTTCTTACCAAGCAGGGATTGATTTAACATCAATAGGAAGATGGTTCGGAGAGGAGAAATTTACTTATGTAAGAATTTTCGGCAGCCAAGCCGAACCTCATGTCCTTCCTTTGTACATACCTAACAAACTGCTGGCAAGGGAGATAGCCTATCAGATCATTGCCGAGGGAGTTACACAGACTCTCAAGAAAAATAAGAAGCAGGTCTGGCCCTCCTTTCCTCTGAGATGTGGTGTCTACACTTTGCATGATTTCAAACATGCAGAAAAAGAAGCTACAAAAATCAAATCATTAACTCTAGCAACTCTCCCAAGTAGGCGATTTGATCCCAACAAAGTCGCCTATAATGCACTTGAACATGCCAAATTAACAAAGTTTGATCATGTAGAAGATCAGTTTGACGACCTGTTCTCT
This sequence comes from Pinus tabuliformis, assembly GCA_031772625.1. Lineage (NCBI taxonomy): Eukaryota > Viridiplantae > Streptophyta > Pinopsida > Pinales > Pinaceae > Pinus > Pinus tabuliformis. The sequence goes on along the minus strand of CM062816.1, from coordinate 815,730,604 downwards.
TCAGTTGAATCAATGTATCAGGTTAGATCGCTAGCCATAATGCAATACAAAGATGAAGGGTTAACTAAATTCAAGAGACTTAGAGAACAGAGGTTGCAAACTCTGCCTCTAGATCTGTTAGCAACAACCCCAGCAACAAAACCAAGCGAGCCTGAACAGCAACATTCAAAGGAACCTCCGGTTACAATAAAAGAACAGGAGAAAGTGCAGGAGGAAACCCATAACAAAGAACAGGAGAAAGTGCGAGAGGAAACCTAGACTGAAGAATAGAAACAGAGCAACATAGAAGTAAATATGGATACTCATATTGATCCAAAATTGCTCCAGGAATGGCAAAAATTTGATTCTATTATCAGTAGTCTTGAATGTTCAAAGGACACCGAAACTTCGAAAGCAGCAGATACACAGGAAACCACTTCACAACAGGTTCCAAGTGGAACCAGCGGCCTACCCAGTTCAAAGGAAGTAGAAATAATCCCAAAGGACCCCTCCGATCAAATCATTTTGCAGGTAGAAGAAATTCCTCCCTTGGATGTCTTTTATAGCTCAAGGCACAAAGCTGTGGTAAAACGACAGAGGAAGAGAAGAAGGACTGATCAACCTTCCCTTTTCCCAGAACAGAAGGTCATGGGCAATGTGGTTTGGAAGGAGGAATTTGACCCCTCTGATGACCTAACAAAACTATCGCAATATGCTGGAGCCTATTCGGCAGCAACAATAGACAAAGCATCAGAGGTGAGTCTTTTATTAAAAACAAAAGACCAGGAAATCTTTTTATTACAGGCACAGCTAACAGAAGCACAGCAGAAAGCGGAGCAGGTAGAACAGCAATTGTTAACACAACAGCAAATAAATAATCAATTAAATCAACAATTGCGGGAAGAGAAATAAAGGATTGATCACAGCGCAATCCAGAAGCAGAAAGAGTTGTCTGAAGCCTTGGCACAAATGAGGGCAGCAAATGAACAAATGCTGAAGAAAAAAGATGAGCAGATGGCTCAACTATCAGCACAGCTTGAGAAGACAAAGGGCGTCCCACAAGTAACCGAATTCAAATTAGAAGCATTACAGGTAAATAAGGCATTAATAGCCCAAATCAAGCTTCTATGTCAACAAATCGCCCAGGTAGAACCACTATGCAAATTGACGACATCAATAAGTAAACAAACAGAAAAGGCTAGAACAGAATTAGATCAAGCTGAAGAAACGTTAACTGAATTTCTTGACTGGGAAGATACCGATCAGGGACAAGCGGCAAATTTACCAAGAATTTTAGAGTCGCATAAAGATATATTGTTTACAGAATGGCAGTCCCAGTTAATGAAAGCAGAGAGGGCAATTTCAAGGTGCAAATCAACCACAAGTAATTTGGTTGAATTGGTTAATAATACTCTCTACTTGTCAAACATGATTTCCCAATGCACTCCAGGTAAATTAACAGCGGTCAAAACATTGGAGCAGTCATGCTATTCAGATCTAGAGGAAAAGGGGAGATTAATTGCTGGAATTAACAACTTAACATGGGATACCTATTGGTTCTTCTTGGTAAAACCACACAGTCAAAGAGCCGCCCTCAAATGCCTTACAGATGCAATCGGGTATATTATCCCCGATATTCAGGATGCCACCTATGCCACCCAGCTTAACTCTCGCCTCAACAGACTGCCCGAAGTGGAGCCAATGCTTGCGATAAGTCAACTCAAGTTTAAAGGCAAACAACCTACTTGATGATTCATGCCGCCGACTGCCAAGTTGCTAAGAAGGAGATACTCAAAATCATTTGATACCAATTAAGTAGGATTTCAGTTTCATAGATAGTTAGTTTAATTCAGTATTTATATACCCTTTCATGTTTTTAGAAAGGGTCGTAAAGTTTTGTACTTGACTGAAAACCTGAAGTTGCACTACTGTGCTTCAGGCATATTCTTTTATAAAACTGGACCAATCATTCTGATTTTGGCAAAGAATATTTTATGAAAATATGCACTACTCTCTTTGTTTGAAAGTATTTCTGCGTTAGAGGAAGAATTTCAAATAGCGATTGATATTTGAGAGTGACTCGCAGCTCATATGGTACTACTATCTATGTCTGAATCCATTCTTTTTATATGAATTGTTATTTGATCGCCTTTGCTATTATCGAATATATGTATGTGTTTTAACAACATTTCTTTATTTCCTTCACCATTGAATTTTTATGGTAATGCTTTTCTTTTGATCATATATGTATTGATGATATAAATGATGAGTGTAGCAATATTGCGTTAATCACTTTGTTTAACTATTTAAGCAAAGTAATCTTTGAATGAGTAAATGTCCATGTTTATTAGATGGAGTCATCTACATGCCTGTTAATAAACATAGATAATCAAGCACTACACTTCAAAGTACAATAGTTCCCGGGATTAGTAGTAATTCTTTTTTTATTTCGCTGATAAATTAAGTTATTCGCCTATCATTAGATCAGTCAATCAATCATTCATTCGTTCCGTTTATTCATTGCTGAGAAATTGGTCCCATTATCCCCAGTCAGAGCCACCATTCCAAACGGAAAAGGAGCTGTATTAAGGTCCGGACCGGGTGGTTATCCCCCAATGTTGATACAATGATTTTCGGGGCATCAACATTTTTGGCGCTAGAAGGAGGGCCTCAACTGTGAATGGCAAGCAAACCCAAATCTGCAGGCCATTCTAAGAGTAATTCTCCCTCCGTATCACCTCGTACTTCCCAATTGCATGCTGGTTCTCCAGTATCCAAACAAGAAGAAGAGGAATCAACTACCACTGCTCAAACCCATCATACTCTAGAACAACTAAGTCTTGAATCCCCTGAAGTCCAGTCTCTTATCCACAAACTTCAGAGCTTCTCGATTTCACCACAGAAATCTGAGGTATCTCAAAGCAGTGCGACTTCGCAGTTTAATTTACCTCACCCTCTCACCAGACTTCAGAGCGGAAAGCTTGGTATTGAACCCACTGAGTTCCCTTTACCCAAAAAGAAAAAGGCAAAGAAATACACTGAGGGATCTGACAGTGAAGAGCTTTCATCCACATCCTCCATCTCACCTTCCCCCGTGCGAAGTCAACCATCCACTCCCCCATTACATATTGTTGTTCATCAGGGATTAGGAACTTCAACATCCCAACCTGCTCACTCCACAACATCATTTCCTTCCCAGACATTTGGAATTTCAACAGTAGTATCATCTACTACTGCTGTTATAATGGCAGATCTATGGACCAGGCCTGGTGCAGTCAACATGCCTGCACCATTGCATGCATTACCTAATGCTCCTGAAAAATGGCTACCCAAGTTTAATCCAGATGATGGAACGCAAGCTGAGGAACATATTAATAACTTCATGTTGGCAGTTAACTTGAAGGGAGTAACAGAGCAAGATGTTGTTGTTAGGCTTTTCCCTTATACCTTGCAAGGATCAGCAGGATCCTGGTATTTTTCTTTACCTTCTGGTTCCATTACCAGTTGGACGACTTGCCAAGAACAGTTTCTTACTAAGTATGGAGATGATAGGTCTTTGGCTACACTAATAAACGATCTCTCCAATCTTAGGATAGAGCATAGGGAACCAATTAAGGAATTTAACGTCGATTCAATAAACTCTTGAATAAAATCCCAACGGCCTCCAAACCAAGTGAGCAAATCCGAAGCGAATGGTATATAACTGCCCTACCTGCCAATATAGCTATTTTTGTAGACAGGGTTGGAAACCTACTTTAGCTGAAAACATGAAAGAAGCACTTGCTGTGGAGAAACGTATTAATGCTCTAGAAAAGAAAGCTGCTCTGGAAGACAGAAAAGCCAAAAAAGTTTCTTTTAAAGATGATTCAAAGAAGAAAACCCCTAAAGATCCATATGACATGGAAGGCCTTCAAAAGGTCCTCAAGACTATGTCAAATGAAATGGTTGAAATCAAAAAACAAGTAGCCGAAACCTCAACCAAAAGACCCTTTAGAAATTATAAGAAAACTGAATCAAAACCACCAAATGTTATATCAAATGCAGATTCAGATCTTGAAGAAGGAGAAGAAGAAACAACTACACCAACTGATGAAGAAGAGGAAGTTGTTGAATGTCATGGAATGTGGGATTTTATATTACCTAACTCCGATACAGAAAATGAAGAAGAAGTGTTTCTTGTCACTACCAGGAGTAGAGGTACCTCCGAACCCATTCAGACAACTTCAAAGAAAAGAAGTGCAGGTGCTTCTATAACAAAGGAAAAGGTACCCCCGAAGAAGCCACCTGTGACAATTCCACAAAACCAACCTTCAACCTCAACAATCCTATCAACATCTAAGACACTGGTAGTGTCTGATTCAATGGATTACAATATTGTTGATGACATGAAAAAGACCAAGGCAAACATTACCATGTTTGAACTTAGTAAATTGAAACATCAGAAAAAATTGCTTCTCAAAGAATTAAATGTTGTTCCTACTTCACCTCTTCCCAGTGCTAAAGCTGCAAACGATACAGGTCAACCACCTTCTGGTATGGTCGAAGCTACTGATGCAGTCCTAATAGGAGATAGATCAAATTCTCATACTCCACCTTTCCTTCTAACCTATGAGATCTACAATAGAAACCTGCACAACTGCTTGATTGACTCAGGGGCATCTTCTAACATAATGCCATCTTCAGTTTGTTCCAAACTAAACATTGAACCCCAGAAGTCTGCTATTCATATTGTACAATTGGATAGGACTAAAGTACAGGTTTTGGGAGAGATCAACTCCATAACTATCAGGTTATCTGTTGATCCCAGAATAGTACAAAGGATTGATATCTTAATTGCCGATATACCTGAATTTTATGGTTTGATCTTGAGTAGGGATTGGTCTGAAAAACTACATGGGTATATTTCTACCGATTGGTCACATATGTGGCTTCCCTATAAGGGTAAGCCCAATCAAATAAGAATCGATCAGGAAAAGCATATGACCCATACAGTTACTGAATTTGAACAAGAAAACCAACCAATAGCATTTAATAACAACATTTTGGGGAATTATTCATCAGAGTCATTCTTTGGCAACTTCGCTGCCCAACCATCCCCTTTCTCAGTAAATCATTCTACATCCCAGATCGAAAATTATTCACAAACAGATAGGTCAAGATGTTTCAATGATACTGAGAAAACTGTAAATAAAATTGTTAATACTTCTTTATTTTGGTCATTATATTTCGATGGGTCCAAATCTAGTGAGGTCTCAGGAGCAGGATGTATTTTGATTAGCCCGCAAGGGGAAAAAACAATGTTGTCTTGTAGGTTAGAATTTGAATGCACAAATAACACAGCAAAGTATGAAGCTTTAGTCCAAGGACTATATAAAGCTATTGACCTCAAGGTCCAATATTTGAAAGTGTTTGGAGATTCTGAAATTATTATCAAACATTATCTTTCCACCCATCTCAAACATTATCAATCGCTGATACAGGAACTCACCTCCCACTTTTTGGCATTCAATATTTCTTCTATTCCCAGGTCTCAAAATTCGGCAGCTGACCTGCTAGCCAATGTTGCTTCCAAGCTCCTACCTTCCGAAGACTACAGCCCAGATAGATTTTCAGTAGAATTTCTTTTTAGGCCATCAATTCCCGACAATGTAACTAATTGGAGAGTATTCAACCATGATGAAGACATTTTACAATTCTTAACTTCCGAAAAGTCCTATGATGATCAAATCATCGAGGAAAACGAGCATGACCATCAAATGAGAGGTAAACTCGAGGAGAATTCAATCCCTAAGCCCGTGGTGAAGCTTGAGGATCTTTATGATATTAAAGACAGGTTTAAACCTGTGACTAATGCAAAGCTCCAAAGTTCTACCCTAAGGTTTGAGTTGATAAACCTTGGCACTGAGCAAACTCCTCAAAACATTAATTTAGGATTAGGACTTTCCTTGGAAGAAAAGGAAGCATTCATTAGACTGTTAAGGAAAAATAAACAGGTTTTTGCTTGGAAATATGATGATTTAAAGACATATGATACATCCATCATCCAGCATACCATTCCAATGCTTCTCGAACAGAAACCAATTCAGCAGAAATTGAGAAAAATACATCCGAACTTAGAGAGTCAAATAAAATATGAACTTAATAAAATCCTGAAAGCTAAGATTATTTTTCCCGTTCGGCACTCAAACTGGGTCTCCAATATGGTGCCAGTCAGAAAGAAAAAAGGCGACATTAGGATTTGTATAGATTTCAAAAATTTGAACAAGGTGAGCTTAAAAGATAATTTCCCATTACCTACCATGGAGCAGATACTCCAATCAGTAGCAGGCTCTGAGTTAATGTCCTTTCTGGACAGTTTCTCAGGATATAACCAAGTTTTGGTCCATCCTGATGACCAACTCAAAACCACATTCAGAACAAAATGGGGAACATATGCGTATCAGAAAATGCCCTTCGGACTTATTAATGCAGGAGCGACATTCCAAAGAGTGATGGATATAGCTTTTAAAGGGTTGATTAATAGAACAGTAGTCGTCTACCTAGACGATATTACTGTATTTTCTAAGGAGAAGTCCAATCATTTGCAGGATTTAAATCAAATCTTTCAACGCTGCAAAAGATATGGTATTTCTCTTAACCCTAAAAAATCCTTCTTCGCTCTTGACCAAGGAAAGCTCTTAGGCTTTATTGTGTCTAAAGATGGCATTTATATTGATCCCGATAGGATCAAAGAAATCTCTGAAATCCCTTTCCCTCATAATAAAAAATCCATGCAGTCATTTTTAGGCCAAATCAATTTTGTCAAAAGATTTGTTCCAGACTTTTCTCAAATCATTTTGCCATTTCAAACTATGATTAAGAAAAATTCAGTCTTTAAGTGGGGATCAGAAGAAAAGGAAGCATTTGATTTAATCAAACAATCAATAATCAATTCCCCAGCCTTAAATACTCCTAATTTTTCTAATCATTTCACACTGTATACTATCGCATCCAACTTGTCTTATGCAGCAGTACTCACACAGCTTAATGATCACAATTTGGAAGCACCCATTTCATTCTATAGTTCAAATCTTCAGGGTGCTGAATTGAATTACTCTGAGGTAGAAAAACAAGCCTTTGTTGTATATAAAGCCGTCAAACATTACAGACCCTTCCTTTTAAAAGCCCACACAAAAGTTATAGTTCCTTTCCCTGCAGTAAGGAAACTATTAATCCAAAGAGAACTAGGTGAAAAAAGGGCAAACTGGGTTACAACACTTCAAGAATATGATTTAGAAATTAAACCAGCAAAGATTGTTAGAGGCCAAGGTTTTTGCAGGTTATTGGCAGGAGCATCCAACATTCCAGAATCAGGTGATACAGATCAAACCGAAGAAATTAACCAGATAAGTATGACTGATTCGGAATCACAATATGCTGACTTAATCTTTTATTTGAAAAATGGGTATGCACCTCCTAACCTGTCTTACAAAAACAAAAGGGCCATTAGATTGAAAGCAAAAAATTTCACAATTATTGATGATGTGCTTTTTAGGCAAAATTATGATTCAATCTTATTAAGATGCCTAGAAAAACCTGAGGAACAAAAGGTCTTGCAGGAATTACATGATGGACCAGCAGGAGGACATTTTGGAGCTAACACAACAGCCCACAAAATCATTCATGTTGGATATTATTGGCCCACTCTGTTTAGAGATGCTCATGAATATGTAAGGAAATGCCGAAATTGTCAAACTTCTAGTGGAAGGAAAAGAAAACCAGCTTTCCCGTTGCAACCAGTCAACATTGAATAGCCATTTGAGCAATGGGGATTGGATATCATTGGGGAAATTACTCCTCATTCTTCCAGACAACATAAGTATATCCTTACTGCCACTGATTATTTTACTAAATGGGTTGAAGCAATCCCTTTGAAGACAACAAATTCTGAGGCAATCATTGAATTCATAGATCAATTCATCATTACCAGGTTTGGTGTCCCAAATGCTCTTGTTTTTGATAATGCATCTTACTTTTCAGGCAATGCTATGTTTGATTTCGCTATTAAAAGAGGATTTTAATTAAAATATTCTGCTAATTACTATCCCCTGGGTAATGGTTTAGCATAGTCTACAAATAAAAATCTGATTAAAATTATTAAGAGAACTATCGAACAGAATCATAAAACATGGCACAAATCCTTAATATTCGCACTATGGGCTGATAGGATAACACATAAGGCTTCCATAGGATCTTCTCCGTTCAACCTTGTATATGGAAAAGAAGCAGTACTACCAACAAATCTTGTTCTTCCTTCCCTAGCCCTAGTTCAGTTTATTGAGGAAAGCCCTTCTTCTTCTATTCAACTTAGACATGACCAAATTCGAAAATTAGAAGGGGAAAGAGAAAAAGCCAAGGTTATTCATGCAAAACATCAGCAAATCATCAAGTCATCCTTTGATTTAGTCTCATCCGGTTCAAAACAATTTCAAGTCGGTGATTTAGTTCTAAAATGGGACAAAGCCCATGAAGACAAAGGAAAACACACCAAGTTCCAGAAGATGTGGCTTGGGCCATTTCAGATCTATGAGAAGATAGACCATTCGACCTACATATTACAAGATTTATCAGGTTTGAGAGATTCTCTCCCTGTTAATGGCCTTATCTTAAAGAAATTCTTCAATTGAGAAGGTAACCCCTTCTCCTTTTTAATAGAATTTTGTAGTTTGTAGGACCATTAGAAAATAAAGTTGTAAGGTATCTTCCATTGACCTTTGCTGTACTTAAAAGTTGCTCAACAGAAGTAGTGATGATATTTACTTTTAAAATAATAGAAGTCTTAGATAAGAGGAACAATTTCTAGGAAACTAGGTATAATTGCATTCCGAAAACATACTTCAATTTTTGTAAACTCTTCTCAAAGTTTAGAAGTATTGTAAATCATTTTCTGTTTTCAAATTGGTCACAAAAAGGTTATCAATATCAGAACAGAAACTAATCCAATTTCAGCATCTTCAACTCTTACCCTGTCATCCATTTACTCTTAATGAGAAAATTGTCCATCCCATTCACCAAAGTTTATGGTTACTCAGAGTGTAATTCTAAAATATTTGATATAAAAGATAAGAGGTCTTATTACAAGCCTGCTTACCATGATCATCGGGAAATAGTTTAACCGACATTACCAATATTGCATACCAAAACAGGGTAATGGCTTAGAATTATAAGACAAGGGGTCTCATCACGAGCCAGCTTGTTCGGTTAGATTACTACCAGTGAATGGCATTGTCAACAGCTGGCCACCAAACCAGGACAATGGCTTTTTATCTTAGCAATAACAGAAAAAGGAAAGGAAATACAAAATATGAAAACATGTTTTGAATTCATTTTGTTAATCACACTCTTAAATGGATGGAATAATGGACAATAATATGGTTTAAAGGCATTCCTGTCGAAGTTTTGAACGTTTGCTGGCAGCAGAGGCTCTACCTATGACAGACGAGTTAACTATAAAAGCTGATTTGGAAAGGTTTTCTGTTTTATCATTATAAACCAATAGAGGCCTATTTAAAACTTAGAATGTATCTAATTTTAAATAAGAGAGGAAATTAGCAGAGATAGTTTCATTTTACTCGGAATGCATATATACCTAGTTATATTAGAATTTTCTCCTTTGATTAGAACTCTATTTTGAAAAAGATTAAGTATTTCCATACTTTTCAGAGATAACTGTTTCTTCCAGCGAATCGCCAATTGTTGTGCTCTACAACAACCCCCCATTTCATATCATTTTTATTCCCAAAACTATCATATGAAATGGGTCCCTTTTAGTTTTGATTGGTATCAACTTTGTATTATTCAAAAAGGTTCGAAAACAAAATGAAAACATTATAAAAAACCTTTTTGACAAACCAATTTTGGTCTTACAATATAAATAATCAATCTTTTATCATTGCAATAAAGCGATTGCAAGATCGCATATCGCAATGACAAAGGAGGCATAACTTAAAAACACATCGGTTTGCTCCGATGCGATAACATGCAATAGCTTATCGGATATCGGCAATCATAAGTTCCCATAATTAAAGTTCCTTTCGACCCAATGCAATGCGATATCGCTATCGGCGATCAGCGATACACTATGCATGCTTTTTAAAGTGTCTTTCGTTCCGATGCGATGCGTTATCACTAACGGTGATCGGCGATATACCATGCATGCTTTTAAAGTGCCCATACTCCCAATGCGATGCGATGCGATATCGCTATCGGCGATCGGGGATTTCAAAAGGTGTCAATATAATGATTTAAGTTTTTCCCCGATGCCCAATTGCGATAAAGCCAAAAGCGCAAACTTCAAAAAGCCGTTAAAGCATAAGGATATTACGATTAATTCGTATTAAAGGCCTTATCTTTCAAATAGTGATTTACCTGCACTCAACCGCCAAAACATCCAAGGCACGCTTAAACAAATCATTCGGCTGATTAAAGATATGATGGGCATTTAAAGGATTGGCAGGTTTTAACGACCATTTAATGAAATAGTAAGTCTAAAAATCTTCTCATAGATTGTATCCGCGGCCACTTTAAAGTTAATCCCTCATCATGCATTGATCAATATATCTCACTCGTATTTGGTTTTCGCTACCAATTCTCTGTGTTACGCTTATTTCCACTACTGTGCAGAATTCTTCCGAAGTAATAGATTCAAGCAGAATGGGGAAGAAGTCTAAGAAAACCACAGTCGCTTCCACTGCATCAGCCATAGGACAAGTCGTCGTTGATCCAACAAATAAAAAGAAAGGATTAATATCTGATACTACATGCTTAGGACTCGCCAAGACCACTTGGCAAAGTACCTATAATTTGATCGAAGCCGAAGAACCAAAAGTGACGGCAGTACAAGCTACAATGGGTTCCAGTAGAAAATCTGATGGTACTTTGAAATACTTGGCCGACTCTTTCCTTCATCGGATAGCGGCTCGGGAGCAAATTATCCCATATACGGATGTAGTAAAGTGGGTAATTGAGGAAATCCCAATTACAGACAGAACTTTCTGCACCAAAGATGGGAGAATCTTCGGTTCATTCAAGGCTGATGATTTAAGGCAAATGTATCATTTGCCTGAGCCAGAGAAGAAATACAACAAGGCATTTCTGGAGAAATTCCGAAATGAGAACGAAACTGAATCCGAACCCATTCGGGAATGGAGGCAAAATCCGGTGAAACACAAGTATGAAACTTCCGATAAGTACTTTGTGGATTCTCTATGTTCTCCATATTGTTATGCTGGGATAATGATGTGTAGATTGTGGGGGTTACACGATTCCGCTAATTTCACTATAGAAATGGTTCCCTTGATGGAAGCGGCATGTAATAGCGAGATAATGGATTGGGCAACCATACTATCAGATAAGCTAGCAAAAGCAGTTCTTAGTTTTAGAACTAAAACTTCCGTCTCAGAAAGGATTATTCCCCCATTCTACTACAGTGCTTATATTCTAGATACCCTGTGTTTTAATTCTGAGTTTCCTGTACTCGGCTGGAGGTGGACTCCACAAGACCCCACGCCTATTCACATATACCATCAGAAATTGTGGAAGACTTCCTACAAGCACCATTTGTACCAAGTCTGTAATGACGTCATGTTACCCATTCATTATTCTATTTTTAATAAACCTGCTCCCAAAATTTCTTACCAAGCAGGGATTGATTTAACATCAATAGGAAGATGGTTCGGAGAGGAGAAATTTACTTATGTAAGAATTTTTGGCAGCTAAGCCGAACCTCATGTCCTTCCTTTGTACATACCTGACAAACTGCTGGCAAGGGAGATAGCCTATCAGATCATTGCCGAGGGAGTTACACAGACTCTCAAGAAAAATAAGAAGCAGGTCTGGCCCTCCTTTCCTCTGAGATGTGGTGTCTACACTTTGCATGATTTCAAACATGCAGAAAAAGAAGCTACAAAAATCAAATCATTAATTCTAGCAACTCTCCCAAGTAGGCGATTTGATCCCAACAAAGTCGCCTATAATGCACTTGAACAGGCCAAATTAACAAAGTTTGATCATGTAGAAGATCAGTTTGATGACCTGTTCTCTTCAGTTGAATCAATGTATCAGGTTAGATCGCTGGCCATAATGCAATACAAAGATGAAGGGTTAACTGAATTCAAGAGACTTAGAGAACAGAGGTTGCAAACTCTGCCTCTAGATCTGTTAGCAACAACCCCAGCAACAAAACCAAGCGAACCTGAACAACAACGTTCAAGGGAACCTCCGGTTACAATGAAAGAACATGAGAAAGTACAAGAGGAAACCCATAACAAAGAACAGGATAAAGTGCGAGAGGAAACCCAGACTGAAGAACAGAAACAGAGCAACATAGAAGTAAATGTGGATACTCATATTGATCCAAAATTGCTCCAGGAATGGTAGCAATTTGATTCTATTATCAGTAGTCTTGAATGTTCAAAGGACACCGAAACTTCGAAAGTAGCAGATACACAAGAAACCACTTCACAACAGGTTCCAAGTGGAACCAACAACCTACCAAGTTTAAAGGAAGTAGAAATAATCCCAAAGGACCCCTCCGATCAAATCATTTTGCAGGTAGAAGAAATTCCTCCCTTGGATGTCTTTTATAGCCCAAGGCACAAAGTTGTGGTAAAATGACAGAGGAAGAGAAGAAGGACTGATCAACCTTCCCTTTTCCTAGAACAGACAGTCACGGGCAATGTGGTTTGGAAGGAGGAATTTGACCCCTCTGATGACCTAACAAAACTATCGCAATATGCTGGAGCCTATTCGGCAGCAACAATAGACAAAGCATCAGAGGTGAGTCTTTTATTAAAAACAAAAGACCAGGAAATCTTTTGATTACAGGCACAGCTAACAGAAGCACAGCAGAAAGCGGAGCAGGTAGAACAACAATTGTTAACACAATAGCAAATAAATAATCAATTAACTCAACAATTATGGGAAGAGAAACAAAGGATTGATCACAACGCAATCCAGAAGCAGAAAGAGTTGTCTGAAGCCTTGGCACAACTGAGGGCAGCAAATGAACAAATGCTGAAGACAAAAGATGAGCAGATTGCTCAACTATCAGCACAACTTGAGAAGACAAAGGGCATCCCACAAGTAACCGAATTCAAATTAGAAGCATTACAGGTAAATAAGGCATTAATAGCCGAAATCAAGCTTCTATGTCAACAAATCGCCCAGACGGAACCACTATGTGAATTGACGGCATCAATAAGTAAACAAACAGAAAAGGCTAGAATAGAATTAGATCAAGCTGAAGAAACGTTAACTGAATTTCTTGACTAGCAAGATACCGATCAGGGACAAGTGGCAAATTTACCAAGAATTTTAGAGTCGCATAAAGATATATTGTTTACAGAATGGCAGTCCCAGTTAATGAAAGCAGAGAGGGCAATTTCAAGGTGCAAATCAACCACAAGTAATTAGGTTGAATTGGTTAATAATACTCTCTACTTGTCAAACATGATTTCCCAATGCACTCCAGGTAAATTGACAGCGGTCAAAACATTGGAACAGTCATGCTATCCAGATCTAGAGGAAAAGGGGAGATTAATTGCTGGAATTAACAGCTTAACATGGGATACCTATTGGTTCTTCTTGGTAAAACCACACAATCAAAGAGCCACCCTCAAATGCCTTACAGATGCAATCGGGTATATTATCCCTGATATTCAGGATGCCACCTATGCCACCCAGCTTAACTCTCGCCTCAACAGACCGCCCGAAGTGGAGCCAATGCTTGCGATAAGTCAGCTCAAGTTTAAAGGCAAACAGCCTACTTGATGATTCATGCCGCCGACTACCAGGTTGCTAAGAAGGAGATACTCAAAATCATTTGATACCAATTTAGTAGGATTTTAGTTTCATAGATAGTTAGTTTAATTCAGTATTTATAGACCCTTTCATGTTTTTAGAAAGGGTCATAAATTTTTGTACTTGACTGAAAACCTGAAGTTGCACTACTGTGCTTCAGGCATATTCTTTTATAAAACTGGACCAATCATTCTGATTTTGGCAAAGAAGCTTTTATGCAAATGTGCACTACTGTCTTTGTTTGAAAGTATTTCTGCGTTAGAGGAAGAATTTCAAATAGCGATTGATATTGGACAGTGACTCGTAGCTCATATGGTACTACTATCTATGTCTGAATCCATTCTTTTTATATGAATTGTTATTTGATCGCCTTTGCTATTATCGAATATATGTATGTGTTTTAACAGCATTTCTTTATTCCCTTCACCATTGAATGTTTATGGTAATGCTTTTCTTTTGATCATATATGTATTGATGATATAAATGATGAGTGTAGCAATATTGCGTTAATCACTTTGTTTAACTATTTAAGCAAAGTAATCTTTGAATGAGTAAATGTCCATGTTTATTAGATGGAGTCATCTACATGCCTGTTAATAAACATAGATCATCAAGTGCTACACTTAAAAGTACAATAGTTCCCGGGATTAGTAGTAATTCATTTTTTATTTCGCTGATAAATTAAGTTATTCGCCTATCATTAGATTAGTCAATCAATCATTCATTCATTTTGTTTATTCATTGCTGGGAAACTGGTCCCATTATCCCCAGTCGGAGCCACCATTCCAAACGGAAAAGGAGCTGTATTAAGGTCCAGACCGGGTGGTTATCCCCCAATGTTGATACAACGATTTTCGGGGCATCAACAGGATGCAAAATGCATTCTCCTTGACCTTAACATGCAAACCCCATATAAGATTTGGCTAGAACTATGGAGACACCAAGGATGGATGAAAACCAAACTATTCATGTGGCTGGTTCAGCATAGGAAAATTCTAACTTGGGATAAAATTAGGAAGAGGGGTATGCTGGGGCCTTCTATATGTCAGCTCTGTGAAGCTCAAGGGGAAACTATGGAGCACCTTCTCAACAATTGAATTTTCACCTCCAACTTGTGGGATTCTTTTTCCACCATTTTCCGACAGACTGACAGAGACAAAAGGAATATCTTCAATACCCTAAACAACTAGAGAAGAAACTTTTCATATAATGAAGTTCTTGGCTCAGCACACACCATCTTTCCAAGCTTCATCATCTGGAATGTCTGGAAAGAAAGGAACAACAGAATCTTCAAGAATGAAAAGAGGCCATCCCAATACATTTTTAAGCTTATCTTAAAACAACTCAAAGAAATGGTAGGCACTATTGTGAGAAATCTTCTTAAGAACCCTCCTTCAGCAGTTGATTTGAGAATTCTCTGTGATTTAGGTATGCAGGATCTTATTCCTCAAGGACTGGAAAGGAAATTAATCTCCATGGTGTCTAAGTAAGATTTCTGGCATCCTCCCCCAAGGGCTTTTTGAAATTCAAAATTGATGGGGCTTCAAAAGGCAACCCGGGCACCGCTGGTTATGAAGGTGTGTTAAGGGATGAGAATGGATGTGTCCTTTACATCTTCTACTGTCATTTAGGAAAAGCCACCAATAACATGGCATAATTGATGGCTATGGAACAATGCTTAGATCTCCTAAAACATGAAAACTGAAAAAATGTGATAGTTGAGGCTGATTCTGAGCTTATCATCAACTCGGTCAAGAGGATCAGCTGGGGCACTAAGCCAGAAAAAGTATCAATGAATTGGAGGCTGATCCAGGGCTTTCAATGGATTCAGAATCACATCCATTGCCTTCGTACAGTCATCTTTAAACATGTTTGAAGGTCGGCGAATAAAATGGCAGATCTTCTAGCCAATTAAGGAGTTATCAACACACAAAACATGATTGTGTTGAATTGGCAAGAGCTTCCTTCGAGCAGGCTAAAAGTGATTTGTCATGACCAGGTAGAAGAAGATAGAATCGTGTTTTGAAGTAGAGCTCTGGATATGGATTCTCGGTGATTCAGAGAATCTGATTGGTAGCCAGTCGGATGGCTCTGGTTCTGAGATGTTTGGCAGTTTGGGGGGAGTCTTTTCTTTCCTCAGTTCTGATAGGAAAAATAGTTCGGATAGCACTCATGGCAGCCGTAATACCATGAGTTTTCCGTCCAAGTTCGGAATACTGGGTTGGGGACGGTTTTTCGGTGATCGCGGGCTTCTCAGGTGGAAAACGGTTTTTCTAATTTTGAAGAAATCACATTCAGAGAGCAACACGTGGTGGTGGGGTGGGTTTGAAAACTGCCCTCATCACATGCTAATGTTCGGTGACACTGGCCAGTGTGAAATGATTGTCGGCCGTTGGATCATCCAAGGTAGATCGACGGCTGGGAATGATTGAGCTGGTTGGTGGTCGGGATGGGTAAATGTCACGCTTCTTAACACTGCGAAATAGAACTCGACCGTTGGAATGGCTATGCTAGATCAATGGTGAAGATCAAGTGTTAGATTGGTTGGTTGGCGGGAAGTGTTCTTGCCCTCTATTATTGGTAGGTTGCAAAGTGGGTGGGTGTTTTTAGGTCAAGGCCCGCGCAGCATTCCCGCGGGTTAGTGGGACTCTCACGTTTGACTTCGGTTTAGTTCATAGCTTTGGATCCGCTTCTAGTTTCCTTTTTGTTCAGCCTTGTTTAGCATTTTTGAGTTTAGAAGTTGGGTTTTTCGCTCGTTCTCAGTATGGTTCTCAGGTCCCTCCCTGGGTCCACTACTCCTTGTGGTTTGATGTAAAGTTTGTATATCATTAATGAAAAAGAAGGTCCTACTCTTGCTTTAGCAAAAAAAAAATAGATAAATAATTATTTATTTAATTTTCTCTAGGAATAATTATTAAATGATTATTTAATAGTTATTCCTTGTCACATTTGACTAAATAACTTAGAAATATTTAAATAAATCATTATCTATTTGAATTTCCTTATTTGTGTTATTAGAATAATTATTAAATCGCTATTTAATAATTATTTTGATTTCACACCTTTCTTGTTTCTTGCGAAATAATTAATAAATCATTTTATTTGTTAATTATTACCAAATAAAGGTATTTAACCATTTTAAATACATTTTCTCTCTCCAATAAATATAATAAAGTATTCCAAGTAGTTAGATATGAATTTGGTCAATAATATTTTATTATTCTCCATTTTCGAGATTATCTCCATTCTATGCTATATAAAGAGGGCTTTTCATTCATTCCTCACCATGATCATTATCATCGTCAACATTATCGTTAATTTTCTTGAGCTCCCATTTTGAGTTCTTCACTTTTGTTTAGGTTTTTCACATTGAGAGATAAGATCAATTTTCTGAAGTGTTAAGGATATCGAAGGACCCATCCCACAGAAGGGGACTTACAAACCAATCTGTAGATCTCCCTCACCAAGTGTTATCAACAATATATTAATTCATTTAAAATTGTCTTTCCAATTGGGTTATCATACTCGATTATTTATATTGTTTCTTTTTGTTTTTGATTATGTATTCTTTTACTACAGGTTTTCTATTTATGTTTCAGATCTAAGACGACAACAACCATCAACTTGTTGTTAGGGTCACTTGTCACCTAGTGACTTAAGTGAATTATTTTTGGTACACCTTCCAGGAATTTTCACACTAACACCCATAGCCAAGCTGAAATCCAAATATCCCTTAGAGATTATTTATGAGGTTGTTTAAGGGTTACTTCATGTTCGTTGAATGCTAGAAGATTTATTTAGGGCCTAAGACCCTCTTCTCTCCTCCCCTCGAGATATTACATTCCCCAAGACCCATTCTTATCATGTAAACCATACCAATGGTGACAAAGATCCCCCATAGAAGCCAAATATCCCCTAGAGATATCGTATGTGGTAATTCAAATCCTTGTTCAAGAAGGGGCATGTTACAAGGTACCCAAATCATTAGTAGAAATTCTACCCTAAAAATTGTAGTGAACTCAAGAAAAACTCCCTATATATATGAGTAGTTAATCAAAATTTTAAGCTGAAACATTCAACAAAGTATCCAAGTATCATAACATTAAAAAAAAAATGTAATTTGGACTAGAGATTTTAACTCTATAATTTTTAGTTAAAAATAAAATTTCCAATATTAATTTTTTTTATTGAATTTATAAATAGGTTTGGAACTTACAATCTCCATAATAGATATTTACAATATCAACTATATTTTGTTATTTTTTAATGTTGTTTTAAAAATTTCATAAACATATTTTTCCAAATAGTGTTGGGATATCGCTAGAACAATGGGACATCACTTAAGCATATTATAAGGGGCACTCAACCGATAGTCTAAGAGTGTTTTTTTGAAACTGTTCTCCATCTCTTAATCTGCAATATACAATCATTTTTTTATTCATTTGATTTTCGTTTCCATATTTTCATCAACAGGCAAATTGGGTTCAACCGAGAAGGCAACATGTCGAAAAAAATCAAAAAACATTATGGATTCCACTAGATCATTCTTCAGATAAGGTGATAACCTCCCATGGTCAAATGCGACATTATTTCTATAAGTTCAATTTCCCTTCAATTCTTCTAAATTTTCAAATTCAATGAACCATTCTCATTAATTTATCTAAGACGCATTGCTTGAAGAGATTTCAAAATAAAAATGTTGACTCTTTTCTTTGAACATATATATATATATATATGATTGAGCAATCAACCATAACTCTAACTAGATCAAAACCCAGTTAGGGCTTGACATTTTTGACAACCCCAACTACCAAAAATTTCTCAATAACCATAAACAAACCCAAAAAATAGCGAGGTCTTGATATTGTTGACAAAGCTTCCAACAATCAAAAATCGCTTAATTGCACAAATTCATCATATTAACATTTTTTTATGAGATGCTTATAGTCTACAAATTTATATCACATAGCTTTTCTGGTATCGTTGTAACCATATCTGGAAAAATGTTGAGCCTTGGGAATACTCATGAAGAAAATTCGTCGCAGGTCGGCTGCTCAACCAAGTTGACTCGGTCTCGAGCTTAACTCTCTACTAATCAGTCAAACTGCACTAGTGAGTGAGATTCGCAAGTAATTTCAGGGCCGACCTTGTCCCATGAGTAATGGGGTGGTTATTCATTTCCGGATAAGTAAAAATCATGGGCGGATGCAAAAAATCACTGGTATCGGATATAAATGTGAAAAAGAAAAAAAAAACTCGTATTCTGAAATATTTCTGGTGTTGAGTTTTTGCCAAGTATGAGCCACATTGTTGCACTCTAGCCTCATGGAGTTGTTTGTTGCATTGAATATTTCGATGTTGGATGTGACAATTGATCCCCCTATCATCATATATATCCATTGTTATAAAAAGGGGTTGTAATACTCTTTTGGCACTTACTTGCAGGTAAATTTGGTCCCTCTTGGTGAATCTGTGCTTAAAGTGGATCTAGGATGATTATGAAAATGCATAGATTTGATTTAATTAATGAGATGTGCCTTCAAGAAGAAATTTTAACCTAAATAATTCTCGTAGAGTAGGATACACTGCAAAAACTGATTAATGTAATGCCAATTTTCTAGGCTAATTTACATCCAAAAATTGTGTTAAGTATTTTGAAAGTTTCAAATCCTCAACTATCCTCCCTATTTAGGTTTATAAGTTTAATCCCACTTGATTAATAGGTACCTACAAACTTACACCCATCATATTTTTCCTCTTTTCCACTAAGTGGTCTCATATTTTCCTCCATCTATTGCAAAACATAATTTGGAGCAAGGAAAGGAGGACATTAAGAAATCTTAAAAGAGGCATAAATGAGTGATGTTAACGAGATAAAAAAATTTACGAACAAGATCTGGTATCACAGTCCTTGAAGAAATATCCATACACAACATTCCTTCTTGTCTCTCATTGAAATAATTTTGTTTTCATCTTATAGGTGGGGATTTTGAAATATCATGGGTTTTAAAGTGGTCTATGCCTTCAAGTAGGTAGTCTTACCTAAAAAATGTTTGTGAATGAGGGTATGTTGCTCGAACTAATGAAAATTATGCCAAACTTCTGGTCATTTTCCCTCCGAGAACTTTATTAGCATTTTGAAAGTGTATAGTCCCAAACTGCCTGCCTCTTTAGGTTTGCAGACATGACCAACATGTTTCAAGATCAAGAAACAACTTGCAAAATCTTTCCAGCAAAAAAAATTTAAAAATAAATAACCAAGGAAAGTTTCATAGTTGTTTCCTACCTTTTTTGGGTTGTTTTTTTTCAGGAAATGTTTTTAGGCTGGAAATGCATAGAGGTGGTGGGGTCATTTCCTTCTTTGTAGGTATCCTGAATTCCCCTCTGAAGTGGATTCTTTGGTAAGGAAAAATTTGGATATGTTTTAGGATGTCTTACATATTTGGCTAAAATAGACCAAAATTAAAACTAGATAGACTTACAGTGGATCCACTTCAAGTGTTTTACAAACATATCATCCAGCATATACTTAACTAGAAGTTTTATTGACTCATCACTGAACCTTAACTAAAATTTTTATTATATAATTGGGTCAGTAACAAGTTAAAGGTTAATATTAGATTACTTTATGACAAAGAAATTTTTCAAATTTTTCGTATGCAATGAATATTATAAGACTCCTAGTATATGTTAGAGCCTAGATTGGCCTCAGGCTGAAGGAAGGAAATTCTAAGGTAACCACAAACCAAGATTAACCTAGTAGCTAGCCCTACCAGGTCAGGAGAGGGCTCTCTCCTTATGAATTTCAATCAAGATGACTGAATCATGAACAATATTTTATGCTAGGTATAGTAGCTCAAGGGTTTTGATTGAATTTGTTGGTTTTTTGCTGGATCAGATGGAGTTGGGCAATTTAGGTCTGGGAAATTAGGTCAAAATGTAGGGTGTTCTATGGGGCAAGGTAGGTATAGGCTTCAACACTTGAAATTGAGTGAGGTGAGATGTCTAAGACTGGTGAGGAGCTGAGGAGGGCATGTAATGATCATGTATCCTTCCCAAACAATAGAAACATAAAACACTGAATGGTTTCCCAAGGTACAGCATTACAAACAATGAATTCTACCTATCTATCTTGATATCATTCAGTTAGAAGCAGTGAAATAGATGATGGCATACATAGAAGATGTAAACAACTGATAACAAAAGAAGAAACTATGCAAAAACACCATACCGCAGGTATCCCATAAAAATAGCTGCAACTCCTATTAATTTCCTTGCCAAACTGCTTATAGTGATGTACAATATTGTTTAGAGCATCCAAGTGAATCAAACCCTTGCTAATGACAAAGAATACATAATATAGAAATCAAAACTACTCATCCTGACCATCAGGGGTCGAATCCATGAGAAAAGGGGTTGTTACAACCATTTCCAAATATGTACCAGGAATATAGACAATCTAACTACTTGACTCTATAAGCATGGAAACTGATTCATTAGCCTCAAAACCACCTCTAACTAATGAATCTACCTTCTAAGACTATTTACCATTAGATTTACATGCCATGTCATCAATTACATCAGTAAAAACACCCATGAGGAGAAAGAAAGTGAATTTTCAGTGAAAACAGGCGAAATTTGGATTTTTTGGGCAAATTGGTCAACAGCGTAGTGCCGCTTTCCACCTACTTTTGGAGGCCTTCCCCTTAACCAAATTGAGCCCAAGATAGCTCATTGGAAAGGTATAGTTTCTGGAACAACTTGAATTTTTGAATTTTTGAATTTGAAGGTCATTTGCCCCCTCAAAACTTGAATCTCCCAAGACTGCTTCCGTGTGTCCAAAATGAGGCAGAAAGGTCATTTTTTGGTAGTTTTTGGACCTTTTGGTGACCCAAATTTGCTCCAAAACTTCTGAAAATTTCTAGGGTGTATGTTATCATCATGTTGAATCCAAAAATACAAAATTTTCTCCATCTGATGTTCCAGGAAAAAGAGCAGCGCCGGTGGCGCTGCGCTTTTGGGCCAGTTTTCTGTGTTGAAAATTTCAAAATTTGAAAAATGCAAAAAATCTCGAAAACTTGCCCAAATTTAGCATGGGGCACCACCATCAGCTACTTTGATGGGCTAGTGAGGCTTCAGCTAATATTTCCAACCTATCTTGCTCTTTCTTGCCCTCTAAGGTTCTCCTCAACCTAGGTTTATCTTTCTAATCCTCATATTGCAGATTTTGTTGTGGGTCATGTAATGGTAGGCCATGTGACAGAGCATCTTCTTATCCCTGTTGGCCTTCTCAATCAGCCCTTCAAGATGTATGTTGACCCTCTCAAGCCATGTTTCCCTATCATTCTCAATCTCTTGCTCAATAGGAGTAAACTTGACATGAGCCTCTTTAGCCATTTGCCTGTTTTCTTTGATCATTCGCAGCTCCATGAGGACTTGTCTGTCACTGAATTGTTTGCTTTCCTACTCTAAATATCTAATGATGAGCTTGGTTCTCTCTAAGTTATTCGCCAAGGATTGTATTTCAGCTTCTATTTCTTGAATGATGAGGTCTTTGATGGTGTTTTCATCCTGAGCCTCCAAGTCAATAATGCCACTTCCATGATGAGTGAAGTGTTGTTGTGGCTCTTCATGCTCAATAAGATCAAAATCTCTTTCCTACTCATCACCAAGATCCTCCTCTTGCACCTTTTCCTTTCCTTTTCTCAACTACTCGCCCTGCACCTGTTTTGTTGATGACGAAGGCAAAGCCCCTTCCACGCATTGTGGAGATAACATTTTCTTATGGATTGATGATGAAGGCAAGGCCCCTTCCACAGCCTGTGGAGCAAACACTTACCTAGCAGCTGCAAAAAGTCTCCTTGTGCCTCTCTGATATGTTAAATACACTAGCACCTTAGCAGTTTTGGTTTCCTTGGCCTATTTCCTTGTTTCTCCTTGGCTAGAAGGTCCACCTTCTTCATGATGCACTTGTGAGAAGATTTTTGGGCCCTTGAACATCTCATGAGCAATGAAAGTCTCCCATGGAATGTTAAGAAGGCTAAGTTAGTGTAGAACAATGATTTTAATCAAAGAGTAATGATAAATGTTGTTCAACTGTTGGGGGTATGATTTCCTCTGTACAATATGTGCCATTTTCTCAGTGTTTCTAAACATGAAGTAAGGGAGATTCAACGTCTTTACTCTAGTGAAATGCATGAGGAGTCTAATATGATAGGCATACAACCAAGAGAACCTACCTTCACAAGTGAAGTACTTGATAATAATCTTCATCAAAGGAACATACACATTTTCCAAAAACTTAAAGGGGAATAACCTCTTCACTTGATGTCTATATTTAGCCTTGATATAAGGCTCATAGTAACTCTCATCAAGGTCCTAACTTTTGTACCATATCTTCCCAACATTTGGGATTCTAGTGGCCTCTAAAATGACAGCTAATGAAATTGTGAAGGTTACTTCGGCAACTGTCACCTCATTTTTTTTCCGTGGAAAAAGGACATAATTTCATTCATATGAAAAAATTACATGTTGTAAATGCTAGAAGCATATGCAGATAGGCTGTCCATAAATAGGACATAAATTGCAATAAATGAAAAATAAAAAATTCAGTAGGCCTATGCTTTTCTGCCCTTCTTCTTCGCCAACCTTCGCCAGCCTTCTGAATCAGGTGGGGGTGTAATAGTGGCCAGCTGGTTTTCTAGTGTGACCAATGGAAGTTCCTTGTCGGATTCAGATCCTTCAGATTCGTGAGATCGCTTTATGCCACTTACTTCCATCTGAGGTGCTTGATGCTGATGTGTATTGATTGGCTACAGATGAGGGTCTGGGGTAATTTCCTCCTGAGTAATTTCCTGCCCCTGATGAATATCAGATTCTATTTGGTTTTCTGTAGGTTCTATCTGCATGTCCTCTTCTTCCATCAAGTCGGTTTCCTGCCACCCTTTGGGCCTTTTTTGTTGTTTCGTTTTTCCTTTAGGGTCCTTTCTAGACAATGGACAGTTGAATTTGAGATGTCTAGTTTGCATGCAGTTGCGACATCTGAATGCTGTGTTCTCATAGTCGAGCGGTTGAATCCTCAGTGAATTGTTGTAGTTCAATGTGATATGTTCAGGTAGTCCCTGACTCAAGTCCACTTCTACGCAAATCCCGGCAAATGTGAAAATTCCCTTGCTTACTCTGTCTTCATCAATTTTTAGGAATTTCCCCAAGGAATTCTCAATGGCTGTTAGAACTTTTAGATGCCAAAAATGAAGAGGGCGGTTATGGAGTCTCACCCATACCGGCATTGTATAAATTTTCATAGTGTTTGCCTCAAATTCAGCATACCAGGGAGTGATGAAGAGGCCATCATTTCCCCAAAACCATGGCCCCTGTTCGATAATATTGTCACGTTCTTGTTCTATGCAGAAGTTAACTATGAAAAATCCCTTTGAGCATAGGTGTATATCACAGGCTGGTGTCCATGAGGAGTAAATCCATTGATGCAGAGCATCGGATTTTGGCCAGTATCCATTAAATCTACAAATGACAGCATTTTTGGATAGTTCAGTGTGTAGTTCAGTTACCTCTGTTAGAGGTACTTGGATCGTTGGGGATTCCAGTTTTTGTTCCACTATATAGGGACCTGGAATCTCTGGTGCTGGTGCTGGTTTATGCTGCATTTTTTCTTTTCCCCTGATTGCGTCTCTAAAGGAGCCTGTGGTTTTTGTACTATCTCCATTACACCCTCCATGTAGTCTCAGATTAAGGAAAATGGTTGAATCATTGCC
The DNA here is from genome assembly GCA_031772625.1 of Pinus tabuliformis. Classification (NCBI taxonomy): domain Eukaryota; kingdom Viridiplantae; phylum Streptophyta; class Pinopsida; order Pinales; family Pinaceae; genus Pinus; species Pinus tabuliformis. The sequence continues at coordinate 815,706,014 of CM062816.1, read as the reverse complement.
GATGCCATATTCCTAAAGTTAGAGGAGGTCTTGTAGACTATGACCAGAGAATATCAGGTTTTGGTATTTGGTGGGTGTCCCAAGTTGGTTCTGTATTTCCTTCTTTACCTCTTGTATATTTAGCCCCTTTCTGATCCTCATGCAATGATGGTTTCCCTCTGTCTTTTTGATGAATATTTGAATCTGTTCTTCACCCATGCAGATAGTATCGGCCATTTTGGAACCACGATCCGGTGATTTGAGTAGGTTCTCAGCAAACCTCGATTCACCCCACCTTTTTATGTTTTGTCCGCTACCTAGTGCCTCCAAATTTGGATTATGAGGGACATTTTTGAAATAATCTGTCACTGCGTCAGAAAAAATTGGGTATGATGTACTCCATCCCCTTTCATTTGCTTGAGCTTTCACCCATTCAGATGTGTACCAGGATATTGAAAGCCCCATTTCCCATTTCCACGCACGCGGCGGCATGCTGGTGGTGGAATAGATGCCAGGGGATGTCGTAGGTTGGGTAGAATGAGATGTAACAGTGATATCGCGTAGCGAGCCAGGAGCCCAGGCCACCGATTTACCGACCAGACGCAAGAGAGGTCGAGGTTCACGCTCAGGAGCAGTAAACAGGAGTATTTTTCCCCCACCGAGGAGATCGGGAGCATGCAGGTGTGGTTGTAACAAAGGAAACCCATTTTGCAAAAATAAAAATTGTAATGTTACCTCTTCCAGACGTGTTTCATTTCCCAGATGGGAGGAGACGCCATTCGGCTCGAAAACTCCCTCAACCGGTCTGTTGTGAACCTATGGGAAGGTCCCTGCAAGTTGTAGAAGAGAGATCGCCATTGGAGTTGCAGAGCACAGTTCCCGCCTATTTTCCGAAGAGAAAAGGGCAAGTGTCACCTCATTGTTATGCAGATGAGTCACAAAAAGTCTGGCCAACTCATGGTGAAACTGAACTCTCTCCACCATTTCACAAAATTCAAAACATGCTTGATGCCTGAAACAAGAAACTACAAGTGGGCAGCCTTGTAATTCCCTCAAGCTAGTGGGCTCCTCTCTAATGATTTTTCCTCCTTCATGGGGCTTCCTCTGTTGTCTATGTCTCTCCATGGAGCTGTCACTAAGTGTCTCTTCTTCATACTCATAATCACTGTCTCTTTCCATTGTTTTCCTTTGGCTTTGAACAATATGGTTATATATGGATAGTTGTGGATAATTGATGTGGAGGAATGGAATGGGAAGAGAGTATGGATGAGGGGGTTTCGGAAAATATATGTGTGAATAGGGTTTAGGGAGAATGTGGGTGGATTTTAGGGAGAGAGTGAGTGGAGTTTAGGGAGAAATAAAAAGTGGATAGAGAAAGAAAACAATAGTAGAGTGAGGATTTCAATTCATGAGACAATTTGTAGGGAAACTAGGGTTTTGCCTTAGAAATTAGGGTTTTGATTTTAAGAGTGAAAAATCACAAAAACTTGATGTAAAAACCCTAAACCACAAGATATTTTGATGTACTTACTTGCAAAAGAGGTAAACTTGGAAAATTTGAGGTGGAATTGGTGTTTTGTGGTGATTTGGGGCTGTGCTGGACAAAGCACAACGCAACCTACAGAAGCACAGTGCTGGCCTCAAAGAACAGCGCCCATGTATTTTTACACTGGGAAAAATCTCCAGAAGCATAACACTGGCTTCAAAGCACAATGCCGCCCCTTAGAAGCCCAGCACCAGTCCAAAACTCCAAAAACGCAGTGCTTTTTCTCTTTTTGCTCAATAACACTTGAAAATCGACCTTTGCTCTCTTCTTGGCTCTTCAATCTTCAATAATGACACAATGGGATGAAAAATAGGAAGATGGGTTTATATAGTTTCACCTTTTGATTTTTTGTTTGTGAAAACCCACTTTTATAATGTCTATTTGTCTTTTACAATGCTTTGTTTTTCATGCTTGTTTTCTTTTGCTTGGCAAATGAATTGATGCTCAAAATCACTTGATTTTTGCAATGGCAGGTACTTGGTAGCATCACAAGTTTTAGGAGGAGCTTGGGAACAAATATTACATATAGAAACAATAAAATTACATCATGATGAAAGATAAAAAACATAATACTTTGTTTTCACCTCAAAACAAGTTTCGAGGTGAGAACTACATTAAGCTTGCAAAATAACAAATTATGACTTTACCCATCATTATTGACCTCCTCATGTGCTTGTTGACCATTATTAACATCTAATCACTGAATTTGACCATGGAGGAAACCCTAAGACCTAATGAAACCAAACCCTATGTTTTGATGAAATGGACTGCAAAATGAACATGAATCATGATTGAAAAGTATGAAAGAAGATCAACAAGTACATGTGATGAGGGAAAAACTGAAGTAAACCCTACCATCAGTAGGTCCATAACCTAATGGAATGCAACAACACTATAATGAGAGTCCTACTATGGAATGCAAAAGAGTAGATTTTGATCACTTATGATAGTGTGAAGACACTGACACTAATAGTATAAATTATAGTCATACTAAAAAAAAACTAATAACAAAAGATATTATACAACAAAATTGTTTGTGGGTTATCTTACAAGTTGCAAATAACTTGATTCATAGAGTTGCAGCTGGCATTCTCATTGCTCTTAATTTATAGTGGGTCCATATTTGAGCCACCACATGTCAATCTTTTATGTTCTTCTCCTGCTTTTATTCTCTTAAAAAATATGTCTATATGGTATTGTTATTCAAGTATGTTTTAATAACTGTAAATGGAAAATATTTGTTTTGTTGGTTTATCTAGTAATCTGTATTGTTTCTAATGTGTTTTGTGAATTTTCAGAACAATGAGCATGAAGTTGTTGGAGAATGAGATGGTCTCTCAAAAGGTACATGTAACACTAACACCATAATGAGTTTATCATGGGCATTGGCACATTTATGATGTCCTGGAGATGTTAAAAGAGGAATAGTAATGTTGGAAGGTAGGTGATTGTTCTTAGCTTAAATTTCTATAGGATGTAAGGTTGTAAACTATTATTACACTTTTCATTTAATGTTTTGCATCAATCTACTTTTCTTGAAGTCAACTTGCTCGAAGAATTCTTATGTCTATGGTCTAAATCTAGACAACGCCTTTTGATTGTCTTAATCTCTATGCAAGTCTGCAGTTCCTTTTTTTTTCTTTTTTTTCTTTATGAAGGCATGCATCATATATTATCTTATTACACAAAAAGATACATCAAGTGATACATAAGAGTAGAATAAATACTCTAAGCAGTAGCTAAACATGCATCCCCTCTCATATATCCCGAGAGTGGTGGTATGTCAACCTTCTGTCCAATATCCAAATAGCTTCTATCTTTGGTAAAGATTCTTATCTCAGCAGAGAGCTGAATTTCTAGTGCATAGGGCTAACCCAAATAATAACAACCATTCCCACATGTACAGGGTTTCTCATCAAGCCCCAAAATAAAAACTTGACAATTTCAAACATGGTTTATTGTAAAACCATTTCCAATCCTTCCAAATTCATCCTTGAGCATTCAGATAAATCTTGAAGATAATAGATTGAGGTAGAATGTTGCATAACTCAAAAAATTCTTGTTTCATTGAAACAACAATTATTACAATTTATTCACCACTCTCTCCTTCAACCAAAGGCCATCTTGTCCCAACAATACTAATATTCTTGCTTGTAAAGGGAAATGTCTAGATGAATATCCCTACCAAATCCGAGTCATTTATTATCTTATTGAACTGCCAATGTGACTTGGATACTTACTCATTCCTTCCAAATCCTTTTGATAATAACTAAACATATGAGGTTGAAATCTCTAGCTCCTCCTACTTCATCGTTGGTCTTGAAAGGTCCTTTAATACTGCACACATGATCAACATTTCTAATATGGCATGAAAGAAGAATATTACAAGGGCCTTCCCCTCTAATTTCTCTTATATTTGTTCAACTATATTGATTATTACGTAATTCAAATATCAGCTACAATTTTATAATAAAAAAACCCTTTCATTCCTATTATTTTTTCCTAATGGAAACTCCACAAAAGTCATCTATTTTTCTTTAGCCAACCATGGATGGGGTAAAGAAAAGAATAGTAGAATAACATCTTCTGTTTTCAAACTTCTATTAACTATTATAAGGTTCCAATTAGTGGAAGATCTCTATGAGACATTTTCTGGAGTTAACTTTGAAATATACATAGCATCCATCTCCACTAGTCAACTAGTGACACATCATATGAAGTCAATCTAGAAACCCATCTTGACCAATTGTGAGCACTTTTGTCTTACCCACAACATTAATTGTTGCTTGAGAAAAAGTTTCAAGGAACTGCATTGTTCTTTCAACTAAATATTGTGTAATTTTTGGCTCGAGTGCAGAGCCAATAAAGTGCATATTACGAATTTAGCTCTTTAAGCATGAAGAATGTCCTAATTTGATGTTGAATCCATGTTGCTTCATTAGGGAGGATGCATCCATCTAAACTCTAGATCTAGGGAGAAACCTACAAATTATTCCGACTTCCTCATTATTATTGTGACAATAAGCTCCCCTCGAGAATAATTTGTTCAAGAAAGAATAGAGGTCTAACTCAATTTTCTTGAGATTTTGGATAATAGAATAATTTATAGCATAATATAATGTGTGCCAATTCTATCTTTATCCCATTCCACCATATTGAAATCTCCTTTCATAATCAACTCAATAGTAGGAAGAAATTGTAGTATGTAGCTTTGAAATTGCATCTAGTTTATGGAATCATTAGTTTCATAGATTTAGCAAAGAGGCCAAACTATCCAAGAAATCACCACATTCCAACGACATGTTCGAAATGGGTCCCTCTGTTTATAACATGAGGGATTAACCAATTATCAAGTCTATAAATAGAAGAAAATCTTACCCGATAGAATTGATGGAACTACAAAGATCATTTTCCTTCCCTAGAGATACTGAGATTTTGAACAAACTCATAAACAAATATGACATTTTTGTACTCTTTTGTCAATTTTTATAGCTACCCAAGCATGAGGAGACACGTGCATGCTAGAATCCTCATCTCATATGTTGGACATTTATATTTGAAAGTATTCTTGATTCTGGATTTTTTTAAGTTAGTGTCTCGATCATGCTCAATAAGAGATGACCTTTGTCAGTATCTCGATCATGTTCAGTAGGAGATAACCCTTTTCATCATATACAAAAGATAATACTACACTAGAAAGACGGATATGATGGCAACATATACCTCAATCATGTGAAAAAACTTTAGATCTTGACCACCTTCATAAGCATGCCTTGAATCACAGTTCAAACTAGGTCTTGGCCTAGTTATTTCTCCCAACTAGCATCTTGATCTATAAAGATTGATTTTGAGGCATCTCTAAGTCTCAAACTAGACTTAGAATCATATAGATTGCCATAGCATCAAGATTTTATATATTCACATCCTTTCTACATCTCGGCCTAGAATTCTTGGGCAAGAGTAGCATAGCTCTATATCTCTTCTAGGACTTGGCCTAGAAGGACTCAATAGTGGATATATATCGGGGTTTCACCATTCCTTTCTGTATCAAGTGATGAAAGTGGTGATACTTGATGCTAATATGTTTTATCTTGTCATAGAGATCTGAATTATCATATAGCTTCTCAAAACAAACCAACAAGAAATTTATTAGTAATTCCTTTCACATGTTGCCATACACCTTGCCTTAGTAGAACTAGGTGCCACAAAACATTGATTCTTCTCATCATAAGAGAGCCAAAAATAACTACTAGTTATGCTTTTTATATCATCAATAACTCTAATTTAATTAGAGAATCCTTACAACCCAATTGGATTCCTGCACATGATGATCATAGGCCCGCAATAAAATCTTGATTTCATTATTCCCTTGCGGAAAATTTAGACTTCCAATTCCAAATAGGTATTAATCCAAGCTTATTCTTATCCAATTCAACAAACAACTCTTTCATTGGGGAGCCAAAAAAATAGAGAAGCAGATTCCCAAGTTCATCGATTACAACCTTGATATGGAGGTTGGAATTAGTTTTACCGAGCTTTGATAGGGATGCATCATGGAACTAGGGTTCCTAGAAACAATTTACCCTAGGGTTTAACCCATAATACCTAACCCTAATGCTTAGGGTTTACATATTATCTAGGCTTTTATATCCAAACCCCAGATCGATACAACCACTAGAATCATAGTCCTAGGGTTTTATCCATAAAGCCTAATTTTTTCTTGTTCTGACACACTTAAAGTTTATAAACCCTACAATTACAAATCCTAGATATTCAACCTAGGTATTCAATTTTGATTATCCAAAACCCTATGGCGTTGCCAAGACATGTAGTCTTTAAACACTAGATCCTTGCAAGAGCAACATACATTATATAAAAAAACCAATATTGCAACTTTATCACACAAAATACTTTTATCAATAGTTCCAATTAGTTACAATCATGCTAGTTTTGGTAAAATGGTAAATCACATGGGTCAAGGAGGCTTATATTGTTCATTTTCCTTGATTAGAAATCTTACTTTTTCCCTCATTTAAAGAGCATGGTATGAGGAGCTATTTTAATATTTTATGGTTGAGAAGAGTTTTTTTGGAAATGGCTTCATTATACTTTCTATTTTCTCGAAAAATTAAAGCATAGGCTTGGAAAGGATTGGTTGGGAGACTTGTTGATTTTTGGTGGATATGATATATATTAAAAGATGGAGAAAAAATAAAATAATTAAATTTAAATGGTCATGTCAGCCCAACACAAGGAGACATGCCCCTTGGGCACATCTAGACCACTATAAATAAAAACTTAGCCTCCCTCAATTGGATATCAATTCGAATCACTAAAATAAATTTGTTTTTTGTTCACTTTTGTGAAGGAGGAAGATGATAAGTATACCTGTTAACGGGAAAAGTGTCCATTCAGAACGACCCTATCCCACTAAGGTGTGACAGTGACCTTAGAAACAAACAGAGAAAACTACTTTTGTATTCTTCTTTATGAACTATAAACAAAGAGAAATAGGATGAACCAACCTGTGTCTTGCGCTAGTCCTTTGATCCAATCTCTCTCCTCTTTGACAGCTTCCAGCTACCTACTCCCTTACTTGCCCAGCTTCACCAAGTACCTGCAAGATCACAGAAGAAGGAAACTATACAAAGACATGGGTTTATATTCATAAAAAGCTTAGGATCAGATTTAAGCTAAACATACAAATGTAACAAACATCAATGATAACAAGCATGTAGGAGAAACTCAAATAGTTTTATTGATATAACAAGAAGATCCAGGAGGAGTTACAACCGATGATTCCTGATCCAGCATCAACCTCCCAGCAAAGAAGCCCCTCTTCACCTCCAACAAAGCATAAATCACCCAATACTCTGATATCTATCTCAAAACCAACAGCAATTCTCTGCAATGTACAAAATTCCAGCCTCTGGATCTCTGGGATGAGGGATCCATATATAGATGTATGCAGGGAGTATGAGTCAGCTTATGATTTGACTAGTGTCTTCTCTCTGTCAGTTCTTGCTTCCACTTGGAGACTGAGAGCCTCTTACTCATCCTTGGTCGAATTCAGTGAGGCAAGTGTCATTGGAGAAGATTCTGGAAGCTTCCATTGTCTCTCCACCTCATGGAATGACTCTGCCACTTGTCATTTCCCACTCAACGCACCCTAGTAGTGCATTTAGGTGCGTTGCAACGCACCTAGCTAGTGTATTTGGGTGCTATGCAACGCAGCTAGCTAGTGGAGCAGCTGAAATGATCCTGATTTGACTGATTCTGAGCAGTTTCTGGTGGAGAACTTTTGGGAGAAGCTGTAATTTGTTGACCTTGTTCCTTTAGGAGTTGGAACAACACTTTTAGGGACTTAGGATCCCTTGGTTTATGGACATTTCATGCTTAGAGCTGTGAGGCACAAAAATGTCTATAACAGTTGCCCCCTAAAGTATGAGGCCGTTTATCGGGTGAAATGCTTTATTAGGAGGATCCGAAGTTCTTTCAATGCTGGGAGGAGACCTGTAATAAGATACAATACAATACATTATCTTCATACTGTTTTCATGATCTAGCTGAGGCGGGCATTCCCATGCTCAGCTTTATAAATTCATTTTCATGTACATAGGACAGACAATCGTCTGATGGTAGACTGATGATTCTGATAGAGTCATCATCCTTTTAGTAGGATGATTATCTGTGCTGCAATGCTGTACATTTCAATGTCTTTATTTTCCTGAATATATATCGCAGCCCGGATGGATGAAACTAGATCCGGGGTCTTCAATCTCGTCTGATCTTCACTCGAAGTACAAGTCGATCCATGTGAGAAATGTTTTGAAGTCGAACATGGAAAGACATCGCTTGATTACCAGTCAATGATGTAAACTGTTAACAAGCGCGAGAGGAATCACCGATAATGATAATGACCCTCAAGGTACTGCAGTACAATTCACGTGGTGTGAATAAAGGACTTGGCGTCGAACACCACGCAAAATCTTTCGGTCGAAGGTCATTGATGTATACCTGTCGCCGGAAGTGAGAAACTTGCCATTGAGGCATGCAAGCTTCAAAGTACTGAATGGGGTGTTCCTAGATCAACTTCTTGGATAATGAGCTGATGTCGACAAGAAGCGATCCATCAAAGGAGGGCCTTAATGAATCCCACATCAATGACATAGAACGGAGCAAATGATTTTGATGGAGGTGAAAACGATCTGATGATATATGGTTCAGGATGGCGGTCATGAAAGAATGAAGTATAATGTATGGTAGTGGATAGGACACAGGTGACTTCTCTGGATGACTTCTCTTGAACATGTCGACGACACTTATGTGATGGATTGGTAGCATTTACCCCAAATGTGGATGGTGTGGCGTGACCATGGTGATGTGACCGGTGAATGAAACAACCCAACCCGACTCGGGCACGGAGTGGAAGTGTCATGTTCAAGAGCGACTTGCTACCAATAAAGATTCTTTGAGTTTTCTTCCCAATTTTTCCCCAGTCATTGCTAACCAGTACCTCTTTATTTTTTGTCAAGCTTGAGGAGGATAACATATGCTTGTTCTATAATTTGCCCTTCGGGCAAACCCATCGCTATGTTTTAACGAGCCTAGTGATAGTGAAACTCGTTCTCGTCTAAAGACAAGTTTGTCGCTATTAATCTTTTTAACGAGTCTAACGACAAAGATAACTCGGTCCTTTTAATTTTTAGAGAGTCTGAAAAGGTACGTAAAGGTAACTCCGAAATTCCTTTTTCGTCATCTAATCCCTTAAGTCCGAAAAAGTATAAAACAATACAGAAGGGATGAATTTTCGATAGTTTTAACGAGCCGAACAAAACAAGCACTCGATATTTTTGTGCAATAATCCCCCAGGTCCAAAAAGATTAAAATCTAGAGGAGGGATAGCACTTCCTGTCGCTTTAACGAGCTGGAAGGCCAAAACTCGGCAATCTTTTCATATTTTACGAGTCAGTTGAAAAGAGCTTAAAGAAGACTCGTCTTTTGAGGAACGAGTGATAAAATGGGTAGCAGCTGATTCCAGGTAAGGTTTGGAATTTTCCAATCACTGCAGTGTCACAAGGATGGCTAGTGAAATCACTTTTCGCAGCTGTTCCTCAAAATGGGTAAACAATCAAATGGAGGTGAATGATCGGCCAATGGAAAAGTGGAGGTGACGGTGCAAACACGACCAAGGCTTTAATGGCTGAAATGCTTCATTCACAGTGGTTATTTACCGGGGAATAGTTCATTTTTTAACGAGCTTAAATGCGGGTGGAAACATTTGCTCATGTCTTATGTTTATTTTTTAACGAGCTTGAACTATGTGCTAAAACTGCTCGATTAATTCCAGTCATATGATAAGAATGTCTCATATAAAAAAAACTGCAAGCTTTCGAGTGTTGCCTCACATCCTTTCTTTATGCAAGTTAGGAAACGACCAATCCTACGAGTTTAAAGGGTTAGAGGTCCTATAAATTTAAAAAATAAATAGTCGCTCTTCGCTTGCACTCCAAAAGGTTTTCATGCCCCCAGGTATAAAACAGAATTTCAAGGTTACCTCTACTTCTTTCCGTCAAAACATTTCTTTTACCGAGAGAGGCCTACCTCTTACAGGTTACCCAAAGATTGTTCTATTTACGGCGTAAACAAAACACTTCTTCGGCGATGTTGCTCGAAATAAACAAAGGTGAGTGACGATGCCCGCCAACTCACATAACTTTGACAAGAGAATCTTATTCTAGAATAACCCCTCTTCCACTTACGGATGGGGTATAGACTAGTCATATTCTCCCGCGGAAACCTACCCTATACCCGAAGTTTTCCTGCCGAAGCAGACCAGGACGCATGCCCCCTGGGTTTCAGTCATATCCCTCCGAATTACTCGCGTTCATCAGGAGGACGGACTGGAGATTGAGACATTTATTGCGTGAAAAGACCATTTAGGTACGATATATGACTATTTTCTATGCGTGATCCAGGAAATGAAAGCTGGTCCACGAGCTTGACCACTCTTCCTTCGTGCGGAAAACACATCACTCTAAAGAGTGAGAAGACAATTGCTTCCATGTAATAAATATAGTCTCGTCCAAGGAGTAGGTTATAATCCAAGGGTCCTTGAACTACCATTACGTTCATGCGAATTGTTTTCCTTCTCAATGTTATGGGCACATCGAGAAGGATCCCTAAAGGTCGACTGGTTCCTTTATCAAAGCCTGTCAGATTTCTCATCTCAGGCAAAAGCGATGGCGAACCAAGCACTTTCCAAGTAGTAGAGGAAAGGATACTCACAGAAGCCCCCTCATCTATGATGGTACCAGCCATGACCATTCTATATATTTGAACGATAATTCGAAAAGGTACACTTGCTGGTAAACGGGGTCTGCCTAGTTGATTCCAGTCAAAGGAGACAATTAGGTTGCTTGGAGGTGGGACCGAGTAGACGGCCGGGTATGGCTCTGACGAACTTCCTTCCTATGGTAAAGGAACGGGTAGATTGCCCCCATGTTCGTCGGAGTCTGTGTTTATGAAGAGAATTTGGACGGTGTCATCCTTGTTCTCTTCAGTGACTGTATCATCTGAAGATAAAACCTCTGAAGGCAAGACCGGGTCAACTGCCGCCTCGACCTTTTGACTTTTGTCTGGTATGGATCCAGATGGTTTATCTTCAATGATAGGTGCTTCAGCCGACCACCTGAGCGGGCCAGCTGGATTCTCAACTAGTGACGGACTCGGCAAGAGTTTTTTATATCCAGGAGGAAGTCGTAACGGTGAAACCGGACGATCATCCAAAACTCTTTTAGCTTCATCTAAGAAGGGACAACGGTGGACGGCATGATTGCCTTCGCACAGTTTACAAGGAAATCTAGCTTTCCCTTTTTGTCCTAGGGCTTCACTTTCACTAGTTGACGGTGTGCTTTCAACATGATCACCAGAGGTTGACGACACCGGGTTGTGCAAACGAGGAGACCAGTCCCTTAGTATCCGAGGGATGCAAGGACAATCTCTGTGAAAGTGGTCTCCTTTGCAAATGACACATGGCGATTTAGGCCTGGTCGGTGCAGTGTGTGTATTTTCGTTAGACGACACTCGTTTTCCCACATTCACCTTCGGCTCCTTCTTCCTCTTCTCTTTCTTCTTCTTTTCCTTCTTCTCCTTAGGAACTTGGCTTTTAGCTTTACCAGTTCCATCAAGCGAAGAGGAAGGAGGAGAGGAAGAATTAGAGGAAGTAGAAGGCTGGTGGGTAACTCTGGACTCATCTAATTGCTGATTCGATTGTTCAGGAATAGTGGTGTTCTGAACGACATTGGTTGAGAAGAGCCATACTGGCAAGCCAATTGTCAGTCCTGGAAGCGACAATGTGGCCATATGGGGCGCACCAACATCTCCCCAAGAGGAGAAGGGACTAGGATTTCCACCAAGGGGAATTCCTTGGTTGGTAGGTTCCATTTTCTCAACCCAAGATCAACGTAGGAAAAGGGTATGAATATTCCGTTTAAAATAAATTTTAACACGCTTTGACACAACTTGTTTTTTCAGTTTTTAAGAGTCGATAAAAAACAAAAGATGACTCTAGTCTCCTTCGATTTTTAATGAGCGTGAAGTGACAAGTGCTCAGATGGACCTTTTCCGTTAAGGAGTCTAAAAAGGAACGAAAGGGACTGCTCTAGAGGTCTAGGTAGAGGGAGTACCAAACCAATCGCAAAACTACAGAATACTTTTTACGGTACGGCAGTCAATCTTCCCGAATGCTGTGTTCGGTGCATTGCGATCAGTAGGGCGACCGACACGGCTTCCTATGGATAAAAGGTTTTAAGCCTATAGGGGTCTCCCAATATATACTCGACGGTACGTGGGAGCACAAGTCCGTACTGGCACTTATCGTCTCAAAGTGGAGGAATCACCCAACCATCAGTGAGGACAACAGTTACCAGGCTTTACGACGCCGGCATACGTCTCTAGCCTAGACCTCTAAATGTTGTGTGTTAAGTTCCAAAGCGTTGTTAAGTTCATTGAATTTATTTTAAGTTGATCTTTCTTATGAAGTTTGCCTTTTGGGATCACCACGAGATGTAGATGTAATTCCTAAAATGCAATCTAAAGATGATAAACAAGCTTTTATCTCTTTTCAGCAATGAAAATCCTAGCTACTAAGGGAAAAGAAAGACACAATCTTTTCGCAAAGAGCAAAGAGCACACTGTAAATGCACTTTCCTAAATCAAGCCAAACAAACTGTCAATATGCAAATGCACATGCATGTGTTTTGTTTTTCACTTTCTTAATATTGATGTCTAAAAAGAAAGTTGTTGTACAAATCTGAATTCGCTTTCAAGTGACAAACACAAACAAGCTTCTTTTCGAAATCAAAAGGTAGAGACGATTACGACACTTTATGATTTTGAAATAAATGCTCGTTTCGACACTAGAAAGTCACAAATTCAAGCCAAAGGCAAAAGTAAAAGCATAATCGACTGTCAACAGCAAATAAAATTCCTCCTATGATCAAAATCGACACATGCGACAGATCTAAATCAAAGGACGACAGTATGACTATTCTACTTTTGCAATGGAAAACTGTAAATGACGTAACAAACACACAAAAAACATCTACAGTTTCTTTCATACAACTGAGGCGGAATTACGGCAAAGAAAAGGGGTTTTTAAATAGACACATACACTGATCACAGGCTGCAAAAATCAGAGACAAAACTGAAAAAATTGAGCAAAGAACCTCAGTTGCACAAGGCTAGGCTGATCAGCGCACCTGTTACACAGAGAAACTAGATTGCAACGCAGGTTTCCCTCTCGAGAACTGTGCTGAAATGCAGGAACTCTTCACAGTACCTGCGCTGGGGCAGAAACGAGAATTCTATCCGGGTTCTGGGTCACGGTTTGCAGTTTAATCTATGGTTTTTGGCCGAGTAAAAGCAATCAGTAATGCACAATCAGAGGGTAGATTTAAAGAAGGTCTAAGAGCTATCACAAAGGGCAATCAGATCATTTGTGAATCAGCTGTTCAAATCATAAACAGATCCAGTGAATGGATTGAAGCAGCAGATGTCTACTTTGCATTTGTTAATGGCAAATGCAGTTCGATTTGCTACTTCTAAGTTTATGAAATAAACAATGAGAGAAACACAAACAAACTAACTAGACAATCGTCCCCAACGGAGTCGCCATTTTGTTAACAGGAAAAGTGTCCATTCGGAACGACCCTATCCCACTAAGGTGTGACAGTGACCTTAGAAACAAATAGAGAAAACTACTTTTGTATTCTTCTTTATGAACTATAAACAAAGAGAAATAGGATGAACCAACCTGTGTCTTGCGCTAGTCCTTTGATCCAATCTCTCTCCTCTTTGACAGCTTCCAGCTACCTGCTCCCTTACTTGCCCAGCTTCACCAAGTACCTGCAAGATCACAGAAGAAGGAAACTATACAAAGACATGGGTTTATATTCATAAAAAGCTTAGGATCAGATTTAAGCTAAACATACAAATGTAACAAACATCAATGATACACAAGCATGTAGGAGAAACTCAAATAGTTTTATTGATATAACAAGAAGATCCAGGAGGAGTTACAACCAATGATTCCTGATCCAGCATCAACCTCCCAGCAAAGAAGCCCCTCTTCACCTCCAACAAAGCATAAATCACCCAATACTCTGATATCTATCTCAAAACCAACAACAATTCTCTGCAATGTACAAAATTCCAGCCTCTGGATCTCTGGGATGAGGGATCCATATATAGATGTATGCAGGGAGTATGAGTCAGCTTATGATTTGACTAGTGTCTTCTATCTATCAGTTCTTGCTTCCACTTGGAGACTGAGAGCCTCTTACTCATCCTTGGTCGAATTCAGTGAGGCAAGTGTCATTGGAGAAGATTCTGGAAGCTTCCATTGTCTCTCCACCTCATGGAATGACTCTGCCACATGTCATTTCCCGCTCAACGCACCCTGGTAGTGCATTTAGGTGCATTGCAACGCACCTAGCTAGTGTATTTGGGTGCTATGCAACGCAGCTAGCTAGTGGAGCAGCTGAAATGATCCTGATTTGACTAATTCTGAGCAGTTTCTGGTGGAGAACTTCTAGGAGAAGCTGTAATTTGTTGACCTTGTTCCTTTAGGAGTTGGAACAACACTTTTAGGGACTTAGGATCCCTTGGTTTATGGACATTTCATGCTTAGAGTTGTGAGGCACAAAAATGTCTATAACAAGACCGAAGTCTTCTGATGTTGACTATCATTGACCACTATTTGACCAAAATTTAGAGGTTGTTTAACTAAATTTTTGAGGTCACTTTGACCAAGTCTGTAATGGGCAGTTTGACTACATTTCTGAGGCAGTTGACCAATATTGTTATGGGAAGTTTTACCAAGTCGTTGTGCTAACTAGGTTTGACCTGTGGGATTATCTGTGGTTTGTTTGACCTAATTTGACATATGAATATCTGATTGTATTTTGTTGAATTGAAGAATTTCTCATGGAAAAGGTTGTTGGGTTTTCTTCTGAATTTGGGTTTCCTAGGTGAAAATTTTGTGTCTACTTGTGTGCATGGTTGTCTCTTTATGGTCCTACTGTCATTATTGCATTACTGTTGAGATTTTCTATGTATAATTTCTTAATGATGTATGTGACATAAGTATACTTGATTAAAGAAATCATTGGAAGTAATTGTCAGATTATAAGACCAGAATTCACTTAAGAAAACTGACAAGACTCATGTAGTTTCTGTATCCTATTTTTAGCAAAGAGATAGTGGCTTGGTGGATATTTATACTTGATTTATTTTGACTTATGATCCTTTTATTACCTCTTTCTCCCTTATTGGTGGGATCCATATTTATCATATTTCACTTTCTACTTTTATTGATAACTGCAGTATTTTTGTATATTCCTATGCCTATTTTGTAAATGTGGGATGAATATATTCAAGAGAGATAAGATGTTATTCACAAGTGATTTTTCTTGAATTATAGTCACTTAAAAGTCTTTTTTTTTATTGGAATGAATGTGAGAGTGCATAATAGAGATAGAGGTTGTTTGCATTGTGTTCACATGATTTTATCCCTAAACACTAGGGCCCAAGGCTCTACAGAAGTGGTGGAACACCCTCGGGAGCTCTTGTAGGTGAAATTGGTATCACCTCCACAAATCTTGTACCTACTAATTTGGAGCTAAAGGGGTAGCATATATTCGGTAACTATATCTTGTTGGTTCATGGTGTATTTTGTGTTACTTTGATTTCTTGAATTGATTGATAACATGAAGTACTCAATTGTAGTTATTTTTTTCCTCTATATAGCCCACACGATTCAGGGAATTTAGGCCACTACTCCTATTTTTGTTATTTACACATTTTTATTACTTTTATGTATGAAAATTTGTCCCTTTAGGAGTAATTTTTTGTGTTTTGGCAACAAACTTACACATGTCCCAAGGCTGAAATAAATCTTTAGAGGTAAATCTACAATTCAGTTTGTTGTTTAGTGTTTTTAAATGCAGATTCTAGGTATCTTATTTTGAGCTAAAATAAAAAAGAAATAGGATAGGCATGGTATGTTGGTGACTATGCTATAATCCACCCTCATCTCTCATTCCTACCATAGAGGTTTTATGAATGAGATCATGACCTGGGAGAGAAAAAAATTAGTGAATTATGGCAAGATTTTAGTGCAGTTTTCCAGTGTGTTTTGTTCTTCAGAGTTCACTCTTCACTCATCAAATGCATAAGTATTACCCCCACTGGGTAGTAAGCCCTAACTAAAAGTGCAGGGAGATTGTGCGAGGTAATACTGTACATTCTCAGGATACCATGTAGCCCTTCTAGGTTCAAGTTTTAACATGATCCTTTCTTTAGTGAATTCTAGCCCAACCTCGAAATCTTAATCTTAAATATAATATTTTGGACAAATTTTCATTTTGTGACTAGTTGGATCCATTTCTTTTAGGTCATATTGGTTGTTCTTTTCACGTTTGTTGTATTGATATTATATGCAGATAAGTTGAACTACTTGAGAATATTTTTGGATAATGTTAAATGTGTCATTTAATGGATAGGGAAGGTGCTTTTGTTGTTCAAGATTATGCATGTGAGGATAAGGATAAGGTAACCCTAAATTCCTTTCTTTGGGCAATTCTTAGCATGCATTTGTGATTATTTTATACTTGGACAAGATGGCCTTGCATGACAACGATTTTCTTGTCAGTGTTCCATTTTGAGGGATGTCAGAATAAATCAATCCTCAAGAATACAAGGATAATTCCAAAGGCACTGATCATTAGTGCCTTGAAATTTTCATCCTCCTTCTCTCTTCTTCTCCTGATTGAGCATTCAAACTCTTTGAGCCACCATTGAGTGCTTGAGCTAGGTGTCTCTCATATACATATTTCATAATGTTGGTCTTCAAGAGATACAGGTCCTAAGACTTGATCTTTAGATACCCTAAGATTATTTTGTGGGTGTGAAGTCAATCTAAGTTCCTCAGATCTATGTACTTGTTTCTCATTTGATAAAGAAAGAAAATCATCATTTTTGGTGATTAATTCAAACATTTCATTGGTGTGATAATTCTATCTTATGCTATCTCTCTTTCTTAGCATTCTTATTCACAAGTTCTTATTAGTAAGATTCTTCTTTGTTAGTACACTAGTATTCCTCTTTTTTGCAATCCAACCCCTTTGAACTATTGCACCTGTTAACATATCAGTTTAAAGCTAAAGATTAATATTTGCTTGCAGAATTTGAAAATAGATTTCAGTAACTCATCACTATCTTTGGAAACAAATTCGCATACTTTAATTGCAGATCTACAAATTTTCTTATAGACTTAAAAGGTTATTATTGTGGATTTATGTGGACTAGGTGAGATTTTGACATTTTCTAATGGAGATATGAGTTATAGACTTGCCGATTCGAGACTAGCAATGCGAATATTGAATGCTTTCATTATAGATCAGCAAATTTGATTTCATATTTGGAGGTCTTTTCATTACTGAAATTAGAAGAGTACACTTCATATCTTCGGGGATACCCCTTTAGACTAGTGTGCACTAGTCTAGAAGTTAGAGAGAGAGTATTGATGACACAAATACTTTATCTTACTGATCACTAGAATACTCTTTGTAGAGGATGATTCCAATTGATAACACTCCCCTAGGTTATAAGGCTAAGGTTATGCATCTTCTGATTAAGATCCAAACATTTGATTGTCAAGTATAATTTCCATTATGTGAGAAGGAATCGAAGGATGCATTGTGAAATGAGTGGCTTCAATTATTGGATCAAATGTGATATTGTATTTTCTCTCTTCAATTATTGGGCCAAAATGTAGTGCATGCCTTTTGTGTCCATAGGTAAAACAAAGATGGGAACATAATCATTATAAATCCTAATTAAAAATACTAAGCTAAAATGTACTAATTAATTCTAAAGTTAGTGAACAAGATCATGGTATAGAAATATTCCCTTCTGCCATGAATCTGAGTCTTTCAAAACTCAGGAAAAATTTTGTGGAGACATCATCTCAGAAAATCTAAAAACTCTAAGAAAATAGTAAAAACTCAGCAAAGATTTGCACCCATAAACTGAGACATGAAAAACTTGGTAAAAATTGGACAGGTCGGTGACCTAGAAAACTTTTAAAATATTAGAAAATTCAGGAGCAATCAGAGAGTTTTGCGACATTGAGTTTGATGAATAGTTGATGTTGGGATGCGAATTTTCATATTTCGTACTTTAGTATCTGATTTGGTTTCATAAGTACAATTATTGTCCAAAAGGTGCATGGATATTTTCAAATTGGATTGCCAAAGAGAAGGAAAAATTCCTTAATAAATTTCTCATGGAGTGTACTTTCCACCTTTTCTTTCCTAAATGTTCTAAATCCATGAATTTATGAGAAACAAAAAGTTTTTTCTTGAAAAAGTAACAAACCAGAGTAATCACCATATTTATTTTAGAGATATTAATTCTCGACTCACTTTAGAAATGAACTTCTAGACTTATTTGGGGTCATGGCCTTCATTCCCAACTTCACTTAATTTCCTTCTTTCTTAGCTTCAGTGAGTGGCTGTTGAAGAGTATGAAGAGCACCCTAGCTGAAATTCTATAGAAACATGTTCCATTAGGGATGTCAATGGAAGTGAATTGCAGTATATGGTCCACTATGATGGTTGGGAATCACATGTGAAATCCAATAGTTTTATAGATTGTGATATTTTATTTATAAAACTTATTCCAGATAGATTAATTAAAGATGGGTGGTAACGTAAACCTTTCTAGAGTCCTTTTAAGTGACATCATCATTTCTAGTTGTAAAGAATCTATATTTGCATGCACTCACTTATTTTATAATTATTGATGGTAATCTGCAAAGAGTTTATTTGAAGTTGCAGCTATGTTTTCTTTTTGTTATCATTGTTTCCATTTATAATTGCTTCTTTTGTGTTTGTATGTTTGCATGGACATCATCAAAAAATAATAGTCATGATGTACTTATTTTGGGTGTCCACTTTTTGGCTTATGCCATTAACTGTGTTGATTCCTTCTTATTGTTAAATTTTCATAGGGCTACATTGTTCTTTTCTTTGTAATTGCATTTCTTCATTACTACATTAAGTTCACCCCATATCATCATAACATTATTCATATATACACTATTATTCATTAGCATATGCAATTATATAGAAAGAACATCATCATCATCATCATCAATGCACTAGAACGTAAAGGAACAATAGAATAAAATAATGCACACACATAGAGACACCAGGATTGGTCCAAGACCAGGGAAAAACCCTTACAAATATTCTTCTTCTTAGATTGTCATCAAATAATTCAGCAAAAGAGAGTACAATGATCCATAACTTTATCTATGCAACAAAAAAACTATATCCATGAAACAAATCAAATCATGCTTATAATCAAAACCCTAATTTTGAGGACTGAAGTGTGTTGTCACTGAATGTAGACAACTTTCGAATACTGCTAAACATCAAGCAGAATCTTTAGAATAAAGAAATCTCATCCATGAGTCCCAGCCGCAGGGAGGAGGAGTTGTGAGAGCATCTATAGAAGATCTAGACGTTCTCTGCATAGCTGGATGACAATGTCCGTAATAGATCTAGATGCTCTCAGGTGAACTGGATGAGGGCATTTGGGGTCAAACATACCCAGACTACTTCAAGCCCTAGAATCTCCCATAAGGCTGTTGTGTGAGTATCTATAGTAGGCCGAACAATCTCAAGACCACTCTGTGTTAGCATCTGGGGACTAATACAACCCGATCTATCTCTGAAGCCTTGGATGCTCTCATAACCCACTATGATAGTGTTCAAGTATGCTTGGATGCTCCCATAACACATTGTGATAGCGTCCAGGGACTAAAATGTCCATTTCTGTGTTAAAAATTTGGAGCAGAGAGATATTGTGAAACACAACACAAATCACACTATGATGTTATTCATGACAATAGATACATATATATAGGACATAACATAGTGACTTCGACACATCTAGATCATGAATCCAACTCACTACATAGGAATCAATAGCTTCTAGACTAATGCCTAGGGACTCACAATGACAACTACACATGACATGGAAGCATTACTTCCAACAACCTCCCTTAATGATTACATGGAAAAGAACCAAAACACATATTATAACAACAATATGATATATGTCTCACTGGTCTTCATCAGCACTCATGATATAACCTTAGCGCTAATACCCACATTATGCAAACAAAATCACAAGACATATAGATGTCCCGAGATAATCACTTGATCCATGGTGAAAACCTTCACAATTCAAGGCTTAAGGACCCTTAATTAAACTTTATGCAGAATTACAACATCTGATTAAAAAGCATTTTATTAAAGGTTAATTCTTTAAGTGGAAATATATTCACATTTCCTCTTAACCCTTACAACTAAACCCTTCATGATACTTTGGTTAACTCTTATCACTAGTAGAAAATGAGAAATTAGTGACTAGGTGACTAAAAACGTTAGTCACCACAGCTTTTCCAAATGAAATACTACCAAAAATGAGCAATCTTAAGTGACCGAACTAAAAACAACTAACATAAATCACTAATTTAGTCACGGGTTAAAATATGTGACTAGCTAATAAGTAATACAACTAAAAATGATTAACATGAATGACTAATTTAGTCTAAGAACATAAATACAACTACCTAACAAGTACTATAATAATATGAATTAGTGTTTTATGTTAGTCATCTTAATTGTGTCAAGCAATCTAAACTTACAAGTGATAGGGGATTGAAAGGTTGTTAAAGATTGGTTGAAAGGTTATCCTTCCTTAAACACTTCTTCATCCTCACATGGTGTATAGGTGAGCCAACTTTGCACTATGTATCTCTAATAATTTGTAATTTTAAAAATATATTTTTTACTAAAAAAAATTATTTTATGTATTTTTAAAAAATCTATTCATTGAATCTAACTCTAATTTGAAAGTAATTTAAAGGAAAATTTTAATTTTTAAGACTATAACATCAAATAAAAACTACTTTAATTTCATATTAACTGACCTACATCCATCTTAACCCCAGATCTATCAAGCGTTGAGAGGGGTCCAATCTCTCGAGGTGCAAACTGTTTTTTCTAGTGCAAAACTTGAGGAAATGTTTCCACCTCAAGGGATTGGATCCCTCTCGACACTTGATAGTTATAGGGTTAATATGGATCTCACTTGGTTATATAATACTATATAACATCTATATTTGTATTTGTGTCTCTTTGTTATTCCCCCTCTCTATCTCACCCCCCAAACATACACACACACTCTCTCCCTCTCTTCCCCTTCTCTGTCTATCTCTCTCTTCTCCTTCTCTCCCTCTCTATCTATATCCTTCTCTCTATTTCCTCCTGCTCTCCTCTCTCCCTCACTCTCTCTCCATGACTCCCTTGTCACCCCCTCTCTCTCTCCACCTTTATCCCTCTATGTTTTCCTTGTCCCCTCCCTCTCCTACCCCCTCCAATTCCATCTCTCTCCTCATCTCTATCTTCCTTCCTCTCTATCCCTTATCTCCCACCTCCCTCTATCTCTCCCCCCCAAATCACTCTCCCTCTCTCTCTCTCTCTTCCATCCAACTCTATCACTATCTCCCCCCTCCTTTTCCTTCTCCATATCTATGTCTCCATCTCTCTCCCTTCCCCTTCTATCCCTATCTCTATTCTCTCCTCTTCTTTCTCTTCCCTCCTCTCCTCTCTCCCTCACTCTCTCTCCATCTCTCCCTTCTCACTCCTCTCTCTCTCCACCTTTATCTCTCTATGTCTTTGTTATTTCCTCCCTCTCTCTCCCACTCCAACTCCATCTCTCTCTCTCCTCTCTCTTCCTTCCTCTCGCTCCTCGCTCCTCTCTCCCACCTCACTCTCTCTCTCCCCCATCACTCTCTTTCTCTCTCTCTATCCTCCAAGTTTTTGACCATTTCGCTCCCTCTCTCCACCCCCTCCCAAACTCTCTCTTAAATTTGATCACATTGTATTGTGTTTAAGAAATTGTCTAAATTAGAAAAAATTAATTGGTTGTAAAATATTAAACCTATATTTTGGATCAATCATGTCAAAGAAAATAAAATAATGAAAAACTTTAAAAAATAATGCACTATATTTAATCTATTATAATTAGTCAACTCTCATC
Organism: Pinus tabuliformis; assembly: GCA_031772625.1. Lineage (NCBI taxonomy): Eukaryota > Viridiplantae > Streptophyta > Pinopsida > Pinales > Pinaceae > Pinus > Pinus tabuliformis. Next base: position 815,683,810 of record CM062816.1, on the reverse strand, counting down.
CCTTGGATCCTTAGCTAAGATGGATCGATGTCTGTTTTTATATATATATATATATATATATATATATATATATATATATATATATATATAACCGATCCATCTTAGCTTAATTTTATTAAAACCTTATCTTAATTCTTATGGGAATATTTTTAGTAGCCACGGTTTAGATATATCTCAAATTGTAACATTTTCCCTTTTAGATTCAATTAAAAAAATGTTGTAAAATTAAATTAAAATAAAATATTTTTACTATGAAATAAGTTATGGTTTTTTGACATGTGGTATTGATAAGCCATGGTATTGTAACAAAGCGGGTTTACAAGTTAATATCTATGGTAAAGTGAGGGTGAATATCCATGGTTAACAATCTTGTCATATTGTTATAAAATATTTGATGGTCAAATAATTTATGTCTTTTCAGCATGTGTTATTGTTATAAATTATTTTGAATGTGAAATAATTTATGTCTTTTGGGCATGTGGTATTGATAATCCATGGTATTGACCCATGGTACTGTAACAAAGGCTATCTTTTACAAGTTAATAATATCTACTATAATGTGGGGGTGAATATCCACGATTAAGAATCTTGTCATATTGTTGTAAAATATTTTAGTTGTGAAATAAGTTATGGTTTTTGGACTTGTAGTATTGATAAGCCATGGTATTGGGTGTAAAATATTAAATCTATATTTTGGATCAATCATGTCAAAGAAAATAAAATAATGAAAAACTTTAAAAAAATCACGCACTATATTTAATCTAGTATAATTAGTCAATTTGCTTTCTCTCATCCCTTGGATCCTTACCTAAGATGGATCTATGTCGATTTTTTTTATATATAAAGAATAGACATAGATCTATCTTAGCTGAATTTTATTAAAACCTTAATTTAATTTTTATGTGAATATTTTTACTAGTCGTGAGGATGGAGGGTTTAGATATATCTCAAATTGTAACATTTTCTCTTTTAGATTCAATTAAAAAATGTTGTAAAATTAAATTAAAATAAATATTTTTACTATGAAATAAGTTATAGTTTTTTGACATGTGGCATTGGTAAGCCATGATATTGTAACAAAGCAGATTTACAAGTTAATATCTATAGTAAAGTGACGGTGAATATCCATGGTTAACAATCTTGTCATATTGTTATAAAATATTTGATGAAATGATTTATGTTTTGTCGGCATGTGGTATTGTTATAAAATATTTTGATTGTGAAATGATTTTTTTTTGCATGTGGTATTTATAATCCAAGGTATTGACCCATGGTATTGTAACAAAGGCTATTTTTACAAGTTAATAATATCTATTGTAATGTGGGGGTGAATATCCACGGCTAAGAATATTGTCATATTGTTGCAAAATATTTTGGCTGTGAAATAAGTTATGTTTTTGGACTTGTAGTATTGATAAGCCATGGTATTGGCCCATGGTATTGTAACAAAGCCTATTCACAGGTTAATAACAAAATCAAAATATAACAAATTAAATTTTATTAATTTAACTTTTCATTATTAATTGATGTCATATTTAAATGTTTACACTCATCCCAATATGATTTTTAACTTCTTCTTCTTATTTTTAATTTAGTGAAGAAATAACAAATTATTATTAAAAATAAATCATTTAACCCAATTGAAATTTATATATTTTATTTAATATTATAAATATTTCTTTTATTTTTTCTCTTATAAATATTTCTTTTCTTTTTCATTTCCAGGCGCTGGGTTCAAATAAAATATTCACAGATTACAACATCACATTGTAGCACTATATTTTTCCCTTCCTTGTCTATATTTGCGTGGAAATTCCAGAAGAAGGAAGACCATTTCATGGGATTCGAACCCGAAATGGATTTTGCATTGATTTCATGGGATTTGAACCCCTGATGGAGTTTGCATGGGAAACATGTTAGGAGAACATCAACAATTAGATGGAGCAAGGACAAGCTCACTCGGCGTGGATATTTTGGTAATTTGTACATGGGTATGAATTTGGACTCTCTTCTTCCTTTTTACTAAAGAGGATTTTTGTTTGTATGGGTAAATAATTTTGACAGTTTATATGATCAAAGCATAAATTTTATCTACAGTTGAGGGTTTAATGATTATGATAAGGGCAAGGAGGTATTTTTGTAATTTGTACATGGGTATGAATTTGGAATCTATTCTTCATTTTTACTAAAGAGGATTTTTTTTTTTTGTATGGGTAAATAATTTCGAGGGCGTTGTATTGCCTGGATGGTCAAAAGTGGTTGGAATCTGAGCAAAAACATTTCAAAAAATCTTGTAGAGACAGTGCTTGAATAATGTTTTTTATGGTGGAAATAGATTCAGCACCATCAAAAACGTCTAGGACACCTAAAATTTTGAAGTTTAACAACTATAACTTGGATATACAAAAATCGTCGCCGGATTTTCTCCAAATATGCCCGGAATTTCCATAACTTTTTGGGAAATTCCTCTGGCTAGTTAGACTACACGAATTTCGAGGGTTTATATAATCAAAGCATAAATTTTATGAGTTGAGGGTTTAATGATTATGATAAAGGCAAGGTCATCGAGCATGGATATTTTGGTAATTTGTACATAGGTATTAATTTGGACTCTGTTCTTCCTTTTTACTAAAGAAGATTTTTGTTCTTATGGGTAAATAATTTTGAGGGTTTATATGATCAAAGCATAAATTTTATTTAGAGTTGAGGGTTTAATGATTATGATATTTTGGTAATTTGTACATGGGTATGAATTTGGACTCTGTTCTTCCTTTTTACTAAAGAGGATTTTTGTTCTTATGGGTAAATAATTTTGAGGGTTTATATGATCAAATCATAAATTTTATCTAGAGTTGAGAGTTTAATGATTGTGTTAATACAGATCTTGATTGCAGCCAACAATTCATAAAAAGACAATGCACAAGTAAGCATTTTGCATGTCCTTATTGTACAAAGGGTTTAATGATTATGATAATACAGATCTTGATTGTGGCCAACAATTCATCAAAAGACAATGGACAAGTAAGCATTTTGCATGTCCTTATTGTACATATCAGTTCGCTCCTCCCTAACTTTTCTAGGGTCATAATGCATGAAATTTTATTTTTTCTTTTCACCTTTTTTTTAGTGGTTGATTGTTTGTGTAATGGACTCTACCATGCCTGAATTAAAAGGGCTCAAGTGATGCAAGAAAATTTTCTGGTAGGATGCACATGCTAGACCTTCCTCAAACTTTGTTACACGAAATTAAAATTTCTTGTAATCATGAACATAAAATATTTTCAGTTTATCCTTAGATTCTGATCTCAATGCCTATAGTTTTAAACCATGTTACTATATTTTAAGTAGAATATACTCAGATCCATTAAACCTTACAAGTCTCCAAAGCTTAGGTTAATTTCAGCTAAAAAGAAGGATCCTGAACGACTTATGCAATTTAGATTCAATTCTTACAGACAATGATTAAAAATGGAAGAACTCAATGGTCTGATAAATTTTACCCACCCATCCATTTCGAAGACCTTTGTTATTATTCTAAACCTAAACAGAGAGAGTAGAAGAAGAAGAGGATCCTGGATGAGGTGGACCCTAATCTGCTTGATACTTTTCAAAAGTTGGGCATGCCTTGACTAGAAGAAGAGATTGACCAACATTTCTGTAGATGTTGCTTTTTACAGTGTTTTCATTCCTACCATGCATAGGTAGACTCTATAGGTAGTTGAGGTTATCTTTTGTTCATTATAAGAGGTAATTCAGGAGTATCTTTATCTAGTTAGGAAGTATCTTGGAAGGGTTGTTGCTCCTGCTGATAACTTTTATACTGCACTCTATTTTTAATTTTTTAGTGATAGCTCCTTCTATTAAATCTCTAAGCACACTTTGTCACCCATGGAAATATCCACTTATTTCAGGATGAATGAGATGGAGACCAGGCATTTTGAGAGGACTCTTATTTTTGTAGATGAGAGGAGTTCTGTGAGGTGAGAGGAGTTCTGTGACATATATTGAAGGATGAACTATACCATTTTATGACACCAATCATCTCCATGCCATGATGGTGGATCTCTATTGCACTGAGGGAGCAATGATAAAGTATTCCACTTTAAAGAATTGGTATGTCGGGGACGAGGAATGCAAATGTGGGATTTATAATTTTATTATGAAAAGAGGTTTTTGCGATGGAGACAAATCAAGGATTTCATGGACCTGAGTAGATATTGGTTCAACAATCACCTGGAAATACTCAAGCAATGTTTTGAAAGGAAATGATGTAATTGGAGAGTTCTATAATGTTGCCTTGAAAAATAACTATCAATAGTGGGGGACAAAGATGATCCATATAGGGAAGAATTGCAGGAGTAGGATTGTTTCTAAAATTATAACTATAGGCAAGTCAAGTGACTACTACAAAGGATTAGTTCAGGTACAACAAAATTATCATTATGCAAGGAATTTTTCACAGTGTGATTTGATGCTCATCGGTGACTAAGAAGCTGAAAATAGTTATCATTACATTCAAGTGCAATTGAGTTTCATTCTAAAGTATCTAATTTCATTTATTGATAGTCCTTCTTGTGGCCTTGTCTCTCTTAATTTCATTGTGGTAGGATTGGAACGGGTTAAAAAATCAATCATATCATTGATTCAAATAGACACCCACATGTCACTACATGTAATTGTGCATACTATTTGTTTTTGATACAATTAGAAGTGAGCAATATGATGTGTGCACAAACAAAAAATCCTATCATGCATGATGAATCCCTTTCCAATTCCATTTTCTATGGTGACATTTTATTTTCTTTGTTTATACAGGCCATCTAGCCACATAGTGTCCACTATCGAATGTTGAGGTATATGTCATATAAATCTTTTATAGTCTACTTTATTTTATATTCAAGTATTCATCGTCTTTCATGTCTTATACTCTGCATTGTATCTTCTTTAATTTTCAGGAGAGGAACTCAATATTGATGGTAAGAAGCAACAATTGAAGAAAGAGGAGAACAATAACGCTAGAGCGACAAATGCAAAATGAGAGAGAGAAGAGAATCTGTCTAGTGATAGTCAAGCCTTCAGAGTTGGTGAATTCACTTGCAATGCTTTGGCAACATAGTGATAATGTTTTGAAATGATGAAACAATATTTCATGTGTAAATTGTAGTCCAACCCATATTAAGTTGGAAACTCATATTGTAATACTTGATATTTTATATAATAAAATTTATATGGTTGAAATTATTTTTATTTGCACTTGATATTATTTAGTCTTGTAATTAACATATGTAACTTTGCGTTATCATATTAGATAAACATGCACATTGTATGACATTTTCTTAAAATTTAGTCGCAAAATCATACTAATTAATTTATGGTGATTAATAATAAACACATAAAATCAATATAAAACTACTAAATTAGTAGTTTATATTAATTAATGATGAACATGAATAAATGAAATGAATAGAAACTACTAAATCAGTCGTTTATATAATGAATATGAAAATACCAAAAAAAGATAAATGACTACTACAAATGATAAATTTTTTATTATTAAATGATGACTAAATTTTTCATATATAGGAATATTATTAGCTAATCTACAACATCTTATAACATGACTAAAATTTAGTCATATTTCTTTGGTCATTAATTGGTTTTAAATGATGACTAAAATTTGCATATATATGACTATTAGTAGCTAATTTACAGTATCTTATAACACGACCAACTTTTTCGTTATATTTATTTGGTCATTAATTGGTTTTATCGAGGATTCATATAGTAATATATTTTTTATATATTTGGTCATTAATTGCGACAATTATGTTGAAAATAATACTGAGAGGGGGGGTGAATCAGTATTATCAAGTTCTTTTAACAAATCTTCCTTATTTACACTTTGAATTATTTTTGCATATTAGTACCATAAAATAATGAGCATGAACAAGAAAAACAGATAGTCACACCAAAGAAAACCAGATATAAGGTGGAAACCCAATGTGGGTGAAAACCACCTGCTGCAATATGTCTCTATCTTCTTTCAAATTAGAAACTCCTGTTACAATGATTTTGTACTGGTGCAGTCCTTAACCAGTATGCAGGCTGCAACCTGCAGAGAGCTACAACTCTCTCTCGTTTTCCAGTCTCTCCTGGAAGGGAGCTACAACCCCCTACTTCTTTTCTTTCAAGGACCACTTTTCATAAATTTTCAAACTGGATCCAACAACAACATTGAAGCTCATAATCAAACAACCTTCTGAATCACCCAATCACCAGATCCATACATATACAATGATATTATGAGAGTTATCAACCAGATCTAGTACATAAAGATAAGTCATTAATCATGCTGTTATCTGAACTCAATACCAGTAACCAAACATCAGTTATGCACCCAAAACCCTCCGCACCTGCGCCTTCTGTGGTGCCGCGACCACCACACCTGCGCCTTCTGTGGCGCCTCCGCACTGCGCCTTCTATGGCGCCTCCGCACTGCGCCTTCTGTGGCGCCTCCGCACTGCGCCTTCTGTGGCACCTCTGTGGCGTCTCCGCACTACGCCTTCTGTGGCGCCTCCGCACTGCGCCTTCTGTGGCGCCTCCGCACTGCGCCTTCTGTGGCGCCTCTGTGGCGTCTCCGCACTGCGCCTTCTGTGGCGCCTCCGCACTGCGCCTTCTGTGGCGCCTCTGTGGCGTCTCCACACTGCGCCTTCTGTGGCGCCTCCACACTGCGCCTTCTGTGGCACCTCCGCACTGTGCCTTCTGTGGCGTCTCCGCACTGCGCCTTCTGTGGCGCCTCCACACTGCGCCTTCTGTGGCACCTCTGTGGCATCTCCACACTGCACCTTCTGTGGCGCCTCTGTGGCGTCTCCGCACTGCGCCTTCTGTGGCGCCTCCGCACTGCGCCTTCTGGCGCGCCTTTTGTGGCGCCTCCACACTTCCGCAGCTGCAGCGCTCGAGAGATCACCCTTCACAGATTCGCTTTCAACTTCACTTTCATAGATCAAACTTTCAAAACAATAACCCAATATTTCAGATCTTAAGATATTCAATTGCAAGGATGAATTAGCCAAGTGATCTCCTTCCTCTTTTATAGTCTTAGGCCTTTCACAATACCACGGGCCAAAACCATAGGATCAAAAAACTGTTGGACTAATACCATGAACCAACCATGAAAGTACGTGAGATCAACACTTTTGGATGCAATACCACAGGCCAAAACCATAGGATCAAAAACTGTCGGACTAATACCATGAACCAACCATGAAATTGTGTGAGATCAACACTTTTGACGAGGTACCATGGTCCAAAACCATAGGTTCAAATACCAAGGACTGACTACCATGGACCAAAGGTAAGTTCTCAAACATATACGCGCTTTTCCTTGCATGAAAGTGCGTGAACTTTTTCGCTACATGAAATAAACTTTTCTCTGCATAAAAGTGCGTGAACTTTTCTCTACATGAAATAAACTTTTCTCTGCATAAAAGTGCGTGAACTTTTCTCTACATGAAATAAACTTTTCTCTGCATATAAGTGTGTGAACTATAATTTATTATCTGAGATGAGTGGGTTTCCATCAAGTACAACATATGTATCATAATGCCAACAATCTCCCCCTTTGGACTTGATGACAACAACAACCAATCACTCTCCCCCTTTGACATCAAGGGCAAAGGGTTATGCTCCCCTTAAGAGCATGTTCCCCCTGAATATGAACCAGATCTGTAAAGAAGAAACATAATCCACCAAACACCATAAATGACCATGAAAGAGATAGAGACATATTGCAGTAATATTCAGATCAGCATCCATGATCGCCTTCTGTACATCCTCCATAATGCCAACAATGCATTATAAGCTCCCCCTGAACCAGTGCTATTTGATCTTCAACCAATCCGCAACCCAGCACATGTACGCATATTCCCGTGCAACCAACAATCAGAAGAGATTCAACAACAAGATGATGCATCAACAACCCCCAGCTTTTGCCTGAGGTATTCAAAAGTCTCCCTGGGCAATGGTTTGGTGAGTATATCAGCAACTTGTTCCTTAGAAGGAACATACTCCAACTTGACCTTCTGTTCAAGCACTTGTTCCCGAAGAAAATGATACTTGATTGGTATGTGCTTGGTTTTTGAATGCATGACTGGGTTCTTTGAGATGCTGATTGCACTTGTGTTATCACATAAGATGGAGATAGGTGGTGTACAAGTGATTTGAAAATCCTGCAAGGTCTGCATCATCCAAAGGAGTTGAGTGCAGCAAGATGCAGCAGTAACATATTCTACTTCAGCTGTAGATAAGGCAATCGAACTCTGTTTCTTGCTGAACCAAGATACTAGTCTGGAACCCATAAAGAATGTGCCACCACTTGTGCTCTTCTTGTCATCCACGCTTCCGGCCCAATCAGCATCTGTATAAGCATGAAGTGTGAGATTTGTATCTCTAGGATACCATAAACCATAATTTTGAGTCCCTTGAAGATATTTGAAAATTCTCTTCACTGCCTGAAGATGAGTCTCCTTCGGATTTGCCTGAAATCTTCCAACTATTCCAACTGCATGCATGATGTCCGGTCGGGTACCTGTCAGATAAAGTAGACTTCCAATCATAGATATGTAGGTTGGTTGATGTACTGCTGCAGATTCATCATTTGCACTGAGGCTACATCCTGTGACCATGGGTGTACATACTGGTTTTGCATCTTCCATGCCATATTTCTTCAAAATCTGTTTGAGATACTTGGTTTGAGACAAAAAGATTCCTCCTTCCTTTTGTTGGATTTGCAAACCAAGGAAATATGTCAGTTCTCCCAGTAAGGACATTTCAAATTCTTTCTGCATGACCAAGGCAAAGCTTTGACTCATAGCTTCTTCATTGCTGCCAAAGATAATGTCATCTACATACACAACAAGTATTAGCAATTTGTCATTTTCAACTTTTATATAAAGATTGCTATCTGCTGATCCTTTTGAAAAACCTTGTTGATGAAGATATTTGTCCAAACGATAGTACCAAGCCCTTGGAGCTTGTTTGAGACCATAGAGAGCCTTTTTCAATCTGCATACAAGATTTGGATCATTTCCAAGAATGAAACCATCTGGCTGCTCAATATATACTTCTTCTTCTAAGTCTCCATTCAGAAAGGCTGATTTCACGTCCATTTGAAATACTTTGAAGTTTTGAAAGCTTGAGAGAGCAAGGAACATTCGGATGGCCTCAAGTCTTGCAACAGGAGCAAAGGTTTCTTCAAAATCTATTCCTTCTTGCTGCGCATACCCTTTACAAACAAGTATGGCCTTGTTTCTAATTACTTCTCCATTTTCATTCAATTTATTTTTGAAGACCCATTTTGTTCCTATAACATTCTTATCTTTTGGTCTAGGAACCAACTCCCAAGTGTTGTTCTTTTCGATCTGCTCAAGTTCTTCATCCATTGCTTTGACCCAACATTCATCTTTGCATGCCTCTTTCACATTTTGTGGTTCAGTGGAAGAGAGTAATGCCAAACAGCTTGAAGCTTCTGCAATTGTTCTTCTTGTTTGTACACCTGCTTCTTTCTGCCCCACAATCTGAGATTCTGGATGATTCTTCTGAACATATCTGGATGGAGTCTTCTCTTCTATTCTTGTCTGCTCCTCTAGTTCTTCTTGAGGTTCTTCTTCTTCATCATTCTGTCTTTGAGGGTAGCCTTCATCTTCTTCGATGTCTTCATGATGTACTTGCCTAGGAATGTATCCCTTCTCATCAACCACTACATCAATGCTGTCAACAATTCTGCCAAGTCTTTTATTGTAGCACTTGTATGCTTTGCTATGTGGAGAATAACCAAGAAGAATGCCTTCATCTGCTCTAGGTTCAAGTTTGCCAAGTTGCTCATCAGTATTCTTAATATAGCATTTGCTCCCAAAGATTTTGAAGTGCTTCACCGAAGGAGTCTCACCACACCAGAGCTCATGAGGGGTTTGAGTGCTATTAACACGGACATTTGTTTTGTTGAGAATAACAACCGTAGCATGTGCAGCTTCACCCCAGAAAGTTGCGGGAGTACCCGACTCATCAAGCATAGCACGAGCCATTTGTTGGATTGTTCTGTTCATTCTTTCCACAACTCCATTTTGCTGAGGAGTTCTAGCTGTAGAGAATTCTCTTCTTATCCCATGTTCTTCACAGAAATCGAAAAATTCATTCGAGGTAAACTCCCCACCTCTGTCAGATCTGAGGCACTTAATTTTGTATCCTGATTCATTTTCAACCAAGGCTTTGAAGGATTTGAATTTTTCGAATGCTTCATCTTTGTGCTTCATTAGTCCTAACCAGACAAACCTGGAGAAATCGTCAATGAATAATATCAAGTATTCTTCTCCTCGAGGTGTTCTTTTTCTGAATGGACCACATGTATCTGTATGTACTAGCTCAAGAGGCATGCTAGCTGATCCTTCCTTCTCTGGAAAATTATTTCTGGTTTGCTTTCCAAACTGACATGATTTGCATATGGTGTTGTCTGGAATTTTGATATCTGGAAGATCGCGAACTGCCTGATATTTGCATGCCTTCCTTATTTGTGAAAAGCTTAGATGCCCCAACCTCTGATGCCATAGCCAGTGTTCATCATCCTTGCTTAGATAGCATTGTTGTTTTCCTTCTTCAAATACGTATAGATTATTTGGAGTTCTTTTACCTTTGATCACCGTTTTACTTGTATCAAGATCACGAACAAGACATCCATTTGTTCTAAATATCACCTCGGTTCCTTGATCACACATCTGGCTGACACTTAGAAGATTATGTTTCAATCCATCAACATACAAAACATTTCCAGCCTTGACCTTTTCTTTTAACTGAGCAGTGCCTTTTCCTTTTATAGTTGCAGGAGTATCATTTCCAAAAGAAACTTTCTTTCCCTTTTCTAGAGCAGAATATGACTCAAGTTTTTCTTTATCACCTGTCATATGCTTCGAACATCCACTGTCAATGTACCATAGATTTTCCTGTCCCTCTGCATAGAATGCTATCCCACATCTTTCTGTTTGTGGTTCCTTTATTCTCCATGTTTTGGTGTTTGAGGCTTGTTCCTTTGTCTGCTGAAACCTGCTCCTGCATTCAAAATCTTCATGACCAAAGTTATTGCAAATAGAACATTCAACTTCATTTTCAAGAGCCGAAAAGTTGTTATAGGTCCTTTTTGTAATCCCGATCATACTTCTTTGTTTTTGAGCTTCTCTAGTCATGATTGTTTTATATGCAACACATTGAGCTGCTTTGTGACCAAAGTTATGGCAAGAGAAACATTGTCCATTGAAGAAATTTCTGCGGTTATCAAATCTACCGGCCAAATGATTGTAATTTCTATTGTCATCCATTCTTGAACTAAATTGAGAAGATTTTACCTATGGCTGGTTGTAGCTTTTGTTCACCCTTAAAACGGATTGCCCTTGATGGTCTTTGTTTGCAATTCGTCCCTGCCTTGCCTGATGGTCTTCATTGTGCTTTTGCTCATTCCTTCTTGCTGCATCAAGATAACTTTTTGAAGTGGTTGCTTGAGAAGTTTCTCCATTATAGCCTAGACCTGTCTTGTTTAGTGGAGAACGCCGTACATTGATAATCTCATCCAAAGTTTCAGATCCTTTGACAAACTTAAGATTAATAGCTTTTGTTTTCTCAATCTCTTTTCTAAGACCAACAATTTCACCTTCTAATTTTTCAAGATGTTTTTCCTTTTCATCAATTTGAAATTGTAGAGTATCAATGATCATATTCTTTTCTTCTATACATCTCTTGAGTCTAGTAATTTCTTCTAAAAAGCTATCCACATCTATAGCATCCATATAATCATCATCTTCAAATGCCATTAACAGTTTATAGTCATTACCTTGTTCATCTTCATCACTAATCGATAGACCATCACTATCTTCATGAGTGTAGTAACTTTTCTTGTTTGCACTCTGTTTCTTGTTCCATCTAGCAGGTTCCTTTCCTTTATCCTTATAAGGACATTTTGCAGCATAATGACCTACTCTTCCACAAGCAAAACATTTAAAAGGTAACTTACCTCTGAACCTTCCAGAACCCCTTTGAAGATTTCTGACAAAATTTGATTCTTCTTCTTCTTCTTCTGGCACGTGACTTGCTTCATAGTAATCTCCTTTGCCTGAAGCCTTGAAAGCCGCTTCTCTTCTGTCTGATGGACCTCCCTTTCTCATTTCATAAGCAGTTAGAATTCCATGTAGTTGAGACATGGTGATAGTTTGTAGATTCGCTTTTTCCTCTATAGCGGACACTTTAGATTCAAACTTGGGGGACAAGGATCTTAGGACTTTTTCAACCACAATAGCCTCTTTTATTTCTTCACCCAAGTTTTTCATGCAGTTAACAATTTCATCTACCCTAAGGAAATAGTTAGCCACACTTTCATCATTATACATTCTGAGATTCTCATACTGAATCCTGAAAGTTTGAAGTTTAGCACGCTTTACCTATTCATCTCCTTCATAGCTAGTGACAATTTTGTCCCATATTTCTTTTGCGGATTTATAGTGCATTACCTTCACGAATTCCGATTGGGATAAGCATCCCAATAGAGTATTGACTGCTTTCGCATTTGTTTCATATTTCTTCTTCTCGACCGAATCTGTAGGAGTAGCTGAAGGAAAAGTGTAGCCTGTCTCTATGATATCCCAAACTTCTATACCAAGAGATTGAAGATAGGCAATAACTCTTATCTTCCAATAATTGAAGTTCGTCCCATCAAAAATTGGTGGCCTGATTGATGCTTCTCTCTCGTAGTTGCTCATGATGAATGATGTACCTTCAAGCGATCAAGCTTCTCTGAAGGACCTGCTCTGATACCAATTGTTGAAAATAATACTGAGAGGGGGGGTGAATCAGTATTATCAAGTTCTTTTAACAAATCTTCCTTATTTACACTTTGAATTATTTTTGCATATTAGTACCATAAAATAATGAACATGAACAAGAAAAATAGATAGTCACACCAAAGAACACCAGATATAAGGTGGAAACCCAATGTGGGTGAAAATCACCTGCTGCAATATGTCTCTATCTTCTTTCAAATTAGAAACTCCTATTACAATGATTTTGTACTGGTGCAGTCCTTTACCAGTACGCAGGCTGCAACCTGCAGAGAGCTACAACTCTCTCTCGTTTTCCAGTCTCTCCTGGAAGGGAGCTACAACCCCCTACTTCTTTTCTTTCAAGGACCACTTTTCATAAATTTTCAAACTGGATCCAACAACAACATTGAAGCTCATAATCAAACAACCTTCTGAATCACCCAATCACCAGATCCATACATATACAATGATATTATGAGAGTTATCAACCAGATCTAGTACATAAAGATAAGTCATTAATCATGCTGTTATCTGAACTCAATACCAGTAACCAAACATCAGTTATGCACCCAAAACCCTCCGCACCTGCGCCTTCTTTGGCGCCGCGACCACTACACCTGCGCCTTCTGTGGCACCTCCGCACTGCGCTTTCTGTGGCGCCTCTGCACTGCGCCTTCTGTGGCGCCTCCGCACTGCACCTTCTGTGGCGCCTCTGTGGTGTCTCCGCACTGCGCCTTCTGTGGCGCCTCCGCACTGCGCCTTCTGTGGCGCCTCCGCATTACACCTTCTGTGGTGCCTCTGTGGCGTCTCCGCACTGCGCCTTCTGATGCGCCTCTGCACTGCGCCTTCTGTGGCGCCTCTGTGGCGTCTCCGCACTGCGCCTTCTGTGGCGCCTCCGCACTGCGCCTTCTGTGGCGCCTCCGCACTGCGCCTTCTGTGGCGCCTCTGTGGTGTCTCCGCACTGCGCCTTCTGTGGCGCCTCCGCACTGCGCCTTCTGTGGCGCCTCTGTGGCGTCTCTGCACTGCGCCTTCTGTGGCGCCTCTGTGGCGTCTCCGCACTGCGCCTTCTATGGCGCCTCCGCACTACGCCTTCTGTGGCGCCTCCACACTTCCGCAGCTGCAGCGCTCGAGAGATCACCCTTCACAGATTCGCTTTCAACTTCACTTTCATAGATCAAAATTTCAAAACAATAACCCAATATTTCAGATCTTAAGATATTCAATTGCAAGGATGAATTAGCCAAGTGATCTCCTTCCTCTTTTATAGTCTTAGGCCTTTTGCAATACCACGGGCCAAAACCATAGGATCAAAAAACTGTTGGACTAATACCATGAACCAACCATGAAAGTACGTGAGATCAACACTTTTGGATGCAATACCACGGGCCAAAACCATAGGATCAAAAACTGTCGGACTAATACCATGAACCAACCATGAAATTGCGTGAGATCAACACTTTTGACGAGGTACCATGGTTCAAAACCATAGGTTCAAATACCAAGGACTGACTACCATGGACCAAAGGTAAGTTCTCCAACATATACACGCTTTTCCTTGCATGAAAGTGCGTGAACTTTTTCTCTACATGAAATAAACTTTTCTTTGCATAAAAGTGCGTGAACTTTTCTCTACATGAAATAAACTTTTCTCTGCATAAAAGTGCGTGAACTTTTCTCTACATGAAATAAACTTTTCTCTGCATATAAGTGCGTGAACTATAATTAATTATCTGAGATGAGTGGGTTGCCATCAAGTACAACATATGTATCATAATGCCAACAAATTAATGACTAAATCAATGAAAAATTTATGACTAAATATACTACTAGATGGTAAAATTAAGGGAAACAATAAATGACTAAGCTAAAAATGACTAAAATTTGGTCGCATTATAAGATACTGTAAATTAGCTACTATTGGTCGCCAACTGAAAAATGGTCGTTTATATGCAAATTTTAGATGTTTTTTTAGTAATTAATTGGTAATTTTGTACTAGTGTATATTAACCATGCATATCAACCTTACCATAGTCTTCAGACTTTGGTTAAGCTTGACTTAAACCATAATATCTTTAATCCGCTTATTTATATTATTTCCCGTATAATAGAAATATTACATAAACCCGCACTTAAACATTACCTTTCTGCTTTTTCACAAACCTTTGCACATTTAGCAATACTCAACCTTTCACTTCAAATCTACACCATTGATTTCTTCCTTCTGATCAACGGCTAACGCACGATCTCCAACTTTCACCCATCCTGTCAGAACTCAAAGAAGTCAGACTTCTTTCAAATAACCCATCGAGTATGCTCGATGTGTTAACCCACGCACTTATTCGTGCGTGATTACCATCTGATCCATCAACCATCGAACAATCATGATTATCAGAGCTCAATGAGGTTTTAAGCCCATTGAATAAAACCTCATCGCGTCCATTTTTTGGATTAAACCTCATTCTTTTCTAGACGTGATATGCGTATGATCAATCACCCAACGGATAGTTGTGATCTACCCAGAATTCAACTAGATTAAATCATGGTTCATAACTTTCTCAGGTCCAGGATTGAAATATCGCTTACGGCTTTGAGATCACATGACAAATAGCTTCCCGCCCACGAAAACCGCCTTTCCATTCTGATTAACGCCCATGCATCTTCACCATGCGATGACCGTGGATCTCTTTCCATCAGATGACTACGATATTTTCTCCACCATTCCTCGTTCACCGTTATTATCCGTCGATCTAGATGATCCGACAATTTCCACTATGCTAGTCAGTCGACCCCAATCTCGATTGAAACTCTCCTCCATTCGCTTATTGGTGGAATTGTGTTAAACACACATTTATCTCTGCACTTTGTCCTTCTCAATTTCATTTGTACACACATATCTTATGCAACAACACTTCGTTTATAAATAATTACAATCTAGTGACATGTGTACTCTACACATGGTTGAAATCGAATTTATGTATCCATAAACAAGTATTTACATAGGTTCTTCTCTCAGGCCCGATTTCCAATATTGGTGGCCTTTGTTTCCCTATCTTCCCATAGGCTTACAATCAAGCTCTATATAATCTCTGAATTCTAATTCACACTCTAACTAACTAACCTTTCCTATGCCTTTTAGGCCTACAATTATACAAAATGTTCTATGAACCAATTCTACTTCAGATCCTTAATAATTTCAATTAAATCCTAAGAACCCTCTCAATCCCAGAAATTATGAACTAATTCCTAATTTAAGATCTACAATTAATTTCCAATCTATCAATCCCTATGAACTCTCAACTATCCTAATTCTCTCATGTTCCCCTTGATTGAAGAACATTTACAATATTCCTCTCAATACTTAATTAGATCCTATTCTCATAAAATCACTCAAAAACATTAAAATTACATTAATTTGATGCATAGGAAACCAACTTCCGTAAAACACAAGACTCCCTATGTCTACTAAAATACAATAATATTTCTGAGCCGAATGCTCCTGTATCAGACCTCCAAGGTTGAAAACATTCATGACCTCCTGATCATGTGTTCTCATGTGTTAATATAAAAACCTCCAAGGTCCCAAAATTTAGTTTGTAACTACCCAAACTCCTTGCACATTTGCTGCTGTTGTATATCTGTTGTCTTCTAGTTCATCTTCCTCTCTTTAATCAATTTCAAATTCTGATTGATCACTCCTCATGTTGTAATTTTCCTCAACCTGGATTATTTCATCATTGACTACCATAATTCTTCAATCACCATCTCCAACACATCCTTGAGCTGGTAACAAATATTCCTTTTATTACTCTTCCACTTGTTGTTGTACTCTATCCACTCATCTTCAACCTGCTGTTTACTTTTTTCAGCTTTTTCTACTTCATCTTCTACTATTACTCTTGAGATTGCTCCAGGTACTGTTGTAGATACTGCTTCCACCCAAACTCCTTGAATATCCTTGAAAATATCTCCCTCTAGAACATCTATTTTCTCCTCCTTTTATGCAAATTCACTTTCCATTGATTTTATGTTTTCATTCCATGGTCTAAGTACTATCATGGAATCTTCCTTTTCCTCCTTCATATCCTCAACAATAAATTCTTCTAACTATCTACCAGTCTCCTCATTAACCAAATGTGCATGTGCTCCCACTTGGTTGTCCTCATGAGATAACAGTCTCATTATCCATCAGAATGCAATTCTGATCTTGCCTCTTTGAAATGTCTTTGTACATTTCCTTCATCTTCATGTCAATTTCAAGTGACTTCCTATCACCTAATTCTCCTTTATCCATATCACAATCTCTGTATTTAACTTCATCTCTTTGGTCTTCATGCTGAACTTGTCCTCTATTAAGTAGTGCATCTATATACGTCTTCTGTACCAGTTCAAAATTGTCTTCTTCTGAGAAGTATTCATCATCATATATGGGCTTACAATCTTCTTCAATTTCTATGATACTTTTAGAATATTTTCCATCTTTACCCAATTCAAAACCTTCCTTCTTACACCAATCATGAGAAACATGATATCATTTTACCAAAATCATTTCTAATTTATCATTACACATGAGACATTTATTAGGCTTCTCATCTTCCTTAACATGTATAATATTTTTCAATAACTGTTCTTCATTTGCTAAATCTGCAACACACACAAAATGTCAGAAATAAAAACATTAGGCCTATCAACCTTAATTATTATAATATCCATTTGTTGATCTGAACTCTTCAAAGAGAACATGATACTTCCTGCAAGTCTCTCTTCCTCCTCATTCTCCAAACAACTTATAAGATCCTCAATAGATCTCTTCTCAACATCATCTACTTCAATGATGTCTTCCTGCTCTTTTCCACTATAGTGAACTTATTCATTCTCATTCAGTTTTGATTTTACAACCTGAACACTTACTCTTTAGTTTTCTAGCCTTTTTTGCAAAAGACTTAACTCATGCCATAAATTTTCCATCTCACTTGGGATTCCTCCTAAAAAATCTGTACAATCCTCACTATCTTCTTCTTTGTCATAAGTATAATTTATTGGTGACACTACTTCTTCATTCTCAATCAAAATAAAATTCTGACCCTCCATCTCTGTGATAGTTTTAGATGTCTATCCATCACTCTTCCTTTGGCCATCTAAGAAAATCAATTTCTCTTTGCCCTTACCAATAACAAATTCTTTATCATAAGATATAACTGTCTCATCTCTACTAGAGATATTTCCTTTAATAAGCAAGGAATTGATGAACTCTTTCTGCTATAATAACTCAACTTGATCTTCATTTGAAAGACAGTCATCATCATACTTTGCTTGGCAACTTTCAGCTTCACTCAAGACAGTTCCATAGGATGGTTTGTCTTCTGCAATACCTGCATTCACACACAACTTGTTAGTTTTAAAACCACCAGAACTCATGATCTCACTTGATGATTCAATCACCAAGTCCTCCTGTTGTTCCAAGTCCTTTACATGACTCAGAAATATTTCTATAGTCTGCTCTTCAATCTCATCAATTCCTTCACTAGGTTGCTTGATATCCTTCCCTACTTCTTCTTTCTTTTGGCCATCATCATGAGTCAAAATTCCTCTGCATTCAGTCTTTGCAATATGTTGAAAAGTAAAACTTTTTCCCAACTGCATACATGCATTTACATGAGACCTATCTATCTCATCCTCTTTCATAACAGAATTTAGATTCTGCCTATCTTCTTCCTCCTTTATGACAATATCAACAAATTGTCCTTTTTCACATGTTTCACCTGCAAACATATGCCTTATGGGGTTTAAAATCATGTGTCATTTTGGTCTCACTTGAAGTTTCAGTCTTCAAGTCTTCATCTCCACCTCGAAATTCACCCTATTCTACTTCACAAATGGAAGCTTACATGTCCAACTCAGCTTCTCGGAGTTCTTCCACCAGCGACTTCACTTGCCTTTGTTGTAGCCTTCTCTGTAACTTAGGCCATTTCATTGCCTTTTTCCTCAAGACCCAACCTTGTCTTTTGTTTTTCCTCTAGTATCATCCTTAATACATTGAGTTGTTCTTTTAACTCAACAATATCCTTGTCAATATCCTCTTGAATCATCCTCTTTCCATTTGCCTTGGCATCCTCCTTCTTCACTTCTCTTTTGTTGTGGTCTTCCTTAGAACCTCTGCTATGACTATAAATAGTCATCTTCTTCTCCATCTCTATGAGTTCTTCACTCACTCATTATGAGTTGCACAAGTCTTTGCAATAGCAAGTCCTCCCTACTGCATGATACCTCACTAAGCTTCTCTCCTCTGAGCTTAGTCTTTTGGCATATTTCTGGTTCTCTCCTATGGAACCATATGAGCACTCCATGCTTTAGAATTCAACTCATATGCACTTTTGGGATCACAACTGTCCTCTTGTATTTCAAAAACTAATGAAATACTAGGTTCTGCCACTCTCTCTCAAAAACCCTTACTGGCTTCCTTCATCACTGCTCTTTAGGCTGTGATCTTCTTGCTGAGATGCTTCACTAATTATTGTTATTTGCATATAAATGATATTTAAACAAATATCATTCCAAGATTTCAAAATCTTGCTACTGCAAAATTTCTATGGCCACTTTTGAAATGCTTCTGCTCAGCTTCCTTCTGAGAACACTCTTGTCCTCTTTGTCCAACCTTTAGTTGGATTCTTCAGGTTCACTTCCACTTGTTTTTCTAGTCTTTCATTCACTTTTTTCTTTAGAACAAATACAACTTTCCCTGTTTGTCTTCTTCTATCAATATTTACTCTGACTTTAACCTGGAAAACTCAAACTAGAGTTAAATAAAACAATACTTGTATGATTTCACAAGTAGTCTCCATCCACTCTTCACATTTGAGTGAACCTCCATTTTCCTCAATAAAAGAAAAACATCACTGTGCTTTATTTATGATTTTTAAATCTCTTCTTAAGAGTATCACTTACTTTCATCTTATGTCATGCCTTCTACTTATCAGATTCAAATAACCTGATCTCCTCTTCCTTTCGCAATCACACTTGCATTCTGCACAATTCTGCTTTAATTAAAAAGAGCTTTAACTAGCTCTGATACCAAATGATACAGCCTTAGCCACTAATACCCACATTATGCAAACAAAATCACATGCCATATACATGTCCCGAGATTAATCACCTGATCCATGGTGAAAAACTTCACAATTCAAGGTTTAAGGCCCCTTAATTAAACTTTATGTGAAATTACTACATCTAATGAAAACCCATTTTATTAAAGGTTAATTCTTTAAGCGGAAATATATTCTCATTTCCTCTTAACCCTTATAACTCAAACCTTCATGATCCTTTGGGTAACTCTTATTAACCGCACATATCAACCTTACCATAGTCTTCAGACTTTGGTTAAGCCTGACCTAAACCATAATATCTTTACTCCGCTTATTTCTATTATTTCGTGTATAATATAAATATTACATAAACTCGCACTTAAACATTACCTTTCTACCTTTGCACAAACCTTTGCACATTTACCGATACTTAACCTTTGCTTCAAATCTACACCGTTGATTTCTTCCTTCCGATCAATGGCTAACGCGCGATCTCCAACTTTCACCCATCCGCCGGAACTCAAAGAAGTCAGACTTCTTTTAAATAACCTATCGAGTCCACCCTACTTGTTAACCCACACTTATTCACGCACAATTACCATCCGATCCATCAACCATCAAATGATCACGATTATCGGAACTCAACGAGGTTTTAAGCCCGTTGAATAAAACCTCATTGTGTCCGTTTTCTGGATTAAACCTCATTATTTTCCCGACGTGATATGCATATGATCAATCACCCAACAGACAGCTGTGATCTACTCGGACTTCAACTGGATTAAGTCACGGTTCATAACTTTCTCGGGTCAGGAATTGAAATACCACTTATGGCTTTGAGACCACGCGAGAAATAGCTTCCTGCCTATGAAAACCACCTTTCCATTCTGATTAACGCCCATGCATCTTCACCATGCGATGACCATGGATCTCTTTCCATCAGACGACTACGATATTTTCTCCATCATTCCTCATTTGCCATTATTATCTGTCAATTTAGATAATCTGACGGTTTTCGCTATGCTAGTCAATCGACCCCAATCTCGATTGAAACTCTCCTCCATTCTCTTATTGGTGGAATTTTGTTAAACACACATTTATCTCTGTGCTCTTTCCTTCTCAATTTCGTTTGCACACACATATCTTATGCAACAACACTTTGTTTATAAAGAATTACAATCTAGTCACATATGTACTCTACACAGGGTTGAAATTGAATTTCTGTATTTGTAAACAAGTATTTACACAAGTTCTTCTCTGAGGCCAGATTTCCAATATTAGTGGCCTCTATTTCCCTATCTTCCCATAGGCTTACAATCAAGCTCTATCTAATCCATGAATTCTAATTCACACTATAACTAACCAACTCTTCCTATGCCTTTTAGGCATACATTTATAGAAAAGGTTCTATGAACCAATTCTGGTTTAGATCCTTAATAATTTCAACTAAATCCTAAGAATCCTCTCAATCCCAGAAATTATGAACTAATTCCTAATTTAATATCTACAATTAATTTCCAATCTATCAGTCCCTATGAACTCTCAACTATCCTGATTATCTCATGTTCCACTTCATTCGAGAACATTTACAATATGCCTCTCAATACTTAATTAGATCCTATTCTCATAAAATCACTCAAAAACATTAAAGTTACATTAATTTGATGCATAGGAAACCAACTTCCTTAAAACACAAGGCCCCCTATGTCTATTAAAATACAATGATATTTCTAAGCTGAATGCCCCTGCATCAACTCACATCCACTCTGGAATCTTGCAAACATTGCTCTTTCTTCACCACCACATATTCGAGTTGCCACTTGAACTCCATTTAAAACATAAACGCCTCTGACCATCGTTGATGAAATTTATACAATTAACGCTCCTTGACTACCTTGAATAATAGCCTAGATACTGAATATCTCTATGGACATGCTTCCATCCTAGTAGTATGCATCGAAATACATACTTCTAGTTATATTGGTAAGTTGTCTATGTACTGAGCTTATCCAGTAGTCCATCATACAACTAAATTTTTTCACATACATACTTACATACTCACAAAATATCCTGTAACTGATGTTCTTGAATCTCGAAGCACAACAAGTCCCATCAACATATAACAAAGTCACATAAACAAGTCAATGATGTGTTCTCTCGGCACCAAGGAATGTTGAGAACCATTAACTTGAAGATATTTTTCTGCTCATCTCCCGGTCTTTCATATAATTAGAATAAAATCATGATATATTTACATATAAAACCCTAAAAATAGAGAACCAAAATTGCATCAGCGAACTTGGTCACCTCATGTAATTGAAGCCTTTGTCATGAGTACCCAATACATTCAGATGATAAATATTTCAGTTCCTCCCACGGTTCCGCGTGGTAAATCCCAGTAGGGCCTGGTATGAGGAATTGTCTGGCTGTGGAACGACCTGATGCGAGCCTACTCACCCACCCAGTGTTCAATCCCTAGGCCTCCCACACCCTCCATGGGTACCTTTACGCATTCCCCTACCATCTCGTCCAGATCTAGGAGGGAGTCCAGAATAAATCTCGACATCAAATCTGGCCCCAACATCTACAGGTCGCGATCCGTTACATGGCCTCTTCTATGAACTAAATGACCTTTTTTGCACACAGTAAGAGGTGATTCGCAAAGAAAACCGTTCTGATAAAATGCAACAGTAGGAAAAATATTCAACAGATTGCCTCGAGGAATCTCGTCACGCAAACCGCAATCCCACCAATTGTAGAAAGATGCCTTTAGTTTTTATCATTTTTATTAAAGTGGTCTGCACCATTGGAAAGGAGATGATATGCCCACTAACACAAGCTAATTTCATTTCTGAAATTGAAGATGGTCATGATAACGATGCCAACTACTTCCTCCAATTGCAGCTCTGCCCTGGATGATGGCTCCTTACAGAATGTTGATACCATTGCAAATTGCAACACAACACATGATTCAAATTCTCTGGATGCGATTTGACCTCTTCAGCCTCCATTTCAAGAGCTAATGGATTTAATATTTACACATGACATGTCGTAGCCCTTCTTACATTGAAACAAGATGCACAAATTTGTATTCATGTAGCTCACAAATCTTCACACATACACACTACATTATACTCATGCTGAGAAAAAAAAGAATATAAACATAGGAATTTATATCCACACAAATCAAATATTCACTCAAAACACTCAACACAACAAATTAATTATCACACTCCCTATTCTAATTTATACAAAGAATCAATCCTTAAGTCTTCGTCATCTTCCTGGCCCTCCCTTGAGGGAGTCAAGACAGTACCCACTCTGATACCATGTTAAAAATTTGAAGAGAGCAAATAGAGATTATGCAACAAAACATAAATCACATTATGATGTTATTCATCAAAATAGACACACACACACACACACACACACACACATATATATAGGACATAACACACTGACTTTGACACACCTAGATCATGACTCCAACTCACTACATAGGAATCAACAACTTCTAGAATAATGTCTAGGGACTCACAATGAAAACTACACATGACATGGAAGCATTACTTCCAACATTCTGTGCCAATGTTCGAGATCTAGAAAACACTAGATCAGTGTGAGTTTCGACCCTGAAGTTTCAGACCCTTGTGCGAAATTTCCTCTGACATACATGTGCGAACCAATACAATAAGATAAGAGAAGATGGCTTATTCAATGTGTCCAAATGAGCTTGATGTATATTCTAGTTATTGGCTTTCATGAGGATCCACTTGGGGTTGATGCCGACATAAGTAGTTACACATGTGGTTAGGGCCGACCCATTCCATAATACATGTATGAATAAAATAATTCAAAACACAACTTATACTTGACCAAATTGGGTGATCCTTAGGTCGATTTTGGTCCTCTAGAAAATGGGAATCTAATGCAATGATCATCTCGGTCATTTGAGTTGTCGAACGTGGAATTTGACCACAGTTGTAAAAATTAGCACTCCCTCTCAACTATGGAGAATTCCACCTGTCAATATTTGTTCATCAATCAATATGCCATTCTGGAATCTTTGAGTGTCATCACATATCATCACGTATCATCATGGATCATCTTTGTCATTTAGTCACTATGCCATGTCCATCTCAAGTGTCTCATCATCACAAATCATCATTGTAAATACCTATCTAAACAAATAAGTACTTATTAAAAATAATAATATATAAATAATAGATTTATTTTATGAGAAATATAAATAATAAATTATATATATATATATATATATATATATATATATATATATATATATATATAAACAATAATATAATAAAATTATAACCAAATAAATAAACAATAATAATATATAATAAATACCTATCTAAATAAATAGGTATTTATTAATTATTTTTTATTTATTTATAATAAATAAATAAAAATTAATCAACAAATAAATAAATAATAATTTTAATAATAATAATAATAATAATAATAAATAGATAATAGAGTTATTTTTTATTTGAAATTTAAATAAAAATATATATATATATATATATATATATATATATATATATAAATAAACAATAATATAATAAAATTATAACTAAATAAATAAATAATAATAAATATAATAAATACCTATCTAAATAAATAAATTAAATAAGTATTAATTAATTTACCATTTATAAGCCGACTACTAATGAAGACAACAACAATATTTTTCAAATAACTATTAATAAGCTCCGTAATTTTCACGCTCTCTCTTCTCAAAAACAAATCTCATTGCCCTGATGATGGACTCACTAAGCTAGTCCGAAACGTTGGTTTCAAATCTGTTCACAGGTTTTTCCTCAAAATAAAAAAATCATTGTACATCTTGATTTGTCCTTTTCTTATTCCTGCTTATCTCTTGATTATTCCGTCTCGTATGCTGAACATTCTTGAATCTAGAAGAAGAAGATTTTGTTACTGGAGGGGAGCTTAAGCTATCACCCTCTATCCATCAGGCTACTACTTGGAATCCCTACCAATGGGCTACTACTCAGAATATCATCATCAATCGTCATCATAGAGCATATCACTAAGGAGCACATGTCAACCTTGAAGCACATCAGGGAACACATCTCTACTCGAAATCTCGTGGGGGACCTATACATCTACAACCCCATATCGAGCAATAGGATATCCAAACACATAAAGGAGCACATCATGACCCTGGGATCTCATCAGGGAGCTCAATATCAACCTATAATCACATAGGGTTATCTCAACCCATCCTATTTCCTACTAATCTTCCCATCGATGACCCTAAATAGTCATGCAGTAGAAAACTTGCATCATAATCGACTTGGGTTGTACACCCCAAGTACACTCGTAACTCATTGTCCAAACAAGGAGCATTATTACCAACAAGCCGACCTTCTTATGGTTATGATGCCAACTGCGGTATACTCTATAAAGACCAAACATGGGAGCAACATTCTCCAATCCTATGAAGATAGGGGAGAAAATTTATCCAACCCTATGGGTAACAAATAGGGGTAACATCTATTGTCCATAGTTCCCTCAACCCTAGGAACCCTCCATCTCAATTCCTCACACTGGGAGCTCAGACAGGGAGGAAGAGTTGGCTCAGTGTCCTCGATCAACGTTGCTCTCATCATACTCAAATCTGGTATCTGCTTGTCTCAATAGCAGTTGTTTCCTATTCATACATCACATCAAATCAAATATCACGTTACATCATATGTTATCATATAAATCACAAAAGGATACCGTAATAATCCTCCCTCTCAAGGAGGCGCCAACCACAAGCCTGAGCTTGTTTCAAACAGTTGCATTGTCTCAATGTATGAGGATATCTCGGTCTCATATATAGATATGGGACTTTCTACCAATTAGATCACCATGTATCCATGTCATATCCAGATCATGCTCAGAAAACTCTCTATCTTGCCTCACACCTAGCCATGCTAGCAACATCATGTTCAACCTTGTTCTCTCATCCAAGATATCATGGTAGATCTCATACTAAAGTAGCATCCAAATGTGCTTAACGATAGTCTCTATCAATAAGAATACATCCATGCAGTCACATATCATAGGAGAAATATCTCAGCCTCAAAAACAAAATATCTCATGTAGATATTTCAAAGGATGCTTGGTGGCAACTCTATGTGAGTGAAGCAACTCAATCATGAATTTATTCATGTTCTATGCACATCACACATATACAAATGTATGTTCAAAATGGAACATCATTGCTTCAATCAACTAGGGTGCCATGTTAAGTTAGACAACTTCTTGAACTTCAAATTGAAGTATCCAAGGATTTTCATTTTCATTATTCAAAAACATTTTCCAATGGCTTTGCAATATGGAAGTTCTTTCCCAAATTCCAGAAATCAATTCATCATGCCATGATATATCAATTCAAGCTTCAAAAGCTAACTACCTCTAATTTAGATCATCAGAGACTCATCACCTATCAAGAGTAGACCATCAGGATATAAAACCAAAACCATAATAAAAATCAAACCCATACCTTGGAACTCATCATCCTGACTTCATCATATAACAATCAAATATAAACATATCTCGATTAGGGAGCTTGCTTCATACAGTGCTCTAAGCATAATGCCTTACAATGCTAGCATGATCAACCTTACATAAATCAATGTTGTACCATCACATCAATAGAGTCATCTTATCAAAGCTCAGAAGTTAGATCAAAATGAGAAAATTACCGATTACCTGTTTTTTCGAGGTAGAAAAAAAAGCACCTGATTTTGAAAAGTGGTTATTCAGAATAACATTTTTTTTGGAGCATATTTTTGGCACTTTAAATTTTCTTATGTAACATTTTTTTAAAATATTATTGATTTTCATGCTGATTTTGAAAAGGGTTGATGCAACATCAACCCATTTTTTTTAGAGAGCTTATTTTTGACAGTTAAATTTTTTTATGTATCAAGTATGAACATTTGTTTTCAAATGTTAGTGGTTTTCATGCTAATTTTGAAAAGTATTGACGCAACATCAACCCTTTTCGTTTAAAGGGCTTATTTTTTATAGTTTAAATTTTTTAATGTATTAAGTGTGGATAATTTTTTTAAATGTTGGTGATTTTCATGTTGGTAATAAAACATAAAAAAAACATGACACAAAAATAAAAAATAAAATATCTAAAAACAAAAAAAAGCAAAATTACCTTGTAGTAAAAAAAAAAAAAATAGATAAATAAATAAAAACATTTAAAAAAAGATAAAAAAATTTAAACAAAAATAAATAGAAAAGGAAAAAAACTAAAAAAAAACACATAATTTAAAGGAAAAAGAAAAAAAAAAAAAACATTTTTTTAAAGTTAAAAAAAAAAATAAAAATTAAAAAAAAATACAATAAAATAATTTAAAGAATTTAAAAAATATTAAAATTATTAAGAATAAATAAATTTAAAATAAAAAAATCAAAAAGTTTAAATTAAAAACACAAAAAATTAAATAAATAAATTAAATAGATAAAAATAAAATAAAACGAATTTAAAATAATTATTAAAAACAAAAAAAAAAAATTAAAAATATACGAAAAAATAATAAAAAAATTAACGACGGACCTCCCACCCAGGTGGTCATGGGGACTTGGTTCTTCCACCCGCCCGCCCAGGGCCAAGCTCCCGTAGGCAAATTGAGCGGGGGGTTCGATTATAATTTAACATAATCAAAAAAAAAAAAATATATATATATATATATATATTAAAAAAAAAAAATAACAACGGGCCTCCCACCCAGGGCCGAGCCGTCGCAGCCACCTGGGCAGAAGGTCCATTGTTAATTTTTTTTAATATATATATATATATATATATATTTAAATTCATTTATTTTATTTTACTTTTTAATTTTAATTTTTTTACTTCAATTTTTTTTTTTATGTTTTTTCCTTTAAATTATATATATATACACAATGTCAAAATTATAATGAGCTCGGGAGGCTTCTCTCCGAGCTTTTTGAGCATAGGAATAAAATCTTAAATCAAACTAAATAAATCATTTCTTTAGGTCCGATAGACCAAATTTTGGTCTCAGTGAACGTTAACCACTACCATCGTCATATATATATATATATATATATATATATATATATATATATATATATATATAGTTTTACAAGTTAACCTTTTATCTTTTTTACATTTCTATGGGTTGATTTTTTTAATATCTTTATATTCCCATAAACTTCCTAAGCTAGTTTTAAATTCCATCCAAAACCACCTAAGGCTCAGACAAGGTTGGTATAAAGACACCAGGGCCTGGTTAAACGATTGGGAGATTCACAAGAATGTTGCACTACAAAACATTAATAACATTAAAAATGTTTAGAGAATCTTCGGCAAAATCACATAAACCATCTTTTGTCGACGCGTTTCGAACCAACCAGTGTGGTTCATCGTCAGGACAAGTTGAAGAACCAATCCGGCTTAGCTGATTAAATAGAGTGTGCAGAGACTCCAACGGCTATATTGCCAACGGCTAATTTTGACCTAATGATCCTAGTCAAACCCTTAATTTAATTATTAATATTCCTATAAATAGCTAAACCCGGTAAATAAAAGAATTCATTTGTTAATTTAAATAAATGTATATGTATATCTAAAATTAAATATAATTCAGTATTAAGATAATTCATTGGTTAATTTGAGTATATTGAATAATATAATATCCATATTTATTAAATATAATGGTCATTATATCTCGTATAATAGTCCAAATTTATTAATTAATCTATAATTATTATTATTCTAATATTATTTAAATACAAATAAATGGTATTAAGATACTCTTACTCTAAGAATTTAGTTACATTAGGTAATTGAGTGTTCATTTAATAATAATTAATTAATGGTCCATTGGTAAGTTAGATCTATATGTTCTTTAAAATAAATCATTCTTATTTATTATTTAAATATAATGGACCATAAGTTATATACACTAATACAGGTTTATTAAATAAACTATATTTCCTTAATAATTTATAATTCCAATATAATAAATAGTATTATTATTCTTAGAATTAAGTTGCATTAGGTAAATACCATAATTGAGGGTTGTTAAAGTCCATTTCTATTAATAATAGTATAACTCATCTTCTTGGTTTATCATATATTTATTTATAATACTTTCTTATTTATACTTTAAACCTAATGGTCATTATATCTCCTCTTATAATTAAATTATTAATTTATATTCATTAAATAATCAATATTTATTCAATCATCTGTTATTAAAGTTCATTAGGTAAATATATTATTACTTAAAAGGTCTAAAAAGGTTTTTTAGATATTAGATAAAGGGAATTTTAATTCTAAAGGTATAGAAGAATTAAAATAAATGCATAACTAATTGAAATTATGGAAACAAAAGATCTAATCTAATTATAATATACCCAATAGTATCATAAACGGGATAAGGTTAATACAATAATTAGCCCGAAATTAATTAATAACTTATTAACAAATCAAACACTCCATAATAGAAGGACTAACCCGCCAAAAACGAAACTTAAGGAGAGGGAAGACAGAAACCCTAAGACCTAACAAAAGGGGAATGAGGAGGCTAGGAAGATAAGGCTGGGACCCAGCAACTGCTAATCTTCCAGCCATCATCCCTATTAAGATTGATCGGCCTTTTCTCAATCTCCAGGGCCTCTCTAAATTTGCGATGGTGAAACTGCGCAACTTTGGCAATGACTTGAGCCTCCTCTATACAAACATGATGCAAAGTCTTCCCTGCATGCTCAGCCAGGGCTGAGGACTTGGTCCTACCATGTCTCAAGTCAGCCGAATGCTCGCTAATCCGTTGATTGATAGAGCGACCAGTCTCACCAATATAAGGGGTCCCACAGGAACAGGGAATGACATAGACGCCCTTCATGTCCTTAGGGTCAATCGGGTCTTTCACAGACCTGAGGGAGCCACGGATAGTGTTGAGAGGTCTAAAAGTCGCGGGCACATCGTATTTCCTCAGAATCCTCGCAATCCTGTCCGTGGTCCCCTGGACGTAAGGAAGGTTCACACCCATGATATGATCTTTAGGAACCCTTCGGATTGAAGGCTCCTTCTTGGCCCTGAGGAAGGTCTTTTGACCGAGGTGCCTATTGTAACCATTCTTCTCAAAGACATCTAGGAGATGAGCCTTCTCCGTTTCCAGGCTCTCCTCATCTGAAATTCTTACAGCATGGGTGGCAAGCGTGCTAAGAACCCCTAACTTCTGAGCGGGGAAATGATGCGAAGAAGCATGTAAGTATTGCTCAGTATGCGTCTTCTTTCTAAACACTTGATGAGAAAAGGAACCATCCACCTTCTTAGAGATGAGAACATCCAAGAACGGAAGACAACCATTATCTTCTTTTTCCATCGTGAATTTAATGGCGGTGGATTGGTTATTAAGGTGACTGAAGAAACGATCCAGCTCGTCAGGACCATGAGGCCAGACAACACCAGTGTCATCAACGAATCTTTTCCAAAGCTTCGGTAAGAGACGAGAGGAGGCCAAAGCCTTAGACTCAAACTCCTCCATGAAGAGATTGGCGACGACAGGGGACAAGGGGGAGCCCATGGCCACTCCGCAAGTCTGCTCATAGAATTCTCCCTCGAAGCTGAAAAAGGTAGAGGTAAGGCAAAGCTCAACTAACTTAGCCGTATCAGGGTCAGTTAGCTTATTAATTACTTTCATGGCCTCATTGATAGGAATACAAGTATAAAGAGAGACCACGTCGAAACTTACCAGAATGTCCTCGGGCTCAAGTTTAATTCTCTTAAGATCCTCAATAAACGACGCTGAGTCTTTGACAAAGGACTCAGTCTGCCCAACCAAGGGTCTCAACTTTGCAGCGAGGAACTTGGCCAGGAGGTAAGTTGGACCACCGATGGTATTGACAATGGGTCTTAGGGGGACCCCATCCTTATGGATTTTAGGAAGACCATATATCCTAGGAGTGATGGGGTTTCCCTCAATAAGTTTCTGGGCTAGAGGAATTGTGGAATTGCACGACTTGATCGCAAGAGCGACCGCTCTAGAAACCTTTTTGAGGGGATTTTTCGAAAGCTTCTTATAACTCCCACTATTACAGAGATGGTCAAGCATCTTATTTCTGTAATCCTTTCTATCCAGGATAACGGCAGCCCCACCTTTATCAGCTTTTAAGACCACGACGTCACGATTTCCGTTCAAGCTCTTCAGAGCCTCAAACTCGGCCTTGCTGATATTGCTACGGGGAGGCTTAGCCCTCCTCAGGGTGACGGCGCAATCCTGCCTAATCGTGTCTTTAATCTTATCAGGAAGGTTCTTAATGCCATATTCTACATCGCAAATGATGTCTTCAATCGGGATTTTTCTGGGTGCTAAGGCAAAATTAAGACCTTTCCCTAAGAGACTAAAAACCGCAGGCGGGAAGGAAAAACTCGATAGATTCACCACCTTATTGTCCAGAGGGGGGGAACTCGAATTACCCACCGACATACCCTTAAAATCAACCTTACCAATGAGGTTATCAACCCCATCTGACACTATATTACAACGACTACTATTATTATCATACACCTTATTAAAATCATAACTCGGATTCTCTACCTTATCATTTATATTGATATTTTTATATATTACAGCATTATTACCATAATCGCATTCATTTATAACACTATTATGCGTATTATTCACGCTATTCAAATTACCATTAGTATCAAAAACCTTACCCGAGATTGGATCTCCAATACTCAAACAGCTGCAAGCGGTCTTACTATCCACCGAAACGCTCTTCGGGACCAATATACCAGGAACAGTCGACTCTAGTCCATACACTACCAGATTACCCTGTGAGTAGTGAATACGGTCTGATCTCCATGCCCATAACAGCTCATCAGAGCCTACGTGCAGATCAGTATCCGCTGACCCAACAGCCGCAATGCTATCCGGAACATGCGTGCAAACCTTCTCATCCGAACTTCCGCGCAGTTCCTTAATCCTTGAAGAGTCAGCCGTAACACCGTCCGAAGAACCGGCTACCGACTGCTGCGAACCGAATGGAGAGAGATCACCAGAACCCGCTGTTCGGCTGATCAGATTCACGGGCCCTCGATTACCGCAGACTGCTTCACTACTCGACACCTTGTCGATGCTCACACCGTCGCTACCTTTCACCAAACTAGAGCCAGAGGGTGGCGGAACAGAAGAAGAGCCGCTTAAAACCCAAGCCCTCAGGGAAGAGACCTGGTTAACGGAGACCCGACTGTCTGAACCCCGACCATAGAATAGACCAGACTCCAGATTCGAACCGCCCGAAAGTTTAATATACTTCGCGGACTGTCTGATCTTAAGGGACTCTTCCAATCTCAGGGACTTCAATGCCGAACAGGCATCAATCCTGGACCAGAGAGAAGCAGGGAAAAAATTCGCCAGCTCCAAATGAGCCGCCAGAAGAAGTCTGGAACGATGATCCAGATCCCTCCTTACTCTGCCAATCTCAGATCTGACCAACCCTAAGCTAGCCTTTAGAAAAACGCCACGATTGCTTGGAACATTGAGGATATGCTTAATTCGGGCAAAGTTAGGAATAATCGAGGAATCTCTGCAACGTTTAAGAAACACCAGATCAGATTTCAACTTAGTAACCTGCATGCGTGACCGCTCGAATTGATGAACCTTCTTAGCAGCGGCTTCTCCGTGCAGGGAAATTATTAAGGAATTTAGACTTCTGTGATCCATAACAATGTTTAGAGAATCTTCGGCAAAATCACATAAACCATCTTTTGTCGACGTGTTTCGAACTAACCAGTGTGGTTCATCGTCAGGACAAGTTGAAGAACCAATCCGGCTTAGCTGATTAAATAGAGTGTGCAGAGACTCCAACGGCTATATTGCCAACAGCTAATTTTGACCTAATGATCCTAGTCAAACCGTTAATTTAATTATTAATATTCCTATAAATAGCTAAACCCGGTAAATAAAAGAATTTATTTGTTAATTTAAATGAATGTATATGTATATCTAAAATTAAATATAATTTAGTATTAAGATAATTCATTGGTTAATTTGAGTATATTGAATAATATAATATCCATATTTATTAAATATAATGGTCATTATATCTCGTATAATAGTCCAAATTTATTAATTAATCTATAATTATTATTATTCTAATATTATTTAAATACAAATAAATGGTATTAAGATACTCTTACTCTAAGAATTTAGTTACATTAGGTAATTGGGTGTTCATTTAATAATAATTAATTAA
The DNA here is from genome assembly GCA_031772625.1 of Pinus tabuliformis. NCBI lineage: Eukaryota > Viridiplantae > Streptophyta > Pinopsida > Pinales > Pinaceae > Pinus > Pinus tabuliformis. Next base: position 815,650,599 of record CM062816.1, on the reverse strand, counting down.
TGGTCCATTCTTTTATTTACCGGGTTTAGCTATTTATAGGAATATTAATAATTAAATTAAGGGTTTGACTAGGATCATTAGGTCAAAATTAGCCGTTGGCAATATAGCCGTTGGAGTCTCTGCACACTCTATTTAATCAGCTAAGCCGGATTGGTTCTTCAACTTGTCTTGACGATGAACCACACTGGTTGGTTCAAAACGCGTCGACAAAAGATGGTTTATGTGATTTTGCCGAAGATTCTCTAAACATTGTTATGGATCACAGAAGTCTAAATTCCTTAAACATTAAAAATATTGTTACTTCTAAGTTCAAAGAAAAATTGTGGTGTGAGAAATATTTAGGAGCTAAAAGAAAATTTAGATATTAGAAGGAGGTCATCAACCCCACCCTAGAAGATCAAAAATATCTCTCTGTTTTACCTAGCTCAAAGAAGAAAATCAATATAGCCAAGATTAGAACTAACACTCATGAGCTCCATAGTGAAACGAGTCGTTGGGCAGTTCCTAAAACACCATGGATGGAAATGATTTGCCATCTCTGTGTGAATATGGACATCATGGATGAAAATCACTTCCTCTTAGAGTGCCCCGTGTACAACCACATTAGATCTTGGTTTCATAATCTTTGTTGCGATACTGACCTTCCTAGCCTTTTACGATGTCAAAATTATAGTGAGCTCCAGTGACTTCTCTCCAAGCTTTTTGAGCATAGGAATAAAATCTTAAATCAAACTAAATAATTCATTTCTTTAGGTATGATAGACCAAAGTTTGGTCTCAGTGGACGTTAACCATCTTTTTTTTGGTCAATTTTTGAATTCTTTTCTTAAATTATGGTTTTTTTGAAATATATATATATATATATATTTGATTTATATATATTTATATATTATATATATATATATATATATATATATATATATATATATATAATTTTTGGTCATGCTTTTTATTTTTATTTTTATGTTTTAATATATAATTTTTTTTATTTTTTTTGTAATCTACGGCAGGGCCTTTTCTATTAACATCAACCAGCGAAACTATATACAAAAACAGGGATCCTCCTCCCGCCCCAAAGGGAAACCAGGTAGGAGGGCCACCAAAAGTCAGAAGTTGTCAACATAAAGCTGAGACAGTGCATGAACAAGTTTAAAACAAAACCTTCAGTCTACCTACCAGCTGGAACTATTTCCCTATCATCTTATGCATTCCACAGCCTATGCCAAAACTGATTCTATTGGTCCTAACAGGTGAAATTTGAAAGCAAAACAAAGACATATCAATCATCCATGATCTCTGGTTTCACCTCTTCCTCGCGGTGCTCCTTGGTTATCAGCTTCAGAATGTTTTGGATATCCTCCAGTTTTCTATCCTGTTTCAGAAGTGCGACGTGCAGACTCTTCATTTCCTCTTTCAGGCTCGGGTACCCTTGCGCAATCTCTGTCATTTCTTCCGCAATCTGTTCCATTGCTTTGGCTAGCAGACACTTCATCACCCAATATATATGCAGGGCCTGTTTATACTGGGAGAGGCGACCCCTGGTGTTACCAGGATCCGGCATAAGAGAGCTCCATTCATTCATCTCAGGGTCTAAGGCCTCCTCAAGGACTCTCTTTTCCAAATTCTCTATAATTCTTCTTATCTCCACATTGCCCTCATTGTTGTACGCGCGCTCCGCATCTCTGGCCATCTGGTTCATAGTGCGGCGACCTCTTTTCCGTTGGTTGGGAGACTGAGATTCAGAATCATAGTCCCCAGCATGCCCGGTGCTTCCTCGTCCCCTGCTTCCTCTGCCCTTGCCTCTCCTAGAAGGCCGACCACGGATGTTACCCTGGCTGCCTTGTCCAACCTCGAACCTCCCTCTCCCCCTGCATTCCTCCTGCATATTCCTCATCTCTCCTTCTCTGTATATTCCCTCTTCTGCCGTCACCTCCTGATCCTTCCTCCTGAACCTCTCCTCGCTTTCCTTTATGCTCTGGTGGTTATCAGTCCCCTGAGAGCTATCGTCCTCCTGTATCCTCTGCTGCCTCGTCGTCCTCTTCCTTCTGCCACCCTCTTCGCTATTTACTCTAGCCTGCCTGCCACCCTCAGCCATAGTCTCTTGCTCTTTACGAAAACTGTTTCCAGGAAATTTACTCCAAGTATCAACCGCCCTCGCCACCTTGCATGTCCTTAATTTATTAGCATCAATGTCTACTACTGCTCCCTTTAAATTATTGCCACCTCTTCTGCCCGCTACCGCCTGATCGCCGCCGTTTCCCATCCCTTCTACTGCCATGATGATCTTGGAACCATGTCTCGGGGTGCTCTCTTCGCAGTAATCTCCCTTCACATCCTTTATTATGATTGCCCAAGAGTGAGGCTTGTACTGACAAGCCCTACCCATTATCATTAGGCTACCCGGAGTCCTTTCCTCCACCCCGATCGGGGTGTTTTAATATATAATTTTATTTACTTCTTATTATTTTAATTTTTTTTGTGTTTTTTGTTTTTGTTTTTGTTTTTGTTTTTTTCAATGTTTTTATATTCTCAATATATTTGAATGGATGTATATGTGAAAATAAAAAATATGTAGAAGTAATAAGTCTATGAGAACAATTTTTTGTTGATGGTGTATTTAATTAGCGGTTGATAAGCTTTTGGAAATGACATTTTTTTGCATAATCTTTAATATTTTCGATTTATTAAATTCAAAAGAAATATAATTTTGATATCAAATTATTATTATTATTATTATTATATAGTTTTTAAAAAACAATTTGCAAATTTCAAAATCTTAAAATTATTTAAAGATAAAATATTTACACAAATTTCCAAAAAAACAAATGTTTTAATGTAGAGAGTATAAAAAACTCCAAAATCACATATAAATTCATTTGTTTTGTAAAGTTGTTCATTCATCATAGCTGAAGTGTTTCCTATCCAGTGACTTCAATACATTATATAAAAAAAGACATCATATCTAATAAATTGTTATTAATATGATAAACTTAAAACAACAATAAATTAATATAAATTAAATGGTACTAATTTTTTTAAATAATATTAACACCATGGCTGAAAATTGGTAGATTTTAATGCTTTTCATAGAGGCGATATTTTATCTTTAACATCATCCTTGGAATTTGAAGGGTTTTTAGAGACATGATATTTTATCTTTAGTACCATGCTTAAAAATCGTTGGAATTTTAAGGAGACATGGTAGTTTATATTCAATGTCATGACTATAGTAGGAATTTTAAGGTTTTAAAAAGTCATGATATTTTATCTTTAACGTCATTATTAAAAAATGTTTAAAATTTACCCCAAAAAAAAGACGTTATTCCAACATCAACACTTTTATTTTTCATGGTGTTTTTTACATGAAAAAGATAGCTTTTACTTCCATTTTTAAAAAAAAATTGAAAATTTACCCCGAAAAAGGAGAGGTTATTCCAACATCAACACTTTTCGTTTGTAGGTTGTTTTTTCAATTTTTTGGGGGTTTCTTTTTAGAGTTTTCGTTTTGAGTTAATAGTTCTTATTTGATTGGTAAATTTGTTTATTATCAAAGTCATCAATATCACAGTATCAATTTTTTCAACCGCGTGACAGGGAGAGCTCATATCAAGTCTTGACTTTATTTAATTATTATGCCAACAAGATGTCGTCAACCATGCATTATCAATCCAAACTTCATCAAGACATTCTCATAATTATATCATAAGTCATTTTTGTCGCTAGGTGAAATTTCATACACCAAGGATGAGTCATGTATGTTTCATTTTCATGTCGAATCACAACTATCATTACTTCAACCATTTTGCTACGAACAAGGAGGCCAATTTTCGAATACCCACATAGTCATTGTGCCCAAATAACATAGACATAAGGGAAAATCAACAATCATCGAATCAGGTCAAGTCCAAATTTGCTATCTTAGAGAGATTTATAGTCAAAGCATATCTTAATCATCAATTCAAAGTTATTGTCAAGCATCTTGAAAAAGCACTTTTCATTTATATCAATCAGCCAAATCGTGCCAACCTCCTGTAGCATAAATATAGTGACATATATATATGTATGTCCCAGTCACCTACAAACACAACTTCAGTCTACATGTTCATATTATGGAAAACATTCAACCTTTTCCTACTTTCATATCTTGCAGTTATCTACAATACATCTTTGGTACTAACATTTTCCAAGTGAACATTTGATTTCATCTAAGATACTTCATTCTTATGTGATCATTAATTTAACCCAACAACTTTAGAAATCAGATTACAGTGACAAGATATGTCAGAAACATATTGATTCAGAGTTATGACAGCTTCATAAAGCTTCAGATGATGGTCAACTATAGTCAAACCCCTAGACACTCCCTTCAGGTTAGCATGGGAGTATCTTTAGCTACATGGAAGCTATCTGGGTCTTAGCATGCGGGCATCCAGGGATGAGACCTCCTAGATCTGTGACTGCATTTGGAGCAAAAACCCTAATTTCTATACGGGCTTCATATCTAAGACTCTGCTTCATATCAATAATGTCATATGCACATAAATCATATTTCAACAATACATAATGAAAATAGTGGTCTGAGAAGAGATTCTCCCTCTAACTAGAGATCTACTTCATTCATCTTCATTCATGTCATTAGCTTGTCTTTGCTAGTGTTATGTAACAACAGATCTGTTAGATCATAAACATATATCTATCATGGCTATTAGCATCATGACATCAGTCTTTCATCAAAGTTTAGACTCCAAGCAACATATAGATGCAACATCATATCTCAGAGATTATGAACACAATAACACTTTCTATCAAGTCACTCCATCAAGTTAGGGCATTCAAATTTACCATATGATATCAAGACATGACCACAAATAGTAAGAGATCTACATATCAATCTTACACTTATACCTCTCATATCAAGGTTACCATGATCAATGAGATCAAGTTAGGTCATTCAATAAAATTTTAATAAACTAGCAAGAGTGTCAATATTTCTTTCCATATGCTTTCATCATGATTATCACAAGCATTACTAGCAGACTCACGTATAGGAGTCAATGATCTATCCTTCTATATGAAATCCATCATGACAAGTATAAAGAGTATCATTTACTAGATTCAAGGTGCTAGCCTTCTTTATAAGATTTCCAACGAATGGATGTTGGATAAACATCAAGTAAATTTGAACATTAGATATCCTAATAGAATTCAAGAATATCAAAATGTTCAAGAAAAGGTGCATCATTTCGTAATAGGAAACATAGATCTAATTCACTTTCATATGCATGCATGAGCCATCAAAGAAATATGCATTCTCATCATACCCTAGGGCTTACCGATCCATCCAATGATATAGCTAAAATACAACATACCATGCATACCTTGTGGTATTCAAATACCTGTGTCTCTTTTCATAGGAATCTTGTAGTGCTTGTTACCTTTTTCATAAAGAAACTCTTTACCTCTTTCCATATCTAGATTTTATTTCCTGCATCTCAAATGGTTATCAAGAAGGATCTACTCATCATATCTCATCAAGGAGGTTAGAAGCATCCATATATTCAAAAACATATGCAGTAAGTATAAGCAATAAACATAATCATCAGATCCATAAGACAAAAGTAAGAGGCATCATAAGTCAAGAAATACTTGTCTTCAATGAGAGGTGATCCTCTCCCTCTTGAACCAATCTTCATGAGCCATCAATGTCCATGGTCCATATACCAATTTTTCCATCAACTATCCAGCCAGGTTTGCTAAGGATTATCCCATCTAGGGCTTTATAAAATCTTTCTCAAGTGCTAGAGCATCTTCACATTGACCATCTAGGTTCCATATCTCATATTGTTTCCATAAACTAGGGTTTTATTTCCAACCCTAACATCATATAATCCACCAAACCTTAATAATCAAGTTGCCGAGGTTTTTCTTTAAACCCTAGAATTATTTTAGATCTCTTCCATCCTCTTCTTGCATCCATCAAAGGTGTCATCCTCAGGGTGCTATCCATGGATCTTCTTTAGCCCAAATTTGATACCATGTTAAATTTTCATAGGGCTACATTGTTCTTTGCTTTAATAATTTCATTTCTTCATTACTACATTAAGTTCACCCCATATCATCATAATATTATTTAGGTATACACCATTATTCATCAGGATATGAATTTTATAGAAAGAACAACATCATCATCATCATAAATGCATCGAAACAAAAGGAACAAAAAAAAACCATGCACATACATAGGGACACCAGGATTAGCCCGAGATCAGCGAAAAACCCACTATGGGGAAAACCCTTGCAAATCTTCTTCTTCTTATATCGTCATCAAATAATTCAGAAAAATAAAGTACAATGATCCATAGCTTTATCTATGAAACAAAGCAACTATGATATCCATGAAATAGATCTAATCATGCTTATAATGAAAACCCTGATTCTAAGGACTGAAGTGTGATATTGTTGTATGTAGACAACTGTTGGATATTGCTGAACATTGAGCAAAATATTCATAATATATAAATCTCATCCATGAGTCCTGGACACAGGGAGGAGGAGCTGTACAAGTGTCAATAGCATATTTGGATTCTCTCTACATAACTAGATGACTGTGTCCGAAATATCTATGGACGCTCTCAAGTGAACTAGATGAGGGCATTTGGGGTCAAAGATACCCAGACTACTTCAAGCCCTAAACACTTTCATAAGGCTCTTGTGCAAGCATCTATGTCAGTTCAGACTCTCTCAAGACCACTCTGTGTGAGTGTTTGGGGACTAATACAACCTGATCTATCTTTGAAGCCATGGATGCTCTCATAACCCACTTTGCCAGCGTCCAAGGCTCCCTTGGATGCTCTCATAACACATTGTGCCAGTGTCCAAGGACAAAAAGGGAAATTTCTATGCTAGTATGATATCTAGAAAACCCTAGATCAATGCGAGCTTTGACCGTGAGATTTCAAACCCTTGTGTGAACTTTCCTCCAATAGACTTGTGTGAACCAAGACAATAAGAGAAGAGAAGATGGCTTGTTCAATGTGTCCAAATGAGCATTCGGTGAATTTTGAGGTCTAAAATGGGCCTCCTAAGAAAAATGTACAACCAAAATAAAATTTATAAGAACCAATAGGATTCAAGATGATGATGTCAACCATGGGGGATGATTCATCATTTTTGGATTAAAAAAGTAAAAAGATTAAAAAATAATAAAATAATAAAACTACTTTTTCAACTCGTATTTTCAACTTATCTCCATAAGGTTTTACTCAAATTTCGAGCGAGAGTACTCATTGGATGCAAAATTTAATTCCTCATCCAAGGAGTACCCATGTTGCATACTTTCGATGGACCCTGATACAATAAAAATGAGAAATATATGAAAAACGTAATTGAAATCATGTTTTTCATGTATTTCTCCTTTTTCGTGTAGTAGGGTCCATAGAAAGTATGTAACATGTGTACTCCTTGGACGAGGAATCAAATTATGCATCCAACTAGTGTTTCCACTTGAAATTTGAGAAAACCCATAGGGAGATAAGTTGAAAATATGAGTTGAAAAAATAGTTTTTTCCTTTTCCCCTCTAAAATTTGATGATGTAATCTAATCTTATTTTATTATTTCCACTATTATTTTATAATTTCCTTAGGAGGCCCATTTTAGACCTCAAAATTCCCCTAATTATTGAGGTCTCTTCTATTTAAAGTATTTCATGAGGGTCCACATACAGTTGAGGTTGACCTAAGCAGATACACATGTGGTTAGGGCCGACCCATTCCATAATACATGTATGAATAAAATAATTCAAAACTCAACTTTTGCTTGACCAAATTAGGTGATATTTAGGTTGATTTTGGTCCTCTCAAAAACAGGAATCTAATGAAATCATCATATTGGTCATCTGAGCTATCCAAGGTGGAATGTGACAACAATTGTAAGAATTAGCACTTATTAGAATTAACTTTTATGGATTTTTCTACCTTGTGGCTCAATGTTGTCTATGTAGGTTGTTATGCTTGGCTTAGATGTTGCTAGTAAGAAAACTATATTATACAAGCTACATATTGGAGAAGTTCGATCTACTATGCCAAATATTGGTGAGTTGATTAATTCAAAATAAATTTCTTTCAAGTCATAACAATAAAAAGGAGCACTATATACCTTGATATTTTTTCTATTTGTCATTGACTAGTAAGTTGTTTCCTCTTGCTTTCTTCCTATTGTCATGAGCCTATTGCACCATAACCTTCTGCCAATGTTGAAATTTGATGGCTCACCATGCATGTGAAGAAAATTGAAAAATGGGCATGATGGTGAACAAGTTTGAAAGTTAGTTGAGTTCCTCAAGAAATGCTTTAATGGGTGGAAGAAATATTGTGATTAGTATCGGCTTTCAACTAGTCCTAGTGAATAGGATTTTTAGTTCAGTTTGAATGATAGGTGATTTAAGTTTTATCATCTACAATGTGTTTCATTTCTAGTGCAAAGGGTGTTGGAATTATGATGATTGTGTTGTACTTGATGGCAACCCTCTTATAGCAGAACAACTCATATATGGTAACTAGATGAATCTAAAGAAGAGATATTAGATGTGACAGAATGCATGATAGCTGTGTTTACAGATGTAATGAAATGTTGGGTAGTTTCAAGGAATCAGTTCAGAAGGAAACTCTCTCAAATGAAAGATCATAGTACAACATGACAATAGCAAATAATTGCAACTCAGACTTCAAAGAATAAAGAAAGAGAGGTATACGCAGGTTCACCATTGACCAAGCTGCGTATACACACAGGTTCACTATATACAAGTCATGTATACATACACATGCACTTTCAGGAAAATAAAAGCGTGTATACCTTGGAAAACTAAGTTTTTGATCCGAAGTATTTGGTCCATGGTATTTTGATCCATGGTATTGGTCCTAGGTATTGACCCTAAGTATTTGGTCCAAGGTATTGGTCCTAAGTGGTTTTGGTCCATGGTATTGGGTAAGGCCTAAAACTATAAAAGGAGGAAAAGATCATTAAGCCAAGGGGTGCAAGTATCGAATATTTGATGAAGTGTGAGATCTAATATGCAGGTTATTGGCTTATGGTGCTGTGCTTGATTTTAACCAAGGATGAACCTTAGCGTTTGATGAAGGATAAGATCTAATGATGTATCGGGATCTTAAGGCTTGAAATGAATTATCTTTGTGTGGTTTGATCATGTATCTAAATATCTGGCGCATGTTGTAGTCTGTAAATGTGATGATATGGGTATGACAAAAGTCTGGAATAGTTGTAATGTTTAAATCATCATTTACAGATCTGTGCACAGGTTCACTTTAGAAAAGAAGCATATACATGCTGGTTCTGCATATCAAAACAATGTATACATCATAAGTTTCAGTGATCGATTGATGCAGATGTATTTAATGATTGAATTTTTGTTATAATGTTGTTGATGGATCTAGTCTGAAAATTTATGAAACGTGGTTCTTGGAGGAAGAAAGAAGGTCGGCACCTAAGTACTAGTAAACATATCAGCTAGTACAAGAGCTAGGGGGTTGTAGCTCCCTTCTAGTAGAAGCTAGAGAACGAGAGAAGGTTGTAGCCTTCTGCAGGTAGAAGCCTGCGTACTGGTATCATACTGCACCAGTACAAAAATTGTAAACATATTTTCTTATTATTAAAAAAAGACAGAGACGACAACAGTAGGTGGTTTTCACCCACATTGTGTTTCCACCTTATATCTTGGTGTTCATGTGTGTTGTTTATGTGTGATGCTTTATTCTACTTTTACTGCACTGTCTAATAAATTCCTGATATACTGGTTAAATTTCAATGCACGATAATTTGGGTAAATCAAAAGATCTATGCATATACGATGGTTGCCTTAAGTACAGCTGCGTATACATGCTAGTTCACTTAGCTGAAGTAGCGTATACAAATCAGTTTTGAAAATTAAATTATTGATCTGATAATACTAATTCACCCCCCCTCTTAGTATTATTTCTAACAATTGGTATCAGAGCAGGTCCTTCAAAGAAGCTTGATCACTTGAAGGAAGATCCATCATCATGAGTAATCAAGAAAGTGGGGGATCCATCATACCACCAATATTTGATGGGAGCAACTTTTTTTATTGGAAGATAAGAACCACAACCTATCTTCAGTCACTTGGAACAGATGTCTGGGAAATCGTGGAAGGAGGATATACATTTCCATCTTAAATTCCTACAGATATGGAAGGTAAAAAGCAATATGAGACCAATGCTAAGGCTATTAATACATTATTGGGAAGTCTGTCACAATCAGAGTTTGTCAAAGTTATGCAGCTCAAATCAGCCAAAGAAATATGGGACAAAATTGTTCTAAGCTACGAAGGAGATTCTCAGGTAAAACGTGCTAAACTGTAAACTCTTAGAATTCAATATGAAACTCTTAAGATGCACAAGGATGAAAGTATAGCTAGTTACTTCTTACGTATAGATGAGGTTGTTAATTGCATGGAGAATCTGGGTGAAGAGATAAAGGAAGTTATCTTAGTTGAGAAAAGTTTTAAGATCCTTGTTTGCTAAATTTGAATCAAAAGTATCTGCCATAGAAGAAAAACAAGATCTACAAACTATTACTATGACACAACTTCACAGAATCTTAACTGCCTTTGAGATGAGAAAAGGAGGCCCATCAGATATGAGAGAAGCCGCATTTAAAGCTTCAGCAAAAGGAAAAGAAGAACTCAATGAATCAGGACATATTTCAGAAGAAGAAGATGAAGTAAACTTTGTCAAGAAGCTTCAACGGGGTTCCGGAAGATTCAAAGGTAAACTACCTTTCAAATGTTTTACCTGTGGTAGAGTCGGTCATTATGCTGCCAAATTTCCTCATAAATATAAATGTGATAAAGGGAAGGAATCTGCAAAATGGAATAGAAAACAAAGTGTAAGTAAAAAGAGCTACTATACTCATGAAGATAGCGATGGTTTATCAAATAGTGATGAAGATGAAAATAGTAATGACTATAGACTTCTGATGGCTTATGAAGATGATAATTTTTGGGATGCTTTAGATGAAGATGACCTTTATGAAGAAATCTCTAAACTCAAAATCTATTTAGAAGAAAATAATATGATTATAGATACCTTGACATACCAACTTGCTGAAAGAGAAAAACACAATGAAAAACTAGAATGTGAAATTGTGGGTCTAAGAAAGGATCTTGAGAAAACAAAAGCTCTCAATATTAGATTTTCTAAAGGATCAGAAACCTTAAATGAAATTATCAAAGTGTAGCATTCTCCTCTAATAAAGACAGGTCTTGGATATACTGAAGAAGCATCTCAATCATAGAAGCCGTCAACCTCCATTAAAAGCTATCTTGATGCAGCAAAGAGCAGTGAACAGTTTGACAATCGGCGGCAAAGGCATAAAGCAGATCACCAGGTAAATCAGAGTCAATTTACTTCAAGGATGAATAGAAGCCACAACAAACCTTAGGTAAATCATACTCAATTTGCTTCAAAGATGAATATCAATAGAAACTACAATCACTGGGTCAGTAGATTCGATAATCGCAGGAACCTCTTTAATGGCCAATGTTTTTCATGTCATAACATTGGACACAAAGCTGTTCAATGTGTTGCTTACAAGGCCATCATGACTAGAGAAGCACAATATCAAACGAATGTGACAGGGATCAAGAAAATTTCCTACAATAACTTTTCTCTTCTTGAAAATGAAATAGAATGCTCAAACTATAACAACTTCGGCCATGAAGAATCTAAATGCAGGAGTAAATTTCGGCAAATATCTCAAGAGGAGAAAACTCCATTAAAACCCAAAATATAGAGAAAGAAAGAACCACAAACAGAAAGATGTGGTATAGCCTTGTATGTAGAAGGACAAGAAAATCAGTGGTACATCGACAACGGCTACTCAAAACTCATGACATGTGACAAAGAAAAACTTCACTCATATAATGCCTTAGAAAAGGAAAAGAATGTCTCATTTGGAAATGACACTCCTACTGTCATAAAACGTAAAGGCTCTATTTTCTTGAAAGAAAAGGTTAAAGCTGGGAATGTTATGTATGTTGATGGTCTAAAGCATAACCTATTAAGTGTCATTCAAATGTGTGATCAAGGAAATGAAGTGGTATTTCGATCAAATAGATGTGTTGTTCATGAGCTTGATACAGGAGAAACTGTGATCAACGGTACAAGAAATCCAAACAACTTATACATACTCAAGGGAGGACAACAATAGCGCTATTTAAGCAAAAATGATGAACATTGTCTATGGCACTAAATATTGGGGCATCTAAGCTTTTCTCAAATAAGAAAAGCATGCAACTTCCAGGCTGTTCATGATCTTCCTGATATCAACATTCATGAAAATGCAATATGCAAATCATGTCAATTCGGTAAGAAAACCAGATCTCACTTCACTGAAAAGGAAGGGTCAGCTAGTAATCCTCTTGAACTTGTTCATACTGATTTATGTGGACCATCAAAGAAAAAGTCACCTCGTGGAGAAGAATACTTTATATTCTTCATTGATGATTTTTCCAGAATGTGTTGGAGTGGTCTTTTAAAGCATAAAGATGAAGCATTTGAAAAGTTCAAAGCCTTCAAAGCTTTGGTTGAAAATTAATCAGATCACAAAATCAAATGCCTCAGATCTGATCGAGGAGGGTAATTTACCTCAGATGAATTCTTTGACTTTTGTGAACAACATGGAATAAAAAGGAAATTCTCCACCACAACACCGCAAGGACTCCTCAGAAAAATGGAGTGGTAGAAAGGATGAACAGAATGGTTCAACAAATGGCTCGAGCTATGCTAGATGAATCTGGAACTCCTACAACCTTCTGGGGTGAAGCTGCATTTGCCGCCATCACTATTATCAACCAAGAAAATGTTCAGGTAAACAACACTTAAACTCCACATGAACTTTGGTATTGTAAGACTCCTATTGTAAAATACTTCAAAGTTTTTGGAAGAAAATGTTACATCAAAAGGACTGATGAAAAACATGGTAAGTTTGAACCCAGAGTAGATGAAGGTATTCTTCTTGGTTACTCTTCCCGAAGTAAAGAATATACATGTTATAATAAAAGACTTGGGAAAATTATTGAAAGTATTGATGTTGTGGTTGATGAAGCATGAAAAAATCCAAAACAGATAAAAACCGAAGATTATGACAATGAACAAGATGAGGATTATCTTCCCACATCAAATCACACTAATTCTGAAGAAGAAAGCAATGAAGCACCAAAAGAAGAGATAACGGTAGAAGAAAAGACTTCGTCCAAGTATGTTCAGAAAAAGCATCCAGAAAATCAAATTTTAGGGTAGAAAGAGGTAGGTGTGCAGACAAGAAGAACTATTACAGAAGCTTCAAGCTATCTAGAATTACTATCTTCCACTGAACCTCAAAATATAAATGAAGCATGCAAAGATGAATGTTGGTTCAAGGCCATGAATGAAGAACTTGAGTAAATTGAAAAGAATAATACTTGGGATTTAGTTCCTAGACCTCATGATAAGAATATCACAGGAACTAAATGGATATTAAAAAAAAGCTGAATGAAAATGGAGAAGTTATTAGAAACAAGCCCAAACTTGTTTGTAAAGGATATGCTCAACAAGAAGGTATAGATTTTGAAGAAACTTTTGCACCTGTTGCTAGACTTGAAGCCATAAGAATGTTTCTTGCTCTTTCTAGTTTTCAGAAATTCAAAGTATACCAAATGGATGTAAAATCTACCTTTCTTAATGGAGACTTAGAAGAAGAAGTCTATATTGAACAACTAGAAGGATTTATTCTTGGAAATGATGCAAAACTTGTATGCAGACTCAGAAAGGCTCTTTATGGTCTAAAACAGGCTCCAAGGGCCTGGTATTACCATCTTGACAAATATCTCCACCAACAGGGTTTTTCAAAGGGGTCAGTAGATAGAAATCTATATACAAAGATTGACACTGATAAATTGCTAATAATTGTTGCTTATGTTGATGATATAATTTTTAGTAGCAATGAGGAATCCATGAGTCATAATTTTTCTTCAGTAATGCAACAAGAATTTGAAATGTCCTTGCTTGGTGAGCCTACCTATTTTCTTGGTCTACAAATTCAACAAAATAAAGATGGTATTTTTCTCTCACAAACCAAATATCTCAAACAGATCTTGAAAAAATACGGCATGGAATATTCTAAACCAATATGTACCCCAATGGTAATAGGATGCAGTCTTAGCTTAAATGATGAATCAACAATAGTACATCAACCAACTTACAGATCCATGATTGGCAGTCTGCTTTATTTAACAGGTACCCGACCTGACATCATGCATGCAGTAGGAATAGTTGGAAGATTCCAATCAAATCCAAAGGAATCACACCTTCAGGCAGTGAAAAGGATTTTCAAATATCTTCAAGGAACACAAAACTTTGGTTTATGGTATCCTAGCGATACAGATCTTACTCTTCATGCATACAGTTGCAGATTGGGTAGGAAGTGTTGATGATAGAAAAAGCACAAGTGGTGGTGCATTCTATACGGGTTCCAGGTTAGTGTCTTGGTTCAGCAAGAAACAAAGTTCAATTGCATTATCTAAAACTGAAGAATAATATGTGGCTGCTGCATCTTGCTGCACACAACTACTTTGGATGATGCAAACATTGCAAGACATTCAGATCACATGTACTCCACCCATCTCCATTCTATGTGATAATACAAGTGCCATTAGTATTTCAAAGAATCTAGTCATGCACTCCAAGACCAAGCACATACCCATCAAATATCATTTTCTACGTGAACAAGTGCTTGAACAAAAGGTCAAATTGGAGTATGTTCCCTCCAAAGAACAGGTTGCTGATATATTCACTAAACCACTGCCCAGAGAGACATTTGAATATCTCAGACAGAAGCTAGGAGTAGTTGTTGCATCATCCTACTGTTAAAATCCATTTTTTTGAGAAAGGTTGTTATACACGAGTTTCATGAAGTGTAGTCATGTACATACACTGGTTTCTATGGGCACAATCACGTATATGTTGGTTTGAGGAAAAGCAGTGGGCCAGACTCAGGAGAAAGGGGTCTGATATGGTTCAGTGAATTATCTGCTCTGTTTGATGATGGTTACAATCTGCTAATGACATGTGGAAATATGTTGGTTCTCATAAGTTGTTGATAACTTGATGTATATCTGATTGATGATGATGCCTTGATAATTCTTCTGATATATGCAATGATCAGATCTGACAGTAAACATCTGGCATAGGTTCAGGGGGAGCATATGCTTCTAATAATGCATTGTTGGCATTATCTTAGAAGATCTTGGTACAGATCCGCATAGTTGTTTTGATTCAGGTGATTCTTTTTGATGGACATATATAGGTTGATGGTCTGGATGTTGTTCACAGATGCTTATGGAGCAGATCATACATGGTGTATGATAGTTGTTGATGACTATCATGGTCTTGTTTAGATTTTTTGGTCTCTGTTATAAATATCATATATATCATTCAATGTAAAGGTCATATCAAGACCCATGATGTAATAATTTGTCTCTGTCTGTTGTAGTCTTTTGATGAGTACCTTTTGGTCATATGATGTAATTTGTACCCCCACTATGCATGGGAAGGATGATGTAATAACTTCTATGTTTCAATCACGTATAAGCAATTGGTATATCCCCACTTGGTTGAGTGGATGATTCAAATTTGGTTTATCCCCACTTGGTTGGGAGATGGATGTAAGTCTGAGTCATTGGTGATAGGAAGGTCAGTGGTATAGAGTCATCTTTTTGCGGACTTTGCTTGTGCTCAGGGGGAGCATGGACTCGATCATGGGAGCTCAATTAGTACACTTTAGCATATCAGAAACTTCAACATGTACTTAGGGGGAGCATGACCCCTTGCCCTTGATGTCAAAGGGGGAGAGTTACTTGGTGTTGTTGTTGCCATCAAGTCCAAAGGGGGAGATTGTTGGCATTATGATGCATGTGTTGTACTTGATGGCAACCCTCTTATAGGAGAACAAGTCACTTGTATATGGTAACTAGATGAATCTACAAAAGATATATTAGATGTGACAGAATGCATGACAATTGTGTTTACAGATGTAGCCTTCTGTTCCTTGACATTCTCATTTCAAAAAATGAGGACGGTTCTTTTTCTCACCCAGTTTTTTGGAAAAACCAACACAAAGCAATACCTTCATGCCAATTCCCATCATTTCTTGGCTCAGAAACTAGGTGTTCTCAACACCTTAGCCACTAGGGCTCTATGGGTTTCTAACGTTAATCATATTAATGATGAAAAGACCCACCTCCTTAATGTCTTTAAAATGAATGGGTATAGCAAATCCTAGGGTTTGAAAGCTTTCCATAATGCGGAAAGAGGGCCTAAGAAGAGGATTAACCCCAAGGATCGAGCTTGTGGTGTTCATCTTTCTTTTATTCAGGGGACCAGAGATAAAATAGCAAGAATCCTAAAGAAGCATAATATTCCTTCCTCCTTCAGGCCTCTTCGCACTATTCGAAGTTCTCTTCATTCTGTCAAGGACCTGGTTAACCCTAAGGATGTGAAAGGAGTTTATATTATTCCTTGTTCATGTGGGACTCCTTACATTGGAGAAACTAGTCGATCAATAAATCAAAGGATTTGTGAACATGTTGCAGACATCAAACATAGGAGGTCTTGCTCCTCAGCCTTGGTGGAACATGCAGAGAAGACTAATCATCACATCTGTATATAAGAGGCTAAAGTCTTAGCTAGGGTTAACCGTTTTCATCATTATAAATTCAGAGGGGCCTTAGAAATTGAAAAAAGGCCCGTTAATCTTAACAGAAACAATGGTTGGAGCATCGCAAGTGTTGGTTCTCTGCCTTGATCTCCTGATGAATTCCTATTCCTATCTATCTATATATATATATATAATAATTTATTAGTATATAAAAAAAACTATTAATAAAATATAAATATAAAGAAATAAATATATAAAAAATAAAATAATATATATAGTTTTTAATAAATGATAATAATAATTTATTAGTATATAAAAAACTATTAATTATATATTATCTATATTAAATAATATATATCTATATCTATCTATATATATATATATATATATATATATAAGTAAATAATTAAATAAATATTGTCAATCAAACTAGCTGTTTTTTCTAATGGCTAGTTAGTGGCTTCCTCCCTCTATTTATTTCATAGCCTGGATCTGATTCATCATCTAGTCCTGAAGATGAACCACACTGGTGGGTTTGAAACACATCGACGAAATTGCTTCTATGTGATTATTTCTGAAAGAAAACTTTTAAGATTTTTATGGATTACAGAAGTCTAAACTCTGAAATGATGTAATGAAATGCTGGGCAGTTTCAAGGAATCAGTTCAGAAGGCAACTCTCTCAGACGAAAGATCACAGTACAACATGACAAAAACAAAGAATTGTAGCTCAGACTTCAAAGAATGAAGAAAAATAGGTATACATAGGTTCACCATTGACCAAGCTGCGTATACACGCAGGTTCACTGTATACAAGTCGCGTATACGTACACACACACTTTCAGGAAAATAAAAGCACGTATACCTTGGAAAACTAAGTTTTTGATCCGAAGTATTTGGTCCATGGTATTTTGATCCATGGTATTGGTCCAAGTTATCTGGTCCGAGGTATTGACCCTAATTATTTGGTCCAAGGTATTGGTCCTAAGTGGTTCTGGTCCATGGTATTGAGTAAGGCCTAAAACTATAAAAGGAGCGAAAGATCATTCGGCCAAGGGGTGCAAGTATCGAATATTTGATGAAGTGTGAGATCTAATATGCAGGTTATTGGCTTATGGTGTTGTGCTTGATCAGAACCAAGGATGAACCTTAGCGTTTGATGAAGGATAAGATCTAATGATGTATCGAGATCTTAAGGCTTGAAATGAATTATCTTTGTGTGGTTTGATATTGTATTTGAATATCTGGCGCATGTTGTAGTCTATAAATGTGATGATCTGGGTATGATTGAAGTATGGAATGGTTGTAACGTTTAAATCATCATTTACAGATCTGTACGCAGGTTCACTTTAGAAAAGAAGTGTATACACGCTGGTTCTGCATGTCAAAGCAACGTATACATCATAAGTTTGATTTGTAGATCTATATGCTGGTTCGCTTTGGTAAAAGCGTGTACACACACAGGTTTGACACATGGAAGTAGTGTATACCTTATAAAGTATGTTTTAGTCATTTGTTTTTGCTATTGCAGAGTTCTGGGTTCTGGTGACTGTATTCTGGCAACAGTGTCAGATTGTCTGTCAAAGGGATTGATTCAGAAAGTGATGTTTGGGTTTCAGTGATCAGTTGATGCAGATGTATTTAATGATTGAATTGCAGTTATAATGTTGTTGATGGATCCAGTCTGAAAATTTATGAAACGTGGTCCCTGGAGGAAGAAAGAAGGTCGTAGCCTTCTGTAGGTCGGCACCTACGTACTAGTAAACATATCGGCTAGTACAAGAGCTAGGGGGTTGTAGCTCCCTTCCAGTAGAAGCTGGAGAATGAGAGAAGGTTGTAGCCTTCTGCAGGTAGAAACCTACATACTAGTATAAGACTGCACCAGTACAAAAATTGTAAACATATTTTCTTATTATTAAAATAAGACAGAGACGACAGCAGTAGGTGGTTTTCACCCACATTGGGTTTCAACCTTATATCTTGGTGTTCATGTGTGTTGCTTATGTGTGATGCTTTATTCTGCTTTTACCGCATTGTCTAATGAATTCCTCATATACTAGTTAAAGTTCAATGCACGATAATTTGGGTAAATCAAAATATCTCTGCATATACGCTCGTTGCCTTAAGTACAGTTGCGCATACACGCTAGTTCACTTAGCTAAAGTAGCATACAAATCAATTCTGAAAATTAAATTATTGATCTGATAATATTGATTCACCGCCACCTCTCAATATTATTTGCAACAAAGGGGTGTGTGTGTATTGCAACATGGTCTACTACAAACGTTGAATATATATATATATATATATATATATATATATATATACATTGTAGCAAGATATCCTATAAATTTTGGCTTACCATGCATGTAAAGAAAAATGAAAAATGGACATGATTAGAAAAAAATTATAATGCACTTCTTTGTGAGGGAAAAGGTATTTATGGACAACAATTTTGTGTGTGTGCACACATGAGACATGCATCTTAGAAAAATGGTTTTCAATAGCATAGTAGAGACCAGTGTTGAAAACGATGGGATTGGTGAGATATCGGCAAGGGTATAGATATGTTGGTAATTCTTGTTGTTGTAATGTCTTTAAAATACATTATTAAAATTTTCAGGTTATTCTTACTTTCTTTTCCTATTTTTCTTGTTCATTTTTCCTTCTGAAGCTCATAGTTGTCTTAAAATTGACTTTCTTATGACAGTTCCAATTATCTTAGTTGTTTACATTTGCAACTAATTGACCTTTCCATTACCTAGCCCATGAGCTTTAAGGAGGACATGTGAAATTTTAATCTAATGGAGATGGATTTTTATTATGTTGAATTGTTGAGCCTGCATAATGATTGATTAATCAGTTACACATATTGAGCATATCACACAAATCTACCTTGAACTGGATCCATTGTTTGGTTGGATTTTTGGGTCCTTCTTCACACTCAGGTGGGTAACTATATTATTTTAACATTATTGGCTTGTCTAATGGATTTGGTTACATAATAACATTTTTTATTTTTTTTCCTTGGATATTTTATTAATTCTTCTAGGATAAGTAAGTGGATCTCAACAACTTATTGCTATTTCTAGTAAGGAAGTTGTCGATGGGGTTATTTTATTGTATTCCTTGGAGAACTAATGGATCTAGGAAAATGATTACTTCATTATGTTGAGATGTTCCTGAAGGTTAAATATTAATTTCCTAAGGTGTTCTTTTTTTTTTCCCTGGAAAAAAGTTGTAATTTTCATTAATGAGGAAAATTAAATTTTGCAGATGCTTATGGCATATACTGTACTTTGGGATAGAAGCCTATCTTGATTGAGAATTCACAAATTGCGGTGTAATCCATGCAGGGAGACACTACTCTGTTCTGTGATTTTCAATATAAAATATGTACTTACTCCACACAAAGAGTATCAAAAAATAACTGTCATGTATAAGACTGCTTGATGATGCGTTTATATAATATTATATAAAGACAAAAATAAAACAAAAACTATGTATCAAGCTCCTTTAGAACTTATCAAAAAATAACTGTCATGTATAAGACTGCTTGATGATGCGTTTATATAATATTATATAAAGACAAAAATAAAACAAAAACTATGTATCAAGCTCCTTTAGAACTTATCTATTCTGATATGTCTATAAAAGGTTGATGATAATATTGATGGAAGGTTCCATCTGTTTGTTGTAGTATGCTCCATGTTCCTATAGGCCTGTGTGTTGCTTCCTTGGATAGTAGATCGAAAGCTGTTTTCTACTCCCTGTATATATGTTGACAAATAAATGTGTCAAATAAGTTTATCAGTCTATGGATTTCTTCCATGATGTGTCTTAGAGAATAAGCATTACAATTTGTAATTTTGTTTATCCAATTGCATATTGTTCTTGAATCTCCAAAAATTTGTAAGTTTCTAGAATGTTTTTCCAGTGAAAAATGTATGGTGAATTTTGTTGCTGAAAGCTTAGTAAAATTGTTCGTCCCTTTACCTAGTCGCATTTGGATTTTGTAATAATGATTTGTTATAAGATGTAGGATAGCGCGCCCCCCTCCCCCCACCCCCCCCCCACATCCTATGTCTTGTGCTGAGCCGTCAAAGTATGCCCATGCGTGTGATTGGCTTATACTCTCAGGTATGATATGCCTGGGGTTGGGATTTGGTTCCTCATCTGGGATCAATTGATAGTCAGCTAAGATTTGAGCAGTGATGGCCAGCTAGTGGGGGAGGGAGTTCTAAAAAATAATTCTATTCTTGGAAATCCATATGGCCCAGCAAGTAAGTAAAGGGAGGTTCTTAGTTTTTCTTGAGGATACAATGGACCACCATCCCTCCCAGGCTTCCCGAACAGTTGCGCCCTGCCAAAGTGGGAGCGAGGGTATATGTAAGTGAATAGTAGTCCATAGCTCTTTTGTGGATGGGCATGTAAGGAAGAGATGATCCACTGTTTCATTGTCAGATTTCCAAAGGCCACACCAAAAGGGTCCATGAAAAGATCTTTTCATAAGATTTTCCCCTATTGGGATTTTGTATCTCAGAATGGTCCACATGAGGAGCCTCGACCTAGGGGATGCTTTTAATTTCCATAAACTTTTCCACCAAGGTTCACACAGTGGAGGTTTCAAGGGGTTCATAAAAGTTATATAACCCAGTTTTGGTGTATATTTCCCATGCTTCGCATGTGCCCAGATTAACTCATCCTCCCCTTCCTGTATCATGATATGGGATTCCATGAGGACCTCCGTGTATTCTTTCCAATGTTGTTGCCATGGTTGAGGGATCTGTAATGCCCTTCGGGATTTCCATGCTTGTTGCAGAAAAGTGGAGTGATCAATGTCCGCTATATGACAAAGATGATAGATCCCTCTGGTGATAAGGTATGTTCTAAGCTCCTGTGGGAGTCTATGAGCGTTCCCACATCCAATCTAGGGATCAATCCCTCTTCTGACAGCATCTCCCAACTTTATTCTCCACGTAAGGCCATCCTTGATAAGGGGCATTGCTTGCAGGATTTCTTTCCATATGTTCGATCTTTCAACTTGTATCTATTATTACCCCAAGAAATTCTCCTAGGTTGTATATTAGAGATGCTCGGGAACATTACAAACTCAAAAAAAATGTTGGAAAATGGTGGATGAATGGAAGAAATGACGCATATTCAAGCCAGATAACCACTTCTACTATGCTTAAGCCCAGACATGGGCGAACACCCCCAGACTACAAGGCTTTAGACCACCAATTACTCACAGTTAGAGGAACAGGTGAAGATGGAGAATACTGACCACACCAGTAGATGCATAGGACCCTGTGATGGCTGGCTGCAACCAGTTTAAAGGTCTGGAAATCTATTTCCTAATGTACAGATAGGATGACAACTCTCTGGCATTAAAGTAACAGAAACCTGCATACACAATCAATGATACATACTAGATATTAACACAGAGGTGGGATGACAGCCCCTCTAATGCTAAACATCAAGAGCACATGAAAAATGAATAACAAGCATAGCCTAGAACAAAGAAGAAGTGGGAAGTGAGCAATTAACAACAAAAGAAGCTTGCATTAGTTGAAAATGAAGACCAGAAGCTGCAGGTATCATAGTAGTTACAGTCTCCTGAAGTTGAAGTTTACATCAAAAATAACATCCATCAACCCTCATTACATCTTCTTTTTGTGTATATATGGAGGTTGATTACAAAAATATCTGCTATCCTATGCATGGAGGGGTCATAATGGACCACCAACCACATTTACTATTAGATATGGGTCTTTGATACAATCTATTGCTTTGATGAGTGAATTTGACCTTCTGTTGTGCTTTATTGTCCTTCTCAAATAGGTAGAATTCCGTATGAAAAGTTCCATAACTGGTAAATGTGTTTATCTGCTCGAGGTTGTACTTTCCTTCCCTAGCCGTGCTGCTAGTTGAATGTGGTTGTTGCGGATTTAATGCGCAGAATGCTAGATCATGGCCTCCTTCCTCCTTCGGGTGCACAGGACAGGCCCAAAACACGAAAACCACATGGAAAATGAATGAGGGCCTGGGAATGAATGTTAGCCATTGGATGGAACTGACGGATGGCTGCGATCTCATGGCAGAAGGTGATGAGAAGACATGGGGCAGTGCAACTATGAACCGTCAGATCACATATACAGATGGCCAAGATCATTTGATAGGAGGAATGGAGAGATGGAGGATCGGGATATCGAGGATCGTCGGATCTTTCATGGGCAGATCCAACAGCTGACGTGCGGCTAACATGTGCAGGTGATAATGAGCGGGGACCGTACGGGAGGGCGGTAAGCGGTTCTCCGCACCGCTTATCGGAGGCAGTGGTATTCGTATAAGGTGGGCGCGATACCACTCAAGCGTTGATGTGTGGCGGACGCGACTCGCGGGAAACCGCTTTCCCCGCTGACTAAAAAATGTGCAGGCTATGGGAGTGGGAGCTGCGGATACCGTCAGATCCCGTAGGAAAACATCGGATGACCAAGGTTTAAAGCACATGTTTTGATTGATGTGATAGGGACAGCTATGATAACCGCGCGTGGCTATATGGATATGGTCATTTGGGTTTAGACTTCCCACTTATGGGGCCGACAGAACCTAAGCTTTCAAAGCAAAATAGAAGTGAAATGGAGGAAACGCATGTAGTGGGGGGTTAAGTAAATACTAGTTTAGGTTGAATTTCGGGGTAAAATAGGGATAGTGGGGTTTATGGAGTTATAAGGAAAACGAAGGAGAATAAGAATGATGACTAGTGCAAATCTTCTATGAGTGTTAACATCCCAATCAAGCTTGCATTTGTCCTTAAAAGGTTGAAAGTAATATGTTATGAAACCAGCTCACAAAAAGATAGAAAAGAGAGATCCACGCCTTAGAATTCAGCCTCTTCGAGGGGGCAACCTCCTTTACATTACATAAATGAACAATTCTTGGATGATACAAATGACAAAACCTCCTTTCTATATATAGGAGTCTAAGGAGTCACAATATAATCCAGCCGACCTAACAATAATAATATAAAGCCACAAAAATAACAATAGAGGGATTCTATGGGGCACAGAAATAACAATATGGGGGTAATAGGGGCACAACAATATAAATAAGGGGTATAACTACAATAGTAATGGGGTAATCACTAGTATTATAGGGACCCAACATGCCCCTCTCCTTCAAAAAAGTGTTGTCCTCAACGCTTGAGTAGTTCTGGATACTTCTGCATAAAATTCTCATCCTCCCATGTGGAATCTTCAGCGGATAAGTTCTTCCACTTGATAAGATACTCTGAAATTGATCGATTTCGTAGCTGTCGAGTTCTTGTTTCTGTGACTGCTTCCGGTTCCAATATAATTTTTCCTTCCTCGTCAAGTTCTGGCAATATTGTTTGAATTGGGAGCTTGTCACCTATAACCTTCTTTAAACATGAAACATGGAAAACTGGGTGCAATCGAGAAGCTGCAGGAAGCTCCAATTTGTATGCCATAGTACCAATCTTTTGCAACACCTTGTACGGACCATAATACTTTGGTGATAATTTATTATCCTTCTTAGCTTGCTTTAGGGACATTTGCTTATATGGTTGTAGCCGTAGGAATACCCAATCACCTACATCAAAACTTCTTTCACTGCGATGTTGATCTGCCTGTTGTTTCATTCTATTTTGTGCCAACACGAGGTTATCCTTTAAGAGTTGGAGGACTTGTTGTTGATGTTCGATGTGATGTTCCACTGCCTGAACCTTAGAATTTTCTCTTAAATATGATGTGATGGATGGTGGTTGATACCCATAAAGTGCCATAAATGGGGTCATTT
Organism: Pinus tabuliformis; assembly: GCA_031772625.1. NCBI lineage: Eukaryota > Viridiplantae > Streptophyta > Pinopsida > Pinales > Pinaceae > Pinus > Pinus tabuliformis. The sequence goes on along the minus strand of CM062816.1, from coordinate 815,626,051 downwards.
TTGTTGCTGTATGGAAGGAAGTGTTATACCACCATTCAGCCAGAGGCAACCATTTGACCCATTGTGTCTGTTTATCAGATACAAAGCAACGAAGATATCCTTCCAAACATTTGTTTACTATCTCAGTTTGCCCATCAGATTGAGGATGATAAGATGAGCTATGAGCTAACTGAGTACCAAGACAAGAAAATAATTCTGTCCAAAAATTTCCAGTGAAAATGGGATCTCTGTCACTTACAATAATCTTTGGGTTTCCATGTAGCTTTTGAACTGTTTCCATAAATGCAGTAGAAACTGTACTGGCTTTAAATGGATGTGATAATGCACAAAAGTGTGCATACTTGGTAAGTCTGTCAACTACCACCATGACACTCTTTCCCTCAGACTTGGGTAAACCTGTGATAAAATCCATTGAAACCTCCTCCCAACGTTGGCTTGGAATGGATAAAGGTTGTAATAGACCCGGTGTCTTAATTGTTTCAACTTTATTTTGTTGGCAAACCAAACATTCCGCCACAAACTTTTGAATATCTGATTTAAGGCCATCCCAAAAAAATTCCTTCTTAACCCTGTGGTAAGTTTTTAAAAATCCTGAGTGCCCTCCTAAGGGAGAAGTGTGCAATTCCATAAGAATCTTTTGTTTTAGCTGGGAATTCTTACAGAGGTATAAGCGATCTTTGTACCATAACGAATCATTTTTCCAGCTAAATGTATCAGAAGTACTGGAATCTTGTTGTAGCTTTCGAATAAGTGCCCACACTTCTTCGTCATTCTTCCATTCCTCCCTTGCTTCGTTTATCCAATCTGGTTGGATAATAGAAATGGCACACAACAATGCTTCCACATCCTCATCCTTTCTTGAGAGTGCATCTGCCACCACATTTTGCTTCCCTTTTTTGTAGATGATTTCAAAGTCATAACCCAACATCTTTGTGACCCACTTTTGTTGCTCTTCAGAGGATAATCTTTGTTCTAAAAAGTATTTAAGGCTATCATGATCCGTTTTTACCTTGAAGTGTCTTCCCATTAGGTAGGGTCGCCATTTCTTAAGTGCATGGAGTATTGCCAACATTTCCTTCTCATAAATAGCTTTGCTTAAAAACTTTCCCTTGATTGGACGACTTTCAAAAGCAATGGGTCTTTCATCTTGCATTAGAACAGCACCAATTCCATTTCCTGAAGCATCACATTCCACAATAAAGGTTTTTGTGAAGTCCGGTGTAGCTAAGACCGGTGCTTGGCACATTGCCTCTTTAAGATGTTCAAAGGCCTTTGTTGCTTCCGGAGTCCATGAAAATGAATCTTTCTTCAATAATGTTGTTAGAGGTGCTGCTATTCTCCCATAATTCTTAACAAACTTGCGATAATACCCTGTCAACCCAAGAAATCCTCGCAGATGCTTTATGGATGTGGGGATTTTCCATTCCTTAATGGCTTTAATTTTGCTAGGGTCTACCTTAACTCCTTCATGAGATACAATATGACCCAAATATTCCACCTCCTGGACTCCAAAGAAACATTTGGATCTTTTTGCATATAATTGTTTCTCCTCCAATAGTTGTAGCACCCTGTCAACATGTTCAACATGATCCTTCCAAGACTTGCTGTAGATTAGTATATCATCAAAAAATACTAACACAAATTTTCTAAGGAATGGTTTGAAAATTGAATTCATCAAACCTTGAAATGTTGAAGGTGCATTGGTAAGGCCAAAAGGCATGACCAAAAATTCATAATGACCCTCATGAGTTCTAAATGCCGTTTTCGGAATGTCTTCAATCTTCATTCTGATTTGATGATATCCCGAACGAAGATCCAACTTGGTGAAGTAAATTGATCCATGCAATTCATCCAGTAATTCATCAATAACAGGAATGGGGAACTTATCTTTAATAGTGAGCTTGTTGAGCTCCCTATAATCCGGACACATGCGCCATGATCCATCCTTCTTGTGCACCAATACTACTGGAGCTGAGAAAGAACTTTGACTCGGTTGAATTATACCAGCCTCTAGCATTTCTGCAACCATACGTTCAATTTCACTTTTTTGGACATAGGGATATCTGTACGGCCTGATGTTTGGAGGAACACTTCCTGGAATCAGATGAATAGCATGATCATGATCACGCATAGGTGGGAGACCTTTGGGAGTCTCAAATACCTTGGAATGATTGTCCAGGACTTTTTGGAGATCTGGAGAAATAGATGATTCCAATGTGGAAACATCTAGCGAACATAATTGTGCAATTACACCTCTTTGCTCCTTTTTTAGAAGCTTTGTCATGCCATTAGAGCTGATTATCTTTCCTGGTTTCCCTGCAATACCCCTTAATTCAACTTCCTTTCCTTCCACGAAAAATTTCATGAAAAGTTCTTGAAAATTAAAAGCTATTGTACCCAAGGATTGTAGCCATTGGACTCCTAGTACAACATCAGCACCTCCCATTGGAATGGAAAGCATTGGGCTAGTCAATACATATTCTCCCATGGATAGCTTGATATTATGGCACTTTCCAGAACAATTTATTGTTCCTCCATTTGCAATCATCACTTGACACTCTGGTGCTGGATATAGGAAGCAATTCAATTCTTTTGCTACCCTACAATGAATAAAATTGTGGGTGCTTCCTGAATCAATCAACACTATTACCTTTTTCTTCTTGATTTGTCCTTCTATCTTGATGGTTTGAGGAGTGGTAATTCCCGCCAATGCATTACAAGATATGGTCGGATTTATTTGTTCTTCATCTAGGCTTTGTTCCTGGAATATATCCTCTTCTTTTGACCTTTCTTGCTCCTTTTCTTCTTCCTCTTCACAATCTATGTAGAATAATTTCTTCTCAGCACACTTATGACCTTTTGTGTATTTGCTATCACAATTGTAACAAAGCCCTTTTGCTCTTTTTTCTTCCAATTGTTGTGGTGTCAACCTTGTAGGTTGTGGAAGACTATGGGCAACAACACTTCCGTCTTTATAGTTGTGAATGGTATGCTTCCTAGTTGCCATAATTTTGCTTTCCATTTTTCTTGCTAACCTGAATGCCTTCTCTAATGAATCAGGTTCCCAAAGGCGCACATCATGTTGGATATTATCCTTTAAAGACCCTATGAACACATCAATCCTATGCTCCTCTGGAATATCTTTTACCCTTATGTTCAATTTTTGGAACTCCTCAATGTGCTCCATTATTGAACCCTTTTGTTTGAGACTTATCAATTGGCTAAAAAAAGTGTTGCTTTTTGTATCCTCATAATGTGCTATCAATTCTTCCGTAAAAATTGCCCAAGTGATAAATTGTTTACGAGAACAAAGCCATTGATACCATACAAACTGATTTGGTTCCAAATATAAAGTTGCCATACGTACCTTTTGTGTGTTTTGCACATTATTGAGATCGAAGAATTGCTCCATCTGTAATATCCATGTGGCGGGATCCTTGCCATCAAACTTCCTCATATCGATTTTTGGAACATGGTGAGTCTTCGATCCAACATTAGAGTCTATGGAATCATGATTAACATTTCTTTTGTTCTCATCATGAGTTTCCTTTACTACCTTTTCACCATTAGTGACCCTTTCTTGTAGCAACTTCTTCAATTCATCCATCTTATCATCCATGCCATCAAATTTAGCGTCAATCTTAGCTTCCATGCCATCCATCTTAGCTTCCATTCCCTTTATCTTAGATTCCACGCCATTTACCTTAGATTCCACGCCATTTATCTTAGATTCCACGCCACTTATCTTAGCTTCTGTTAGCTTTTGTGAGCGTGACATTTGTTGCACTTGTTCTTGTAATTTTGATATATCATGTAGCATTTCTTCCTCTTCTTCATGAGTCATGCTAGAGCTTTCAGGTTCCTTACTAGGTGTTTGCATTTTCTTTCCTCGGGGCATCAGTTACCGATAATAATGCTTTACTATGCCCTTTGAATTCCGTTAAACCAAGCTTACACAAAAATTAAAAAAAAAAACTACACACCTTTTTTCACTTTATAGAAGCCTGATATTGAATCTGATGTATCTCTGTAATTTTGGATCATCCAGTTCTGAAATTGCTACCTGTAGTAGCCTTCTGCGTCCTCTTTCCAATGCCACAAGTCTGAGCCAAATTGGATTCTCCAAGGAAGAGTTATGTGAAATCTCCCACAGTGACTTGCTTTTAGACTGGTTCAGTAGAGCGAACTTGTACGACGTGCCACGAGTCACTGTTTCAACCTTTGAATCTGAAACACACACACAAGAAACTACAGTCCGTCCTCTTTCTGTACCTTTTTACGAAATTTCAATCCGATCCTCAGAGAGAGAGTTATGACGATTTTCCCCAGGTCACCTGTTTTGAATGTAATTCAGGAGTCTGCAAAAAGACCAACTTCCTCAGATCATATCTCCTAAAATATCGCGAGAAAAGCTCTGAAATTTAGACCCAAGGTTCAGCGCCAATTCTTCTCAAATGGGTTTTTTTTGCGACTTCTGAAACGTCACAGAAAAAAAGTTATAGCGAAAATTCCACGATGACCTGTTTGGAGCAGCGAAACCCTAGAATCCAAAGCTCTGATACCAAATGTTATGAAACCAGCTCACAAAAAGATAGAAAAGAGAGATCCACGCCTTAGAATTCAGCCTCTTCGAGGGGGCAACCTCCTTTACATTACATAAATGAACAATTCTTGGATGATACAAATGACAAAACCTCCTTTCTATATATAGGAGTCTAAGGAGTCACAATATAATCCAGCCGACCTAACAATAATAATATAAAGCCACAAAAATAACAATAGAGGGATTCTATGGGGCACAGAAATAACAATATGGGGGTAATAGGGGCACAACAATATAAATAAGGGGTATAACTACAATAGTAATGGGGTAATCACTAGTATTATAGGGACCCAACATAATAGCAGAGCTAACACTGGCTCCTTCTGGGGATGAGATCCTCCTTGTGAGGTCTCAAGAACCTATAGATCAATGCCTTCTTGATGAAAACAAATTAGCCAAAATTCCTAATGTTCCATTGGGCATGGAGTCTACTTTGCCTACACGAAACTGATGAAAACAAAATATTTACAACTTTCAAGGCCAAGGACCTTAAACAACATAATTTTTTAGAAAACGTCCATTGGCTGGGCCATCAAAAACTGCCTCTCCTCCCATACTTTTCAGTATGAAGGTGTTGTTCCCTTGAATCTGTGAAATAATAAAAGGGTCTGTCGAGAAAGCATCAAACTTCCCATGATTTCCTTTCTTTTCTTTCAATGCATCCCACTTCAATGCATCTTTTATTGTAGTAGAGGATACATATGCAATTATCTTGGAATGCAGAATGTAAACTCTGAAAGCTTTCAAGGATTTGATAAGAGAATATGCTTGTTTTTCAATAATATCATACCTCAGTTCAGCATCCTTCAAGTTCTTACTAAAAAATGCCACTGGATGCTCTGAACCTTCTTCATCTGCTTGCAATAAAACAACTGCAATGGTGTCTTGAGAGGCAAATGAGAATACATGGAACTCCTTGCTGTAATTTGGACTTATTAAAGTGGGAGCTTCCATAATAGCCTTTTTAATAGACTTAAATGGTTTTCTTGCTATATCAATCAATTTGATTTCTGCTCCTTTCTTCAACATGGAGGTAATATGCTTCACATATTCAGCAAAATTCGGGATAAACCTCCTTACAAAGTTAATCTTTCCCAGAAAGGACTATATATCCTTCTTTGATCTCGGGACAGACAAAGTCTGTATTGCTTTTACTCTTTCTGGGTCAATTTGAACACCCGCAGCAGAAACAACATGTGCTAACAGCTTGCCTTCTTCTAAAGAAAATTGTGAATTTTTAGGATTGACTAAAATCCCAAACCTTTTGCACTTCAGAAACACCTTTTTCAAATGCTACAAATGATTTTGATGGCTGTTGGAGTATATTGTTATGTCATCAAGGTAGATAAGGAAAAATTTATCCTTCTCTCCCACAAATGCTATATTCATAGCTCTCTGAAAGGTTGCTCCAACCTTCATCAATCCAAAAGGCATATTGGCATACATAAAAGTGCCCTAAGGAGTGGTGAATGCAGTCTTTTCTTGATCATCTGGATGCACAGCAATCTGATTAAAGCCTAAAAAACCGTCCAAGAAAGACATTACTTTAGCTCCTGAGACTTTTTGCAACAAATGCTCTATCTTTGGTAGTGGATAATTATCTTTCTTAGAGCATTTGTTTAGGTTTCTGAAATCAACACACAGTCTGATTTTTCCACTTTTCTTCCTCACCACTACTCGGTTGGCTACCCACTTGGAATATCTAAGAGGGAGTATAATCTTGGCAGCCAGCAATTTTTTAATTTTTTTTTCAATTAGAGGAAGAAGCATAGGATTTATTGGTCTCAGCTTTTGTTTAAAAGGTATGGTATCTTTTTCGAGAGGGATTTTATGCTGAATTATCTTCTTATCATATTTTTTCAGATCACTATACTCCCAGGCAAACATGTCAACAAATTGCTTCATTAAATTGCAATATTCAGCACTCTGGTCAGCAAACAAATGAGTGGACAAATTTATATATCTAGGCTGACCTGGACTCCCTATATCATGCTTACAAACTGCAGATTGGTCTTCGTTCTGAGCAGCCTTGTAAGGCACATCATTTTGATCAAACATTCTTTCTAAAGGAATTAAACCCTTAGGAATATGATTGTTATGAAGCTGGACAATGCTTTCTTTGCCAATTTTATTTCTAAGCAAGGGCTGGGGGCTTTCTTGCAAGGCTTCATTATCTTGGTCAATTTTCATTTCGGAAAACTCATCAATGACTTGCAGAAACCTATTTATCTCATCATCATCATCAAAAACTTTCCAATGCTGGACATTATCAGGAAAGGATGGTCTATATCTCATTTGGACTTCATAAATAAGTCTGGGAGGCATGGGAGGAACAAACATGCCAGCAGACACAGCAAGAGAATCAACAAGCTGATTTTTGGCTCTAGGAATATATGAAATACAGAAATTTTCAAAGGAATCTTTGAGCCTCCATACCTCATCTTTGTATGCTTTCAGCCTTGAGTGCTTTGCCTAAAATGTTTTATTTACTTGTTGAATGATCAAATCAGCATCTCCAAATACCTTCAAATTCTTGATTCCTCTGTCTTTTGCTGCATTAAGACCCAATCATAGAGCCTCATACTCTGCTATATTGTTTGTGACTTGAAAAGCCAGCTTAAAAGTCAAATTTGTGCTCTTCTGTTGTGGAGATATTAGCACCACCCCTACTCCTGCAGTCTCCCTGGAACATGCTCCATCAAAGAACATCTCCCAAACCTGCCCTCCTTGCTCTTCCTCAGCTTGATCTGTTGGTTTCCTAATCTACATTGAGGCCTTTTGAGATTCTTCTATTTGGAGAATACATGCTCCAAAATCAGTGTCCACTACATATATGGGATGACTAGTAGGATTCTTCTCATCACTGATGATGTATGCCAACTATGCTTCTCTATTCAACCTCCTGCTTTCTCCTCCAAATACTGGGATAGTAGCATAAGATAGATCATTCTGTAATTTTCCACCTAGCCTCTTAATCCACCCTCTGGACAGCAGCATGCCAAACTTAGGAGGGACATCTGCTACCACAATATCCATCATCATACTCTTCATGGCAGCTGAGTTAGGGTAATGGCTAGATATTTGATCAATCTTAGACATTTTGCTTTCCTTGAATCAAAAGAGAACAAATCATGATATGGTCTGGTGATGTCAAGGCCTAACTCTTCCATTACAGCTTTAGGCATTAAATTGTGGCTGGCCCCTGTATCTAGCAGGCAGTTGTGGAGGATTTTGTCATGAATGGTCAATGAAACATAAAAATATGGATAATTATTATCAGCAGGTTCAATCATAGGGTTAAGCACAATGGCAGGCTTGTCATCTTGCAAATTGATAGAGTCAATGGAGGTCTGTGTAGTTTCCAGCTCAAGGGCCTCAAGGATAGGCTTTCTAAATACTTCACTCTTCACCAATTCTATCAGGGGCACAGATATTTTCAACTTCTAAACTTCTGACTCAAAGTTGAAAGAGGAAGGAAACTTATCAGAACCTCTTACCTCTTGAACTGGAGCTTTGAGGATGACTGGATCAGCTGCTGGTCTTCTCTGTCTGATATTCTATGACTCTGTTTGGACAGCAGCTCTTTGGATAGTATTCTCCTTGACATTTTTTGCATTTGATATCAAATTTTATCTTTGCTGCCCACCATTTTGTAGAACAACCTCTCTGTCCCACTCCTGACTGTCTTGTTCCTACAGCAAAGATTCTTCATAAGCAGCCAATGTCAAAAAAGCAGCACTGCCTTTATCTTCCATGCAGTGAATTTCATCCTCATCTTCAAATTGTTCCTCCTCCATGACTACATTTCGAAAGGAGATTTGACTTTCTATTCTTCATTTGGTTATTTACCCCTCTGAATAATTTGTAACTGCTCATTTTCTCTTCTGAATGGATTTGAATTTCTTGGAGCAAATGTGTTCTGCTACCTTGTCTTTCCTGAATTCTGCTCAACCTTTAGCTTAGATATTTCAACAGCCAATGATTCTATCATCTTAGTCATTTTGTCTAATTTAGGCTCTGAAGATGATGCGGAGGAAGTAGAAGCCTGACCTCTCTGCCTCCTTCTGTTAGCTTGACTCTTTAGTTTTTCTGCAACCATAATATTAGACTCTACTTCTAGAGCTGCATCCTGCATGTTAGCTAGAGTGGCACATCTTCTTTCTCTTAATAGTAGGCAGAAATCAGAGTCAAAAGCATTGGCATAAGTGAGTTTGGCTGAGGTGGGGGTAGGCTTTACCTCAAATGGAATCTTACTATACATATGATTAAATCTTTTGTTAAAATCAAACAATGATTCCCCATTTTCCCTCTTTAGGTTACCAAACTCAGTATGGTAATACAACAATTCCTTTTTATCTCCCCAGTGCTTCAAAAATGCATCATCTAATGCTTCAATATCTATTATAGATCTCTAGGGTAGTTCTCTGAACCACTTTCTGGCCTCTCCATCGAGGCTATGGACAAAAACTCTCATCCACACATCATTTTCACTTATATCTAAATTATCAGCATAACTATAAAAGGCTTCAAGGTGTTCTTCTGTTGTTACTCCCTCTGTACCAATGAATTTGGGCATATACTTATGATATTGTCCCACAGGCATAGGATTCAAAGGAACAAGCAAGACCAAGGGTCCATATCTAGCAGCAACAATTCTTTCTATCTTCGTGGGTGCTTGCTGGCCTGCCATGATTAGGATATGTGGAAGAACACTGGCAGATTGAACAGTATGAAACAATGAAATGGATGATAAAGACAAAGGGATATTATGGACTGTATGGGAAACTTTATTTGGACTGAGATTCAAAGGGGAACTAGATGGACAAGAGGCTATATTAATCTTTGATGGAATTTCCTTATTAACAGTGTTGGGCTCTAAATCTTCAAACTGTATATCTTCAGCTATAACTTTCTCTTTCAGAGATGCATGAGATTTCTTAGGCTTACCTGATCTTGATGCCCCTTTTTGTGATGCTTTATTCAATTTTACATTCCTCTCAGGGTCAGGCACTGGTTCAGCTGGTGATTTCTGAGGATTTCTTCGAGTATGTCTCACAAATTAAGCCAAAACTTCAATGTGGAGTCGCCAAAGGTTAGTCTTCCTCCAGTGGAGTCGTCAGATAGATGATTACAACCAAAATATGTGCCCAAACCTTGTCTATCGTCAAAGCTTGGAATTGTGTCGTTCTCCCATGGAAGTTGAGCTTCAATCTCCTTTCCCCAACAGCTGTGCCAATTAATGTTATCACCCCAAGAAACTCTCCTAGGTTGTATATCAGAGATGCTCGGGAACATTACAAACTCAACAAAAATGTTGGAAAATGGTGGATGAATGGAAGAAATGATGCATATTCAAGCCAGATAACCACTTCTACTATGCTTAACCCCAGACATGGGTGAACACCCCCAGACTACAAGGATTTAGACCACCAATTACTCACAGTTTGAGGAACAAGTGAAGATGGACAATACTGACCCCACCAGTAGATGCACATGACCCTCTGATGGCTGGCTGCAACCAGTTTAAAGGTCTGTAAATCTATTTCCTAGTGCACAGACAGGATGACAGCTCTCTGGCATTAAAATAATAGGAACCTGCATACACAATCAATGATACATACTAGATCTTAACACAGAGGTGGGATGACAGCCCCTTTAATGCTAAACATCAAGAGCACATGAAAAATGCATAACAAGCATAGCATGGAACAAAGAAGAAGTGGGAAGTGAGAAATTAATAGCAAAAGAAGCTTGCATTAGCTGAAAATGAAGACTAGAAGCTGCAGGTATCACAGTAGTTACAGTCTCCAGAAGTTGAAGTTTACATCAAAAATAACATACATCAACCCTCATTACATCTTCTTTCTGTGTATATATGGAGGTTGATTACAAAAATATCTGCTATCCTATGCGTGGAGGGGTCATAATGGACCACCAACCACATTTACTATTAGATATGGGTCTCTGATACAATCTGTTGCTTTGATGAGTGAATTTGACCTTCTCTGGTGCTTTATTGTCCTTCTCAAACAGGTGGAATGCCGTATGAAAAGTTCCATAACTAGTAAATGTGTTTATCTACTCGAGGCTGTACTTTCCTTCCCTGGCCGTGCTGCTAGTTGAATGCAGTTGTTGTGGATTTAATGCGCAGAATGCTGGATCATGGCCTCCTTCCTCCTTCGGGTGCACAGGACAGGCCAAAAACACGAAAACTGCATGGAAAATGAATGAGGGCCTGGGAATGAATGCTAGCCGTTGGATGGAACTGACGGATGGTTGCGATCTCATGGCGGAAGGTGATGGGAAGACGTGGGGTGGAGAAACTATGAACCGTTAGATCACATATACGGACGGCCGAGATCATTTGATAGGAGGAATGGAGAGATGGATGATCGGGAGATCGATGGCTGTTGGATCTTTTGCGGGTAGATCCAACGGCTGACGGGCGGCTAACATGCATAGGTGATAATGAGCGGGGATCGTACGGGAGGGCAGTAAGTGGTTTCCCCGCACTGCTTATCGGAGACAGTGGTATTCGTACAGGGTGGGCGCGATACCACTCAAGCGTTGATGCGACTCGCGGGAAACCGCTTTCCCCGCTGACTAGCAAATGTGCAGGTTATGGGAGCGAGAGTTGTGGATACCGTCAGATCCCGCAGGAAAAGATCGGACGGCTAAGGTTTAAAGCACGTGTTTTGATTGATGTGACAGGGACAACTATGATAACTGTGCACGGCTATATGGATATGGTCATGTGGGTTTAGACTTCACGCTTATGGGGCTGACAGAACCTAAGCTTTCAAAGCAAAATAGAAGTGAAACGGAGGAAACGCATGCAACGGGGGGTTAAGTAAATATGGGTTTAGGTTGAATTTCGGGGTAAAACAGGGATAGCGGGGTTTATGGAGTTATAAGGAAAATGAAGGAGAATAAGAATGATGACTGGTGCAAATCTTCTATGAGCATTAACATCCCGATCAAGCCTGCATTTGTCCTTAAAAGGTTGAAAGTAATAGCAGAGCTAACAGTATCCACTGGGGTTGTCAAATCCAATCCATGAGGTTTGAAGGAGCTATGTATTTAGAGATAGCCACCTTAGTTCATAGGCTGTGTGATGTGACTATCTTCCACCCTAGTTTTTCCGCCAGGGCTATGGAGAAAGTACCAGGGATTTTTATTCCCCATCCTCCCCATTTCTTTGGGAGTGCTGGAGATTCCCATTTGGTCTAGGAAAATATCCTTCCTAGTTGTTTCCCTTTCCACAAGAATCTACAACATAGATTTTTTATTCTGTCTAGTATTTCCCTTGGTATCCATGCTAAAGACATCCAGTATACTGGGGTTGCTTCCAGAACTGCTTTTATGAGTATCAACCTTCATGCTCTTGATAAATATTTGTGGTACCAGATGTTTATCCTTTTTTCCATTTTGGTTATAAGCCAGATCCAATGAGCATTCTTATATCCAAGGGGCTTTAATCTATAGCCCAATTATTTTAGTCCCTCATCCAGGTGTTGTAGGGTATAAGGGAATCTTCGTGAGGAATACTGAATCTCATATGGTGAGCATCATATATCCGTTATAATGGAATTTTCATCATTAACCAGTGTGCCTGTGGCTATTAGAAAGATAGTGAAAGAATTGAGAAGAGCAGTCACGTCACCAATACTCCCATTTAGGAAGAGCAGCACATCATCTACAAAGAGCAAGTGTGTCAATGTGCATCCTTCTGTGATGCATATCCCCCTAAGCCTGCCTCATTGGTGTTACTCTATTATTCTACTGAGTCCTTCCATGATGACTAAGAAGAGAAGCGGGGATAGTTGGCATCCTTGCCTGAGACCTCTTTTAGAGTGGAAGAAAGGAGAGGCCGCACCATATATAAGAACACTGAATGTTACATTAGTAATACAACACATAATCCATCTTATGAATTCATATGGAAAACCCAAGTGTGTTAATATCATTCTAATGAATATCCAATTTACTCTATCAAAGGATTTCGAGAGGTCAACTTTTAGAACCATACCTTTGAGCTTCTAGGTCTAAATAGAATGTAGAATTTCTTGAGTAGTTCCAACCATTTCATAAATTTGTCTATTTTGTAGGAAGGCAAATTGTTCAGCTGAGATGTGGTTTGATAATATCAGCTGAAGGTGATTAGCTATTATATTGAAGATGATCTTGTAGATGCGGTTACACAAGGAGATGGGTCAGAAGTCACTGAAGGAGGTAGGTGCTAGTTCCAGTCTTCACAGCCTTTCACCAGGGATCAAAATGGACGCTTACTATGTTTGGTTTTCAGAGATGTTTTGCACATGATTTTTATTTCAAATCATATCCTAAACATGTTCATTAGAAGCATCTCAGAAAATTCTTTCCAATGGTATATCACACTCGAAAAACCGACTCCCGGATCAAAAGATATGATCGAAATGAATGATTGATTCTTGGTTATGCATGTTTTGAAGTCATTTGTTGCACACAGGGATAGTTTACTACAAAATCAGTTTCTGAAGTAATGGACATGAATTTTATAAAATTGAAAGAGGTTTTTATCAATCACACACCAAATAACAAAAACCTCCTTCAAGTTATGCACAAGTGTTACTATGTGGGAGATATGCAGTGACATTTGAAGCCTACATTAAAACAAAACAAATTTTGCATTTGTTTTATTGTTTTAGTCATTGTAGTGCAGCGCCATTTTACAACAGATGGAAAGTAATTTTGAGAAACCCAAGGAGGTTTTCTTCAACCACGAGCCATATAACAAAAAAATCTTTCAGTTTATTCACAGGTTTCGTGAATTGGAATATTTGACTAGATCTTTACAGCCTATTTTTACAGATTTAAATATTTAGTGATTTCCTTTTTAGAGATTATTTTGTGGCATAGATTCTGAGCAAATGGAACTGAATTTCCAAACTTTGAGAGAGGGTTTTCTCACAAATTACCTTATCTACAAAAGCCTCTTTCATTTTTGTAACATGTGTTATTTTTCAAGAGATACGAGTTCATATTTGAGACCTTTTTTCAGAAATTCGGTACAAATTTAATGTAACTGATTCTATCTTGAGAGAGATGGTTGAGCTCAACTCCCTTAGTACAGGGATGAGATAATTGTATATATTTGATGAATTTCAAAGTGTAATGGTTGGATTTTTGTAGCAGAGTGAGGCTGCCATTGGACTGTGTAAAGTTTTCCTTGAATATTATTTTAATGAAGCTTTTTCTGCTCTTTAAATTTGGGATTCATCACGGTGTTTAATGTGCAGCATGTTTTTCTTGTAAATTCATTTCCATGCTTTGTTTTTTCTACTAATTTGGTTACAACATTATCTAAGGGAAGTGTTAGAAATCCATCCATGCACGATGCTCCTTTCACAATGATTATTTTGTTTGATGTAGTGGTTATCTTTTTAGAATCCATCCTCTGTTAGATGCTCTGTTGAGTAACCCTGTGCTTCTCTTTCTTCTAAAGTTTCCACTGTAGATCCATCCCTTGATTGATGCCTGCAGGGAAGAAATTTTTTTCCCTCTTTTCTTCTCTCATTATATGTTTTATCTGGCTATACATTGCGTTTACTTTGCCCCAAGTTTGTCAGCAAAAACTAGCCCCAAATCCATAGCCCAATAGTCCCTTCTTTTGATATTTTCAACCCACAATTTTCAACCAAATCCTTATTCTTCATAGCTAGTCTAAGATTTAGTTATCGCAGCCATGTTTTGTTGGCAAAGAGAGATCCCTCTTTGGTTTGGTAGGGTTAGATGCTAGATCAAAAGCTTGGTCTATGGATACCTTGGAATTGCCTTTTCTCAGCCTTGAGGTTCATTCTGAGTGCTAACATATTGGTGTCGTTGTCAGGGATGAGGTGACAGATCTTCTTCGGGAAAGATCATTCAAGTTGCAGATCTGATTGTTGATGGTGGACGGTAGTCAGACACATATGAAGTTTGAAATCATCTACCTGACGAATCCATTGTTCGAAATCTCGAGTTCCAAAGTATTGATGGTGGCTCCATTGGCTAAATGAAGGACTTAGATGTTGTTTCTATTTGTTCAAGGTATTCATGTATCGATTTTTCTAATCTTCCTGGTTTTCCTAATCAATTAGTGAAAGATTCATATTTTTTGAGCAATGGCCCTAAATTCAATGGGGAATATCTGACTTTGACTCTTGAACATGTAGCAAATTTCAAAACATTTATAGAATCTCTTAGAGTAAAAAGAGAGGATATTTTTATCAGATTGTTCTGTGATTCGTTTCAAGGGAAATGTAGACAATGGATCAAAAGTTTTCCTATCAGATCTATTAAGTCATTTGCAGATTTTTGGCATATCTTTCTTGAAACATGGATGGAGAAAGAGGAAGAATTCGAAATAGAGGCGGCCTCTATTCAAGGCTTTAGAGAATGGAAACATATGTGCATGGATGATGAGGTAGGTGAGCACTTTGCTTCATCTATTTCTTCTTATTTGAAGACTTGTCTATGTAGCCATGAAGTTAAGCTCAATTTTTTGCAAGACTTTGCCATCAAAATTGAAGAAGATCTAACTGAATTGGAGACCCAAATATAGTCCCAGGATTTGGACTGTCAAGTCCCATTCTTTGGGGACCTTTTCCAGCAGAAGGAAGGAAAGGTAAGGCTACCCTTGGATGTTTTCACTAATAATTTGCAGCTGGAAGCATGTATTGAGGAGTTGGGGCAGAAAATAGAGTTTGGTTTCTTTGATCTTGTTGCGGCATATATGGAAAAAAAAAAAACAGTTTGAATAACAAGCCAGATTTCCT
Organism: Pinus tabuliformis; assembly: GCA_031772625.1. NCBI lineage: Eukaryota > Viridiplantae > Streptophyta > Pinopsida > Pinales > Pinaceae > Pinus > Pinus tabuliformis. Next base: position 815,610,652 of record CM062816.1, on the reverse strand, counting down.
TTTACACAACCACCCTCATTTTGTGCATGTATGGTTGTCAACATTTACATTTATGTTATGTTTCAAGCACTGCCAAGCATCATCATTGCTACAGTTGCTTGATTGGTTAATTTGGCATTACAGCATCACTTGATCTAGTAATTTGTAGCAAAGTAGGGTAGGTTTGTACATAAATAAGTTTCCCAAAGCAGTATTTCAGTTTTCGGCATTTGTTTTAGTTTCCTAATGTACAGGTTGCAGTATGTGTGTTTTTTTGTTGGAATAAGTTGTTTAGGTTTGCAGCTTTTCGTGACCGTATTGCCCAATGGATGAGGCACTTGGTCTATGGTGTTCTTGACACCTCCAAGGAGCTTCCATCCCCAATAAGGCCAATGTTAGTTCCAGTCTTCGCAGCCTGTCACCAGGGATCAAAATGGACACTTACTATGTTTGGTTTTCAGAGATGTTTTGCACATGAGTTTTAGTGCAAATCATATCCCGAGCATGCTTATCAGAAGTAGGTTAGAAAAATATTTCCAACGGTATATCACACTCCCAAAACCGGCTCCCGGATCAGAAGATATGATCGAAATGAATGATTGATTCTTGGTTGTGCATGTTTTGAGGTCATTTGCTGCACATAGGAACAATTTACTCCAAAATCTGTTTCTGAAGTAATGGACATGAATTTTATAAAATGAAAGAGGTTTTTGTCAATCACATACCAAATAATAAAAACCTCCTTCATTTTATGCATAGGTGTTACTATGTGGGAGACATGCGGTGATATTTGAAGCCTACATTAAAACAAAACAAATTTTGCATTTGTTTTACTGTTTTAGTCATTGTAGTGCGGCACCATTTTACAATAGATGGAAAGCAATTTTGAGAAACCCAAGGGGGTTTTTGTCAACCACGAGCCATATAACAAAATCTCTTTTAGTTTATTCACAGGTGTCATTAATTGGAATATTTGACTAGATATTTACAACCTATTTTTACAGATTTAAATATTTAGTGATTTCCTGTTTAGAGATTATTTTGTGGCACATATTCCGAGAAACTGTAAACGAATTTCCAAAATATGGGAGTGGTTTTTCTCAAACATGACCTTATCTACAAAAAACTCTTTCAGTTTTGTAATTGGTATTATGGTTCAAGAGATACGAGTTCATCTTTGAGCCCTATTTTCAGAAATTCGGTCCAAATTTAATGTAACTAATTCTATCTTGAGAGAGATGGTTGAGCTCAACTCCCTTAGTACAGGGATGAGATAATTGTATATACTTGATGAATTTCAGAGCATAATGGTTGGATTTTTGTAGCAGAGTGAGGCTGCCATTGGAATGTGTAAAGTTTTCTTTGAATATTATTTTAATGAAGCTTTTTCTGCTCTTTAAATTTGGCGTTCATCATGGTGTTTAATGCGCAACATGTTTTTCTTGTAAATTCATTTCCATGCTTTGCCTTTTATGCTAATTTGGTTACAAAATTCTCTAAGGGAAGTGTTAGGAATCCATCCATGCATGATGCTCCTTTCAAAATGATTATCTTGTTTTATGTAGTGGTTATCTTTTCAAAATCCATCCTCTGTTAGATGCTCTGTTGAGTAACCCTGTGCTTCTCTTTTTTCAAAAGTTGCCACTGTAGATCCTTCCCATAATTGATACCTACAGGGAAGAAGGATTTTCCCTCTTTTATTCTCTCATTATATATTTAATTATGTTGTAAATTGCACTTACTTTGACCCAAGTTTGCCGGCAGAAACTAGCCCCAAATCCATAGCCCAATAGTCCCTTCTCTTGTTGTTTTCAACCCACAATTTTCAACCAAATCCTTATTCTTCATAGCTAGCCTAAGATTCAGTTATCGCAGCCACGTTTTGTTGGCAAAGAGAGAGCCCTCTCTGGTTTGGCAGGGCTAGATGCCAGATCAAAAGCTTGGTCTGTGGTTACCTCAGAATTGCCTCTTCTTAGCCTTGAGGTTCATTCTGAGTGCTAACAGTAGGATTGTACGATTTTGGTATAAGGAAGATAAAAGTTGAGTTGTAGGCCTCATACATTCTTCCAGAGGATCTGCATTATTCTATAACTTGTAGAAGGTCCCCACCCAGGGTATCAAAGAAATCCATGTAGAATTCCACATTCCAGCCATCCAGACCAGGGATTTTGTCTTGCTTAAACCATTTACGAGTGTTTTCCAGTTCTCTGAGGGAGACTTCCTTTGTCAATTCCAAGCCTTCTTCTTGTTCAGAAAACCTTGGAAATAGTTGAGTAGTCCTCATGATTTCAGCTAGGGTGGCATTTTGGGGAGTCTTATAGATGTTCCTGAAGTGCGCAGTGGCCATAGCTGCTAGTCGGGGAAAGGTGTTCATCGGTTATCCTTGTTCATCTGCTAGCTGCCAAATAGTATTTATAGATTTGCATCCATTAAAAAATTTGTGATAGAACTTGGTGTTATCATCTCCTTCTTTGAGCCAAATGGCTTTGCTTCTCAATCTCCAGCTCTCCTCCCTGTCCTTAAGAATCTGGTTTCTCTTAGCTAGAAGAAAGGTTATCTACTCTTTGTGATATGGGGAAGAGAAGATCCCCTCATATTCATTCTCATAATACTCTATGGATTCTTCAGTCAATTTAAGTATATGATATTCATGTGTTCTCTTCTTATGTGCCCATTTTCTTGAGAGGTTTTTTAGTTCTTTCAGGTTCTTTGCAAATCCTTCTGAGATGATCCTTTTTGCCGCAGGGGGATGAGCCCTCCAGAAATCAATTACTAGACGGATATAATCAGTTTCTCTCAGCCATTCAGCATTAAATTTGAAGGGACCTTTTAGTTTGTTCATACCCCCTCTGATTTCAAAATAGATCAGCCTATGGTCCGATATTCCCCCTGAGCCCACCCACTGTCTAAATCCCTACCCCAAGATTAGCAGTTGCTCCTTGATGAGGAATCTATCTAGTCTTATGGAGAGACTGTCCACCCCTGATATGTTATTTCTCCAAGTAGGCAGGGTTTTTGAGGAGGGGATATCTATGAGATTATGATCCTTCAGAATGTTCTCAAAAAAATCCGAGAGGTTATCTCTTTGTGCATTGTACCCCCATGATTCCACAAAGCCAATGGAGAAATTTAGGTTCCCCTCAAAATGATCTTGTTGTTTTGAAGGATATGAGAGTCTAAAAGTCTACTCAAAAATCCTTCCCTGTTGTCATAGAGGCCATATATGTTGATAACCCTAAGCTCAGAATCGAGCTCTGAGGAGTAAATGTCAGCTCCTATGTGGCCCAAGCTCCCCCAAGTATTACAGATTCTGATGGAACGGTTGTTTACACCCAAAGCGAGACCCCCAAAATGCCCTGTTGCATCTAGAGTGAAAAATGTCCAACCAGGTAGCCATGATTCAAGGAGGTGGGTAATGACACAACCTTGGCCTAGGGTTTCTTGAAGAAATAGGATATCAAAGGTTTCAGGTGAGAGAAATATTCTCATGGCTAGTTTTTTGTCAGGGCTAGCCAACCCTCTATAATTGAAGGAGAGAAATTTCATGGAGGAGGGAGCTCATGGGTATTCACTGCTCTAAGTACCCAATCGATGGAGTGTTTCTTGCCTGCATCAATCTCTTCCCCAGATTGTAGCTTAGCTTTGGATAGGGAGGAGGGTCTGCCTCTAGTCCTCTTTAGTGGAGGGGGAGAGGTGATCAGGCCGATACCTAGGGTAACAAGGGCTTATGATCGAAGTCGAGATTGGGTAGGGGTATTTGAAGGATGGAGGGTTGGAATGAGGGGGAGGATCATGGTTAAGGGAATTGGGAAGAGGTTCATCGATAAAGGATGGCTAAGTGTAGGAGATGATGGGGGAGGAGGGCTTGATAGGGAAATCCACGGTTATGGAAGGGTTAAGGGTGTGAGCAAGGGACTGAACTGAATAGAACTGTACAGAACTTGTATCAATGCAGTGCGGAGAAACATTAGAGTAAACAGAGGAGGAGTTTATATTCAACATACCTGTAGAGAATGGAGCCTCAACAACCACCCTTGCTCTAGTTAGAGGAGGAGAGGGTGCGCCAATGGGCGCCTTTCCCCACTCCTTTCTGGTCTCCTTTGTAGGTGCAGGTACTACTTCTAAATGTGCCAAATTTGCTGCCTCTTATGCCACTGGAGGGCTACCCTATGCTTGTGAGTTTTTCTTCAGTGTTTCTTTCCCCTTAGATCCCTCCCTCACCTTCTTGTTCAAAGGACAATCTTTGAACAAGTGTCCCACTTTGTGGGAACGTCTGCAGCAAAAAGGGACACCTTCGTAATCTAGGATTTGCTTTAGGGAGAAGGTTTCCACTGTAAGGTGATATGCTCCTAAAGGTCACCGTGAGTATCCAGATGAATAAGTATCCTGGCATTTGCCATCATGCCGGAAGCCAAATATGATCTATCATGTTCGAGATAGGTTCCCAGAGTGTTGCCTATGCGCCGGAATATATCCTCTGACCAAAATTGAAGGGGTAGTCCAGGTATCCAAACCCAAATAGGCCCGAATCCTATCTGTTCTTTTTCCGGATCAAAAAGAGGGTTCCAATACTGGAGAAGAACTGGAGCATGCTCGAAATGCTAGAAGGATGACAAGACCCAATTTGTATGCTCGGCTCTAGCAAAGCATAGAGCAAACCAATTCCTGACAAAGGTTTGTACGATTGGGAGATCCGCCAGGTGATGCCCCCATACCTCAGAGGTCCACTACTTAAGCCTAGCCGCTATGTAGCTTTGACCGCGAATCCTTCCAACCAACACCCGGTTTGCCGCGTCCATGGTGTCGCCACACTGTATATCCTCCCCGAGTCTGAGAATAACATCTTTGCCTCTGGCTTTGAAGAACTTACTCTTTTTTCCTGGTCGCGTTAGTTCTTCAGTGGCATCCGAACTATCCTCTGGCTGGTTAGGGTTTGTAGCAGGGTTATCGGGGCAGGGATGGTCAGCCGCTGGAATTGGTTCCGCAAGCGGGGATACCGCCGCGTAGCTATCCGATGGAGGCACCTCAGTTATAGTAGCTTATGGGTTTCCCTGGGCTTGGTTGAGGTGTCTCAGGGCATTGCTTGAAGATCCAACAGGGTGGGATGAGAGGGGGGTTTGAGAGCTTGCAACATCACGGTTAGGGTGGAGGCAGACAGATACAAAAGTTGTACCTGAGGGTGACTATGGCGGCAAGGGGGGAAACAACCAGATTGGAGGAGGCTTCGAGAATGTCACTCTGGAGCAGGAAGGTCTCGAGATCGAAGGTAGACCCGCAATGGTAGCCAACAGATCACAGCAGAAGGGTAGGAGTTCATCTGCGGCTGAACGAGGGGTTTGCCAGATATTGGCATTCTCCAACGGGTCCTTCAAATAGTCTACTAGGTCAAGCTCCATACTTGTTCCAAGATGTTCTCCGCTAGTTTCCTCCAGGACCATTGTAACCGTCACCACGTTGTGAGTGTCAGAAATCAGTGAGTATGCAGTAATCAGGGAGGAGGACAATTTAGCTCGCTATTACGAAAGGCCTCGATGAGATATGAGAACCACCGCGGTTGATGCAGTTGGAGGGAAGTAGACGATGACAGCTAGGGTAGGTAGGGTGGGTAGGGTGCAGTCATGGCGATTGGCTGCAGAAAAAACCCTAACCCTTTTCAGACAGGCTACGTAGCTCCATTTTCAAAATCAAAAATCAATGACATACGTTCCTAAGGTGTTCTTTTCTATGGTGATGTTTTATTTTCTTTTATTATACAAGTCATCTATCCACATATTTTTCATTATGGCCAAACTAAAGAAAAGTTGCTCGAGTTTATTACTTTTCTAGGAAACATTGGCATTGACATTGCTGATGTTGAGGTATATGTTGTATAAATCCTTTATAATCTACTTTATTTTATATTTTAGTGTTCTTCTCCCTTCATGCCTCATACTTTGAATTGTATCTTTTTCATTTTCAGAAGAGTAACTCAGTATTGATGGTAAAAATTAGGAATTAAAGAAAGAGGAGAACAGTAACACTGAAGTGAAAAATGTAGAAAGAGAGAGAGAAGAGAACTAGTCTAGTGATACGCTTAAAACCAATATCCCACATGAGATCTATATTGATGGTCAAGTATTTAGTGTTGGTGAATTCAACTACAATGCCTTGGCAATGCAATGTTAATGTTTTGAAGTGATGAAACAATATTTCATGTGTAAATTTTAGTCCAACCAATATTAAGTTGGAAACTCATGTTGTAATACTTAACATTTCATATAATATAATTTATGTGTTTGAAATTATTTATATTTGTACTTGATATTATTCATTATTTTCATTAATATATGTAACTTTTCATTTTCATATTAGATGAACATGCACATTGTATGAAATTTTTTTAAATTTAATCGCAAAATCATACTAATTAATTTATGTTCGTTAATAATGAACACATAAAATCAATCTAAAATTACTAAATTAGTAGTCTATTGACTAAACATGAGCACAAAGAAAATGAATATACAATGACTAAATTAGTCATTTATAATGATTATTAATGAAAGTAAATGAAATGAATATAAACTACTAAATCAATCATTTATATAATGAATATGAAAGTACCAAAAAATGATAAATGACTACTGCAAATGATAAATTTGTGATTACAAATTACGACTAAATTTTTCATATATACGACTATTAGTAGCTAATTTACTATATTTAGTCATATTTCTTTGGTTATTAATTGGTTTCAAAAGATGACTAAAATTTGCATATATATGACTATTAGCAGCTAATTTTCAATATCTTATAATGCGACCAACATTTTGGTCATTAATTAGTTTTATCGAGTGATCATATAGTTGTATATTTTGTTTTGTATTTGGTCATTAATCATGACAATTAGTGACTAAATCAATGACTTAATTAATAACCAAATTAATGATTAAATATACTACTAGGTGATAAATTTGAGCCAACCAATTAATGACTAAGCTAAATATGACTAAAAGTTCGTCACATTATAAGATACTGTAAATTAGCCACTATTGGTCACCCATTGAAAAATGGTCATTTATATGCAAATTTTAGTCATTTTTTAGTAACTAATTAGTCATTTTGTACTAGTGGAAAATTTTTGACTTCTCGTGCGACACTTCACATATGTTCTTCAGTAGACTTGCACAACCACACAGATCTTGGAAAAACTATCATATGTCAAAAATTTCTACATTTAAGACTACCCAGTCAATGGATTTGATGGAATCTAGTCTCACATGATGATATTTCTACATTATTTTTTAGGAAACATTGACCCCAACTCATTTTTTTCCACCAAAATGACATGTTAGTGATTATGGAAGGTTTTATAATAAGAACTTATCCACTCAGGTATATAGAAAGAGGATCCAAGCCAAGGAAATAAAGATCCATTCATAGAAAAGTTATGATGGCACTTTTACACAGAGGGAAGGAGGATTGAGAGAGAGAGAGAGAGAGAGCCCATATCTCAGGAGAGATTTAGCTACTCCCCTAACAACCTTTTACACAACGAGGTCCAGTTACAATATATTCTATGAGAAATGTACTTATTTATTACCTTTCCATTGGGTTTCATTTGTAAGATGTTATTTTTGTCTATTTACTTCATATGAGTAATGTGTGTTTTTATTATCTTATAAATTATGGATCTAACCTAGTTTTTATATTAACAATTATCCTATTTCATGTTATCATCTAATAAGAGATTATTTCCTTTTTTTGTACATGCCTGAGGGAAATAATCACTAACACGAGTGGTGAATCCACTGGGTTTAGATCTTAATTTCATTCTCATTTCCTCACTTGTTTTAGTTTTCCCTTCTCATGTTAACTTGCAAGTACCTTGCATATCCTTTTGTATGTTGTCTTGTTGAATATTTTGTATGAATTGAGGCAAAAATCACTCGCAAAAATCTACCATGTAGAAATGGAATTAGCATAAATGAAGATATTTTCCAGAACATTTGCGCAACACTGCACATCATGACACCTATATTATTGTAATGGTCACATGATTGAGATAAAACCATGTCTTTTGATTCTGTCCTATTTGGCAGTCTCATTTGTGTTATAAAATATGGTCAAGAAAGGGAAGACGCAAGCTTCCAGACCAACAATTCAAGAAATTAAAATTAAAATGAATGCAACAGAAGCCCCAAGACCTGATGATTCCAACTTAAATACGTCCCTCATCTAAAAGGTTTGCAGTGATCTAACTAGGGGTAAAGGAAGAATATCTCGATGAGAAGGTCTTCCAACTCTTTGAAAAACATCACAGTTCCTATCAATTTCTTTCGCATCCTTATATAAAGTAGGTCACCATAGTCTTGCTTATAACACCTTCCTTGCAATGGATTTTCCCTCTACATGGCCTCTCTCAATACCATTATGAGATTCCCATAAGATAACATCCCTTTCATGATTCAAAATACATCATCGCGAAATATTATTAAGCCCCATATTATCCAACTGACCTGTGATCAATTGGTAATCGGCTACTATTACAACCAGATGCCTATTTTGTGTGGCTGAGTAAACATATTGACACTTAACAGTGGTTAGGAAAAATGCAATATCTTCAAGGTAATCTAGAAAAGCGTCAATTTTGAACAAATTTGCATTAGGTAGTTGATCATCTACTAAGCATCTAGATTCCCCTAACTCTAAACATGAGAGATGATTAGGCCCCACATTGGTTCTACCCAGCTTGACAATAAATTCAAAGGAAAACTCTTAGAATAATAACAACTATATTCAAATCCTCCCCTCTAGCACAAGATTATTGACTAAATATGTAAATTAAAAATGATCAGCGAAAAATTTAAAATGACCTCCAAGAAAATGGTGTCAAAATTTTTGAGGTGAATATACCATAGTAAGTGCTTCATGCTAAGTTGTGGTGTAGTTGCATTCAAAAATAGAAAGCTTTTAGCTAGACAAATATTTAGGATGATCAAGGCTACCTTCTCCAGGTTGCACAAGAATAACACTAAGAGCAATGCCAAATGCATCAATATCTACATGGAATTCTTTATTCCAGTATGGATAGACCAAAATTACATCACTCTCCAACTTTTATTTCAAAGTATCAAAATCAACATGACACTCAACAATCCATATAAAAGGCTCAGTCTTCTTCAGTAGCTTATCTAGTGGCACAATGATCAAATCATAGTTGTGAATAAATATATGATAATAAACAGTACGCCCTAATGTATATTTCAACTATTTGATGCTTGTAGGTGGAAGCATGTTAATGATTACTACAACTTTGGCAAGGGCCACTGACACACCATCATTGCATACAATATGTCCCAACAAAGTTCCAAAAGGCATAGAAAAAAATGCATTTCCTCAAATTCTAAGAGAGTTGTAGTTTTCTGCATCTATCAAAGATAACTCACAATAGACTAGAGTGCTTTTACAAAAGACTATAAACTAACTAGTCATCCATATAGACCTCAACAAACTTAAGTATATACTCCCTAAATGTTGTAATAACTATTCTAGAAAAAATATTTGGTGCATTCTTAAGGCCGAAAGACATAACATGATAGACATATGATCCCAATTTAGTTGTGAAAGTAGTTTTCTTCTTGTCTTCCTTTGCAATTTTGACTTGATGGATTCTAGTGAACCCATCTATGAATGGGTAAGTTTCATGTCCCACAACATTATCTAATACTTCATCACTAAAAGGAGTAGGAAATGGGTCATGAGCACAAGCATTGTTGAGGTTATGGTAATCTACACAAACCTTGACATCATTTGATTTTTTCTTGCCTTGAATAATAATGGGACTAATCCATTCAACTTCATCAACAAGAAAAATCAGTGCCACTACTAAGATTTTGGCATGTTTCCTCTTAACCTTTTCTTTGACTCTATGATTCAGATGATATGGTCGATGATTTATCGGTCGTGCATAAGGTTTCAACATAATATTCATCTCTCCTAGATATCCTTTAATGACTTTAAGCTCTAAAACTGATGCAGGGAACAAATCATCATGCTCCTTTAGCAAATGAAAGATCTCCTTGGTATTTTTTTCATCCCAATAATCACCAATAGAAGCCATCTTGGGTTTGTATTTAGTCCCAATATTATGCTTGCACAAATTTAAAGGTTTTAGATGTGGATCATCTTTTACATGATCATCTTTAATACTCCTTTCCCCTTCAGACTCTTTGAAGGACAAATGCCTTAACTCTTCCAAATCATCATCTTTAGGTTCCTTGTTGATTTTGTGCAAATAATAGCTTCTTGAAATATTAACTCAGGAAGAAATCCACAATCTATATTACTAATAGATTCAACAATTGGTTTTCCAGTAGGGAATAATACCCCCTTTATTTATTTAAAGGCTTCATTGATTTGTGCATCCTCATTTGAGAAAGTAAAATCACTATAAAATTACACTATTAATGCATTTGTAGGAATTTACAGGGTAAGTTCCTCAGATAGAACACCAAAGAACATCGTTCACAAATAGATCACAGATCAATACACCAGTATTCTTGACGTGGTTAAAACCCTCAAAGAGGGAAACAGTCCATGGCTTGAGCCAATGTGGCCACTTCAGGCAATTTACTAATAAAAGAAAGAAAATTTACATAAGCTTCTCTCATGAACGGTTCACCTACAAATGACCCTTCATGCTCTTTAAATAGAGATCATGGACCAATTGAGTGTTAATTCATGGGATCAAGTGTCGGTAATACCTAGGAGAGAATGAACCATTGGATCACTTCATATCTAGATCATATCATGAACATCGGATTGTAAGTTACAAATGTACATAGTAAAGAAATAGACTTTACCTAACTCTACACTAGACCAAATTATACTTAAATATTTCCTATGTGTCGGAATATCCTAAGATCCCCCCTTAAGAACAACTTGGCATAGGATTGAAGGATGTACAAATATGACACAATAGGAGAAGGAAGGAGGAATTAGAGCCCATCCCCCCTTAGTGACAACTTCCTGAACTCCAACAATAAATCGAAGCTTAGAAAACTTCACCTCTATGAGAGCCTTTGTAAAGATGTTTGCAACTTGATCATCTATTGAACAATATTGCACTTCAAGAACATGGTCATGAATGAGATTTCTGATGAAGCGCATGTGTATTTCAATGTGTTTGTTGCGCTGATGTTGGACTGGATCTTTGCATATTTGAATGGCACTTTGATTATCACACCAAAGTGTAGTCAGATGTTGTTGCTAAAAACCAAATTCTGACAGGATCTGACAAAGCCATAGGGATTCCTTACTAGCTTCTACGGCACCACGATACTCTTCTTCTACTGACAAAAGAGAGATGGCACTTTGTTTCTTGCAAGCCCATGTAATAGGTCCAAAAGCAAGAGTGAAGACATAACCGGTAGTAGACTTCCGATCATCAGGTTCACTAGCCCAATTAGAATCAATGAAACCAACCAATAGAGGAGATGCTTCTGCACTATAATGAATCCCAAATTGAATTGTACCTCTAACATAACGAAGTATTATTTTAGCTGCTTTCCAATGAATTTCATGTGGGTTTTTCATAAATTGAGCAATAAGGACAACAACAAAGGAAAGTTCAGGACAAGTATGGGTCAGATACAAAAGTTTTCCTACAAGTTGACAGTATAAGGTAGCATCAACTTCAGGGGAAGTACAAGTGACTGAAAGTTTGGTTCCAGACTGAAAAGGAGAAGGGGTTGGCTTACAGTCTTCCATGTGAAAATGGCGTAGAATATCACAAGCATACTTGGACTGGGAAAGGGAAATACCTTCCTTGGATTACAAGACTTGAAGACCAAGAAAATAATGCAAGTGTCCTAAGTCTGTCATTTCAAACTTCTTTTGAAAGCTAGAATTCACATGGTTTATAAGGTTGGGATTACTACCAGTAAGGATAATATCATCAACATAAAGAACAAGAATGATAAGGTACTTTCCCACTTTCTTGGTGTAGACATTGTTGTCAGAATGACACCTAGAAAAGCCAATATCTAAAAGAAAGCTATCCATTTTGGCATACCAAGCCCGAGGGGCTTTATTGAGACCATAAAGGGATTTATTAAGCTGACATACAAGGATAGAGTCTGTTTGTATAAAGCCAACAGGTTGTTCCATATATATTTCTTCATGCAAGTCCCCATGCAAGAAGGAAGATTTAACATCCATCTGATGGAATTCCCATTTGAAAGAGGCAGCAAGGGAAAGAACAACGCGGATATATTTCATTTTGGCAACAGGGGAGAAGGCTTCAATATAGTCAATGCCTTCAACTTGTGAAAGACCCTTAGAAACAAGACAAGCTTTATGTTATCAACTTTTCCATCTGGTCCATACTTGGTTCTATAAACCCATTTGCATCTAACAAGTTTTCATCCCTTTGGAAGAGGAACACCATCCCATGTATCATTTTCCAATAATGAACGATATTCTTCATTCATAGTTACGTCCCAATTTGGATGGCCTAAAGCTTTTGCAAAGGTGTCAGGATCATAATTCGTTGAAGCCTAAGCCAGTAAAGAAGAGCCTCTATCAAACTGAGAACATGTACGTCGTTGATCTGTAGGATCACCGACAAAATCACTTGCTACATCCTGAGTAGCACAAACCCATTTTGGAAGCAGAGGAGATGAAGGAGGATCTTGAAAAGGTGGGGGAGGATTGTCATCCTCGCTGTCATCATCTGAAGAAGAAATTTTTTGAGAAGTAGAAGGGATAGAGAGAGGTGGCACATCTACTGAACTAGGATCATAGGTCAATATATTTTCAGCAAACTTTACATCTCTTATAATGATAACATTTTTGGACTTAAGTGGAATAAGTCTATATCCTTTGACATCTTCAAAATATCAAACAAAAATACATTTTTCACTCTTAGGTTTTAAAGCTTTAAGTTTCTCATCTAGAATATGGGCCCATGCTTTACTTCCAAAAACACGAAATTGACTTACATCTAGTTTAATTGAGCTCCATGCTTCTTCTGGAGTGATATTCTTTAAAACCTTAGTAGGAGTGCGATTTACTATGTAATTTGCATAGTTAGTTGCTTCTACCCAAAAATTAAGACTAAGTCCTTGAGATTGAAGCATACAATTAGTTATTTCCTTTAAGGTGTGATTCTTCCTTTCAGCTACACCATTTTGTTGTGGAGTACATGGAATAGTATGTTGCATTTGAATTCCATTCTCAGTGAAAAGGTTGATAAATTTGTTGTTAACATATTCTCCACCATTATTAGATCTTAGCTTAAGAATTTTATGTTCATATTGTTTTTCAACAAAGGCATTAAAGGCAAAGAACATGTTAAATACTTTACTCTTGTTTTTTAAGAAGTATACCCAAGTGCGTCTGGAGAAATCATCAATGAAAGTTAAGAAATACTTATAGCTAGAGAATGAAACAACTGGAAGTGGACCACATAAATCACTATGCACAAGCTATAAAGGGGCTGAGGCATGCCAAGAGGCACATTTTTCAAAACAATCCCGATGATGTTTTCCGAGTACACATTCGGAACAAATACCTTCTTTGCAAGTTACCATTGGAAGCCCTGTAACCATATTTTCTTTACATATATTCTGAAGGGAGTGATAGTTTAAGTGACAAAATCGCTCATGCCAAAGTTTTCTCACTTCATCATTATGAGCAACAAATACTGAGGGAAGATTTGATGACCCAAAGTTGTTAAACTTATACAACCTTGTAGAATCATTAGCAATGCTAGTAGCTAAAATCTATCTAGGATCTCTTAGGTCCTTAATTACAACACCGTGAGGTGAAAATTCAACAATTTTACATTCACCTAAATGAGTTATCTGATATACAGATAAAAGGTTTCAGGATAATGTTGGAACACATAATACATCATTAAATTTACCATTACCTAGATGAAAAGTTCCAGTCCCTACAACACTAAGAGATCTATCATCACCAGCATATATATTTTTGGTGTTACAATCATTTAAAGAAGAAAACATGGCTTTGTTTTTGGCCATGTGATAAGAAGCTCTAGAATCAATGAGCCACTCATGAGAATGAGAAGAAGTAGATACATTTAGTGCATAACCAGACCGAGATGCTTGACAACCACATGCAGAAAGTGATATTCCTGAAGATGAAGTTGAAGTTGAAGAGTGCTTCAAATGGATGTTATGCTTCTTCATTTCTACTTCCAAGGCTTCCATCTTCTTAAAGCATTTGGATTCTAAGTGGCCATCTCGATTACAAAAGTGGCAATGTCTATCAGTCTTCTTCCCTTTGTCTTTATTTTCCTTATCATTTTGTTGAAATGATTTTTCATTTTGAGACTGAAATTACTTAGGACCCTTGTTTGGTTTAGGACCATTCTTTTTAGGATATTGCTTCTTGGGATTCTTTGAATTTTGTTGTTGTTGGGTGGCTAAGGCTTTCTTAGAAGAGTTTCTAGATTAAGGAGACCAATATATAAGAGTTTTTCTTGTTCTCTTATTAAATAATCACAAAAGGCATCAAAAGAGGGGGACTTGTAGTATTTTCTTTGAGAAATAAATGCTTCTCTAGTAGAATGGAAGGTGGAAACAAATACAGAGTTGCTTGGTCCCAACTTAGTAAGAATGGAATATATAAGGCTACCATCTTCTTTCTTAACCTTAAGACCTTCCAAGAGAAGTCTAAGGGTCTTGAACTTGGGCAAAAAATCTTCAATGGAAGAAAAATTATTGGGGTCCAATGTAAGCAACTCATTTTCAAGTTGATGGGCACTAATTTCATTTTTAATTCCAAAATATTTAGTGAGATATTTCATTGCTTCATTATGGGTATCAAATTCTGTGATATGGAATCTAAGGTCTAGAGAAATAGACATCCCTATCAACCCACGTACTTGATCTTGCCTATTTTCCCATTTGACTACCTTATCTTCATCTTTAGCTTTAGTTTTTTGGCCTGAGACTATTATGTAAAGACCTTTACCTCCAAGTAAATGCACAATGTAGGACCACCATTGAAAGTAATTGGTGTTGTCAAGAATAACTTGGCACATACTTTCCATTTTAGTAGAAACTGGAGTTGTATATGTTGAAACTAAGTGTTCCAATGGAAAGATCTCGAAAAATTAGGATGATTAAAAAAACAACGGCTCTGAAAATGGCTTATGGATAAAGAAGTTATTACTTTTTGAAGAAAAGTTGTTGAAGATGTCGACGAAGTGCATGAATGTGCGGAAGTGAAAGATAATGTTATATTTAAAAGAAATCCCCCCTCCCCCCTGCCTTCCAAACTTAATCTAATTAGCTCACTTAAAAAAATTATTTTATGTGACTCACTTTTATAAATAAGTGAAAGTCACTTTTACAATGGTACTTTATGAGATATCCACTAAATTGTAACTTAAATAAAAGATAAAGAGACTTTAGAATTATAAGTGACTCACTTTTTATAATAGGTGAGAACACTTTCACATAAAGTAACTTTAAAACATAAGTTACATGTGCTTTTTGAAAAAGTAACTCAACAATTGTAACTTAAATAAGAGATAAAGAGACTTTAGAATTATAAGTGACTCACTTTTTATAATGGGTGAGAACACTTTTACATAAGGTAACTTTAAAACATAAGTTACATGTTCTTTTTGAAAAAGTAACTCAATAAAAAGAAAGACTTGAACTCAAGACCTCTATTCTCATAAAGTAACTTTGGACCAAGTGAGCTAGTTTAAAAGGTTAGTAATTTTTGGAAAAGAGGAAGGGGTTTTTTTCTTTTTCTTTTTTTAGTCACTGAAGCTTTGGGGTGCGTGCTTACCTGCAAAAGCCCTTTTTTTCCTACAAAACAAAAACCACAAAACCCAACACAGACATATAGAAAAAACAAACCTTACGGCTTGAAGTTAGCTTTAGCCGGAAACTAAATATTTTTCTCAATGTTTTTTATTTTCCGAGATCACATTAAGGCGCAACGGAAAAGAGCATATGCATGAGAAAAATCCTTCCTTTCTATTCTGATTTGCCCATATCACATAGAGTTATGGGGCAAAGAGCATACGTAGAAATGAAAGGTATAGATCTGGTAATAAAAAATAGAGAGCTAAATAAACTGAAATAAACAGAGAGATGAATAGCTAGAACTGCAAATAAATACTGTATACCTCAAGATCTTAAAAATGTCATAGCTAGGGCTACCGGAAACCTTTTCGCGTGAAAAAAAAGGGGTTCCTCATTGGAATAGATTCACCTAACACAATAGAGTAGTCATCTTAGCCTGAAAGTAGTCAGAAATAGTAGATCTAGGAAACGACAGTCGGATGCAGTTGTACTAGCTTCAGATTTGGATCACCAATGGATGCGGCCCTCAATAGCTCTGATACCATGTAGGAATTTACAAGGTAAGTTCCTCAAATAGAACACCAAATGACACTACTCACAAACAAATCACAGATCAATACACAAGTATCCTTAACGTAGTTAAAACCCTCAAAGAGGGAAACAGTCTACGGTCTGAGCCAACACGGCCACTTCAGGAAATTTATTAATAAAAGAAAGAAAATTTACATAAGCTTCTCCCATGAACGGTCCACCTAAAAATGACCCTCCATGCTATTTAAATAGAGATCATGGACCAATCGAGTGTTAAGCAATGAATTAAGTGTCGATAATGCTAAAGAGAGAATGAACCGTCGGATCACTTCATGTCTAGAACATATTGTGACCATTGGATTGTAAGTTACAAATGTACATAGTAAAGAAACACACTTTACCTAACTCTACACTAGACCAAGTAATACTTAACTATTTCTTATGTGTCAGAATATCCTAGCAGCATCCCATTCTTCCGTCTTCCTCTTCATCTCTTCCTTCAATTATCAAGATTGAGGAAGAGTGCCCAAAGTATGGATGAATTGATGCACCCATAGCTTAATGGGAAATCCAATATTCATCCAAATAGAGTTGTATGTTTGAACATGCTTCTATGGTCTAGTGTAACCATGGATTGTATTCATACCCTTATCAAGTATACTAGTAAAACAACATAGCATAGTAGATTTAAATAATTCCAAAGCCTAGAATTGGTTGTAATGATCTCCCCACCATCGAACAAGAGTGTCTTGTAGGGACACATCAATTAAAGGAGTCCTCTAACTTTCTTCAATTTTTAACTCAACTTCTTTAAGGAAATTAGCTACTGGATAAATACCATTAATAGTATATCTATATAAATCTCATGAAACTTCACTTAAACCTTTTATTTAGTGAGTGATTTCTCTATGGTATTGAGTAAAATTTATTTGGTTCTCCTGTTATGGCGAAAAAATCGCTTTTGTGGACAAGAGAGATCTCCCTAGATTCAGAAAGAGATCTAGTAACAAATAGATAAGTGACTGCTACCTTTACTTAATTCATAATTGAAGAATGAAGTGTGATGTATGCAAGAGCCTCTTACCTTTTGTACGAAATGGCTATGGAAGTCCTTCCGATGCTTTCAAAATCCTTTCCTCATTGCTTCAAAGGAAGATATGCATGAACAAAAACAAACAGGGAATAAAAGAATAACGTAGATAAAGGTAAAACATAACATGAATGGAAATCAAAATATAGCACTAATAACAAGATTAAACCTATATTCAATTATGAATCATGCAAAGGACCAACGAGCTTTGTAAAGAGCAATAGAACAAGTGCAAGTATGAAATAATAGTGCTTGCATTCATATTGAACAAGAAGAAGCATTACAAGCTTGTCCTTGATGATGTATGCCTCCTCCCAATGGTCTCCAATCCTTCCCTTAGGTGAAAAGATTTCCAGCCCTATTCTAACAACACAAGTTTACATTCAGAAGTCCCCCCCTTCACTCTCTGGTATGTGTTGATTTATAGTCTAAGAGGAGGAGGTTTGAGATCCTCTTCTCAAGGGATGAGATCCATAAAGAGAGGGATGAGGGTTCCACAAAGAGAGGGAGTTTTCTCCATGAACAAAGGGATGATGCCCATGTTGGGTTGTGTTATATTCTTTCCACAACTAGCCCCATGTAGTTAACTGAGGGATTAGAGGGGGGGCAAAGCCCCACTTCGTTGCGTCGATTGTGTAGCGGGTGGGGGGGGGGGTCACAAGGGGTTTGAGGTGTACCCGTAACCCCAATTTAGGGGTCCAGGGCAGTGCCCAGGAAAATTTTGGTTTTGGACACTATGTTAGGATGGGCGGACCCACCTATGGTTTTGTGCATGATTTTCGCACATGTTTTTTGGACGTGATGGTTTTTCGGTCCATGGTATTGGACGCAATGGTTTTTCATTCCATGGTATTGGATTCTTCAGCATGTATAAATATGTATTATAACATTGAAAGGAACATAATGAAAAATCAAGTTGGTAGTCCAAGTTTTGGGATCCAGGGGAAAATCTCTGTGTATATGTGTTTTATGTGTTATGCTCTCGCATAGCTTATTTTCTGTGTTTTATAATTCGTATGCAGGTAATTTCTGTACGGGGTTAAAACCTACATTTGGTATCACAGAAGTTTTGGCTTCAAGGGGACACCTTTGTTGCTGAGGGGTTTCGCTCGGGCCTGTGGTAGACCTTGTTCAGTGGGAGATCTGCGAGATCAATTCTGGTGGTGAAAGAAGATGGTGAGCAATGGAAAGATAGAGATCGAGAAATTTAATGGTGAGATTTTTGAGTTGTGGAAACTCAAGATGGAGGATCTGTTGATGGATAAAGATCAGTGGATCGTGGTAGATCCGGGTACTAAACCAATGGGAGTGTCCGATGAAGAATGGAAGAAGTTGGATCGGAAGGCAAAGAGCACAATACAATTGTATGTTTGAGATTCAGTATTACTGAATGTATCAAGGGAAGCTACGATGAAGGCTTTGTGGGACAAGTTAGGGACTTTGTACCAATCTAAGTCTCTAGTGAATAAACTATTCCTGCAGAAAAAGTTGTATAACTTGAGGATGAAACATGGAGACTCGGTGACAGAGCATCTGAACGCATTTAATACTGTGGTAAGTCAGTTAGCATCTATTGATTTTAAAATTTCAAATGAAGATAAGTGCTTTAGTTTGTTTTTTTCTCTACCAGATTCGTGGGATAGTCTGGTTATTGTAATAGGTAGCAATGCAACTGCCTTGTAGTTTGATGAAATAATCTCATCCTTACTGATGGAGGAGATGAAAAGGAAAAATATGGAGAGCCAGAATGATGATGCCTTGTCTATACGAGGACGGTCCGAGAACAGAAACAAAAATAAGTCATCGAGTGGGAGATCTAAATCTCCAGGAAAACCTGTAAAGGTAGTGTGCTGGAAATGCAGAAAGGAAGGGCACCACAAAAGGGACTGTAAATCTAAAGCTCCTGATAAACGAAAGGGATCTGATGATGCTCCTTCTGCAGAGGTGAAAACCACCTCAGATGAAGGTGGGGATGTGTACTTGGCTTCTTCAAGTACACATGTAGATCATGAGGCATGGTTGATTGACTCAGGTGCATCCTTTCACTTCACTCCCCATAGAGAGTGGTTCTGCGAGTATGAGAAATACGATGGTGGTGTTGTCTTCTTAGGGGATGATAGGAAGGATAGAGTCATTGGTTACGGAAAAGTAAAGTTGAAGTTGCAAGGTGGAAGGGTTAGAACACTTCCGGGTGTTCTGCATATTCCTGCATTAGCCAGAAATTTGATTTCTGTAAGCAAGCTGGATGATGCAGGTGTAAAAATAGTGTTCGTGAAGGATACCTACAAAATGGTTCAGGGAGCACTGGTATTGATGTAGGGAGTTTGAATTCGAACTCTGTACAAGCTGCAAGGTAGCACTGTTAATGATGGGTGCAACAGTTTTGTGGTCCCTGAAAGTGGAGCAGAAAATCTAGTGGTATTTGGAGAGAAGACCATGTTGTGGCATAAAAGGCTTGGACATATTGGAGAGAAGGGCCTTCAAATACTTCATGGTAAAGGTATGGTAGAAGGTATAAGTAATATCTCTCTGGATTTTGATTTCTGTGAAAATTGTGTATATGGGAAGCAAAATCGAGTGAGTTTCCCCTCTGGCAGTAAGAGGGCAAAACAAATATTAGAACTTGTGCACAGTGATGTGTTTGGACCTGTGAAGGTTCCATCACTGGGTAAGTCTGTGTATTATGTATCATTTATAGATGACTTCTCAAGGAATATATGGATATATTTCCTTAAGAAGAAATCTGAAGCCTTTGACAGGTTTAAAGAATTTAAGGCTCTCGTGGAAAATCAGATAGAGAAGAAGATAAAGGTGCTGAGGACAGATAATGGTGGAGATTTTTGTAGCAAGGAATTTGAAGAATTCTATAAGAAGTGTGGTATAGCATGACAGAAGACTACTCCATATACACCTAAGAAAAATGGAGTTGCAGAAAGAATGAATAAGACGTTGATGGAAAGGACAAGAAGCATGCTCAGTAGTGCCGAGTTAGGACAAGAATTTTGGGCAGAGGCAGTGGATACTACATGTTACTTGGTCAATAGGTCACCTTCATCAACGTTGGAGGATAAGACTCCACAAGAGGTATGGACTGGTAAGAAACCCTCTCTTTCACATTTGAGGGTATTTGGATGTGATGCATATGTACATGTTACAAAGGAGAAATGAACCAAGTTGGATAGTAAATCTGAAAAGTGCATCTTTATTGGGTATAAGGATGGTTTAAAGGGTTATAAGATTTGGAACCCAGTAACAAGGAAGGTTGTGTATAGCCGAGATGTGGTGTTCAGAGAAGTTAAAGATGTTATTAAACATGAAGTCCAACCAAAGGAACCTAAGAAGATAGAGTTTGAGCTAAAGGAGGAGAATCAGACTCTACAGTAGAGGAGGAATCAGAAGATGAAGAGCCACAAACTCTGAGTGTGAGAAGATCAGTTCGAGAAAGAAGGCAGCCAGATAGGTATAGTCCATCTACTTTCTGTTCAAATTTTGATTTGTCTGTTATTGATGATGATCCCAGAAGTGTGATGGAAGCAGTGGACTCAGAGGATGGAAAACTCTGGAAAGAGGCCATGGTTGATGAAATGGTATCTTTGCACAAAAATGAGGCTTGGGATCTGGTGGAGTTGCCGGCTAGAAGGAAACCCATTAGCAGCAAATGGGTATTCAAAAAGAAGACAAATGCAGAAGGAAAGGTGGAGAAATACAAAGCTCAGTTGGTAGCAAAAGGTTATTCCCAGGTGCCAAGAATTGATTTTGGTGATATTTTTTCTCCTGTTTCCAAGGTAACTTCTATTAGATTACTTTTATCTGTTGTTGTTGCTTTTGATTTTGAGGTAGAATAGATGGATGTGAAGACAACATTTATTCACGGGGATCTAGAAGAGGAAATCTACATGAAGAAACCTAAAGGCTTTGCAGTGAAGGGTAAGAAAGAATAGGTATGCAAGTTAAAGAAGTCTTTGTATGGGTTAAAACAGTCACCAAGGATGTGGTATTAGAAATTTGATACATTTATACGGGGACTTGGCTTCACCAGAAGCAAAGCAGATCACTGTGTGTATTTCAAATTAATTGGTGACCGTGTAATTTATCTAGTCTTGTACGTGGATGATATGTTGCTGGTTGGAAATGACAAAGAAATTATCCAGGATTTGAAGACCCAATTGTTGTCCAAATTCGACATGAAAGATCTTGGTGCTGCAAACTATATTTTGGGCAGGGAAATTAAAAGAGATCGGGCAAAGAGGAAGCTCTAGTTAAACCAAAGGAAGTATGTCGAGACAATATTGCAGAGATTTAATATGCAGGATAGTAAACCGGTGAAGGTTCCTATTCCTGTAGGTGTGAGGTTATCTGCTGAACGGTATCCCAAGACACAAGAAGAGGAAGAGGACATGTCCCGTGTTCCATATGAGAAGTGCAGTCGGTAGCCTAAGTATGCAATCGTCTATACTAGACCAGACATTGCACATGTAGTGGGAGTATTGAGCAGGTTTATGTCAAAACCAGGGAAGGAGCACTAGATAGCAGTGAAGCGGGTTTTCAGGTATTTGTGTGGCACTAGTGATTATGGTTTGTGCTACCAAGGAAGACCAGGATTGGACAGAGTGTTGGATATTCGTGGCTTTGTTGATGCAGACTGGGCTGAAGATCTGGATCAGAGAAGATCTATAAGTGGGTATGTGTTTAACCTATTTGGAGGTGCAGTCATTTGGATGAGTAAGAAACAATTTGTAGTGGCACTATCAACTACAGAGGCAGAATACATGGCAGCCACTCATCCAAGCAAGGAAGCAGTTTGGTTGCAGAGATTGTGTTCAAGTATGGGGTTAGTACAAGGAGCTATAATGATAGACTGTGACAGCCAAAGTGCAAGTTTCTTGGCAAAGAACCCTGCATATCATTCAAAGACAAAGCACATTGATGTTCAGTATCACTTTGTGATGGATATGATAGAAGAAAAAAAGGTGTTGCTGGTAAAGGTGGACACTTTGAAGAATACTGCAGATGCATTGACAAACTCTGTCAGCTTTGAGAAGTTCTCTTGGTGTAGAGAGACGATGGGTGTTTCAGGGCTAGAAAAATGACTAAGCTCTCTTGTGGCTCCCTGTGGAAAGAAAACAACAAGTGGGAGAATGTTGGGTTGTGTTATATTCTTTCCACAACTAGCCCACGTAGTTAACCAAGGGGTTAGAGGGGGGTGGATCCCACCTTCATTGCGCTGATTGTGTAGCGAGGGGGAGGGGGTCACAAGGGGTTTGAGGCGTACCCGTAACTCCAATTTATGGGGTCCGGGGTAGCACCCCGGAAAATTTTGGTTTTGGACCCTATGTTAGGATGGGTGGACCCACCTATGGTTTTGTGCATGATTTTCGCACATGTTTTTTGGATGCGATGGTTTTTCAGTCCATGGTATTGGATGCGATGGTTTTCGGTCCATGGTATTGGATGCGATGGTTTTCAGTCCATGGTATTGGACGCGATTTTTTTTCGGTCCATGGTATTGGATGCTTCGACATGTATAAATATGTATTATAACATTGAAAGGAACATAATGAAAAATCAAGCTGGTAGTCCCGGTTTTGGGATCCAAGGGAAAATCTCTGTGTATATGTGTTTTATGTGTTATGCTCTCGCATTGTTTATTTTCTGTGTTTTAGAATTTGTATGCAAGTAATTTCTGTACGGGGTTAAAACCTACAACCCAAGTATGTAGGGTATTAAGGCCTTCAGTTGGGAAACATTCCTCAAACAAGGCTTCTAAAAATCAATTTTTATTTTTTACTTTCGTTAAGAGATTCGTGCAATTTTTAGTGCAAGATAGAGCATAGAATTGTGCAAGCCTCAATGGTAAAAACTACATTTTGCAGGTAATGGCTAGGGGAACAACACAAGTGCTTAAAAATAGGTCTTTGAGCAATGTGATCTAGGATTTTTGTTGTCTTTGGGATCTTTTTGCTTCCAACATTGTAGGGGAATGCTTGGAACACTTCATCGGATAGCGAGAGATCCGGATTAGCGGTCATTTTCCTAACGGTGACAAAATGACACGTAAAATTTCATGGCATAGACATAGTCTCATGGATACGACAACTTTCATGGCATAGACATCGTCTCTCCCAAGGGTAAAATTGAAATCCAAGGGGCCGCATCAGACTACCATAACATCAACACAAACAATTTTACCTTTCAAGGTAATAGGTAACTTAGGAAGGATCCCTAAAGGTTTATTGATGGTTCTGTTAAAAGCCAAAAATATTTTGTGTAACAACACAATATGAGGGGAACCCAAAGTTTACCAAGAATTTGAGGATAAAATACTAATAGAAGCACCTTAATCTACATTTGTGTGATGCACATTCTTACCATAAGACTTCACAATTATTTGGAAACGGGTTGAAGAAGGAAGATGAGGGTCTGTCAGTCTACTCCAATGAAAGGAAATGAGCTCGGTACTTGGAGGGGGTTCTATATAAATGGGTAGAATGACCCCTTGTAGAAGAATCTGAAATATCAAGAAGAACTTGAGCAGTGTTAATGTCGCTCTCTAGAAAGAGAGTGGGAACGACTAAATGTGGAATTGATTCGACCACTCAATCAACTAATGGGTCATCATCCCTAATGATATGTGTTTCACTCTCCAATGGAAGAGTAGGATTGAATTTACCTAGAATTAGATCAACCACCCCATCAACTAATGGTAGGTTGGGAGAAAGAATATGGTAACCAGTTGGAAGTTGTTTTTGAGAAACAATAAGGTTTTCCAAAAAATTTAGGCTTCATCTAGGTGAGGGAAAATATTATTTTGATGACTCCATTCGCATAGCCTACAGGGATACCTAAATTTACCCTTTTTCTCTGGAACCTGATAATCACTAATTGATGGATCAAAAATAAGTTGATGAGAATTTTTGGACCACACCTTTATTACCTTTGGAATGTCAAGACAATCAATAAGAAGGTGGTCACTCTTACAAATATTGCAATGGAATTTGGGCTTGTGATGTATTTTAGATGGTTCCTCATAATTTTCCATATTTAGAGCAATGGTTAGTTGGTTGACTTCTTTCTTATCTTGCTTCTTCTTCTTCTTAGCCACCTGGTTACTAGCACTTATCCAGGAAAATCCATCGATCCAATTGTACAGAGGTTCGAAGTGTCGTCATCAATGTTTATGGGTGTCGTTTAGTGTCGTCATCGCTTCAGTTCAGCCTCGACAGATCGACAAGTGTTGGTTATGATCAGTGTTTTCAGTAGCATAGAAGCATCGTCTGAGTTGTCAATGATGTGTATGGGTTGTTGTCATGAAATATTTTTTGATAACGTCGTTTGTCGATGTTATGTATGGTTTGATTGTCGCATTGTGACAAATATGTAAATCCGCATTTTTTATTCTAGACCCTAAGAATCCTAAGACCTACTTCTTCGTTCTAATGACCAAATCCTATGTAAATCCTAAGCCTAAAAGCCCAAAATCCTATGCTAAAACACCTAACCTAAGCCCTATTTTATCTCCTAAGCCTATGTCGAAAAATAATACATTCATTTTATGTATTAGTCCCATGCTCAAATCATAATGCACTTAAAAATACAAAACCTTGTATTAAGCCTATGCTTAAGTCTTATGCTACCTATCGGACCCCTATGTATTAATCAAAATACATTCAAACAAACCTAAATCTATGCTATTAAACCCTCGGCCTAATGTTTTTTTTTCCTGCGTAAAGGCTACTTCTATTAAAAAAGAGAAAAATATATGTACAAAGAGGTCAAGACCTCAGAGGGGGCTGAAGCCATCCCTCAACTAGATATCCTGATACACATAAACCCCTGTGACAACCATCCCAGGATTGAGAAAACTTAAGACATATTTTTCAAATCCCTTACAGACAAAAGTGTGAACCAGAGCTGTGATTATCACTGCAATACTATCGACGACTATGGCTTTACTGATAATCATTCTGTCTTGATAGCCATATACAAAATTTGACAAAAACAATAGCTCTCTGAGCCATGACCTGATACAATTCATAATACTATAATGGCGAGTATAGTTACCAAACCAGGAGCTGAAACAAAACAAAATTACCATTATCCGGAGAAGCATAACAGAAAGATGAAAAGACCAGAAGAGAGACTGCCAGCCGTGGGCATTGTACCAAATTCATCAAACATGTTTCTGAGGGTCCAGAGAATCCCTTTCCACCTGTCTAGGAGATCCCATCCACGTGACGACCGCGTTGTCTTCATCTCCCATGTCACTGCCACCTGGAGGAGTTTCCAAATTCATAATGCCACCGGGAGGATGCTTCGGCTCGACCGCAGGAAAATTGCACTGTGTAGAGTCCACTGGAGGCTGAGGAGCTTCAGGTGCATTCCCCTCTTCCTGCATATTGTCACCATTGAACACAACACTAGCCACATCTCCCTGAAGTACACTATCGTCCTGAGATTGAGACGTAGTTGTGTGAATAGAGCTACTGGGCTTATCCTCCTCGTCAGCTAGGATCACTGTAATACTGGCTAACAGAACGGGTTTATTGAGCCTACTGTGGAATTTGAAATGGGTGGTTTGGAAGGAATTGTGCGGGAAGGGCCTGCCATGATCAGAAGGCAGAGAGGACGGGGAGGCTGAGGCCAGTGGAACTATATTCTGGGGGGGTAGACTAAGAGGCGCAGCCATGATTGCCAGTGGTGCCTCCACGGCGAGAAACACCACGACGTCGCACCATTTTCGAACTAACAGAGAGACTTGGGAAGGGTATTAAGTAGGACCAGATAGAATAGGGCCGAGAGTAGGCGAACCAGGCCGAAACCAGATACCGGATGAACTCCCAAGCGGCCAGAACGAAGCAGGGGTGCGGGAAAAAAAGCAGATGGACATGGAAGGAGCCGAGGAGAGTGATAGCAGAAACCAGAAGCCGAGCCATGGATAAAACAACCTGCGCGGGCTCTCGAACTGGGCGCGCATTCATTGTCGAATGCTTGACCATCATTCTGTACCCCTTGGCATTCATATCAATTGTGGTGGGTTTATGGGAGTTGCGCCAGATTGCCAGGTGCAGGGACAGCTGCCGGCGGAGAGTTACTCTGTCTTAAATGAACCTCGATGACACCCGCATCCGGGTGTGTATCTTCTTCCTGGTGCATATCATTCTTCGCAATGTTATGGAGGTTTAAGAGCTGATCCTCTGAGACAATGCTGGAGAGCGAACCTGCAAAGAAATCTAACCCACATTCCACTCCTATATTAGCTAGAAAATCAGCCAGCTTGTTTCCTTCCCGCCTAATGTGTTTGAATGAAATTGCTCTATGTTGAGAAAGCCATTTGTCAATTAGGTCAAGTCTTTGAGCCATTCTCCAACTGCTACTGACCTTGTGTATGGGAGTACCCTGCATGATTTTTGTAACCATGTTTATGATGATTTGCGAGTCCCCTTCAATGATGAGTGGGAAAAAACCTCTGTCCTGAGCTAAGATGAGACCTCGCCATAATCCTTCCAGTTCCACTGAGTTGTTAGAGTCCCAACCTTTTGAGCCGAGAAAGAGCAGTAAAGGTGTACCGTGATGATCTCTGAAGACTCCCCCAAATCCTGCTTTTCCTGGATTACCCTTTGAGGCTCCGTCGAAATTGAGTTGGATCATGTTGCTGGGCGGTGGAATCCATCTTGTCGGGATTTGGTTACTCAGAGAAGGATTGCCTTTAAATGTAGGCTTTTGATTCAGATGAATATTCCAGTTGGCCCAGATGGATTGTTCCTGCGGCAGCATTGGAAAATCTTCTTGGGACCAGGGCTTAATGGATAGAGATTCTTTAATGTTCTGGTGTAGCCTAGTCCAGATCTGCTCTATAGACATGGATTGGTCCTTGAAAACCCTGCGATTCCGCTCCTTCCAGATGTTCCACATCAGTAGACCAGGAATAAGCTGCCAAAGAGTGTTGAGGAGTTTGCTTTGGTAGGGCGCTTGGCTCCAGTTACGAACAGTAGCTTTAATATCCCCATGAACTCTGCCTTCTTTTTGGCAGCGAAAGCTAACCTTTTCCCACAGCTTTCGTCCTATTTGACAAGTCTGCATTAGATGTAAAGCTGATTCCTCTGCTTGCTTGCAGTTGAGACATATAGATGGGCCATAAAAATTCCTTTTTCTGAGGTTATCCCAAGTGAGAATTTTATTGTGACATAGGAGCCAAAGAAAAGTGGACACCTTCGGCCAGTTAGAGGAATCCCAGATTTTATTCCATAAGACATCTTTGATTATCCGGTCCTTGATGATTACATTGTATGCTTCCCTTGTGGTAAAAGTGCCCTTCTCTTCATATCCCCATCTTAGAATGTCCATTCCTTCTGAGGAGAGGATTTTCCTTTTTTGTAATTCAGAGGAGAGAGAGATCTGAGCTTGCTCAGAGCCATGCATTAGTATCTGTTTAGCCTCAATCCATTTTTTGTGCCCCTGTGAGGAAGAAGGATCCCAGAATTGACTAACCTTGTCTAGCTCATGCATATCTTGCTCTGGTAAGTGAAGGTTAGAGAGAATGTCCTTGATCTTTGGGAGCTGCTGCCAGGAGTCCTCCCAGAACCTAGCTGTATTGCCATTCTTAATTTCCCAGAAGCTATGCTGTTGTATTAGTTTCCTATGTTGAATGGCCGAGTTCCAAATCACTGAACCTGTACTTACTTCTGACATTCGAATTCTTTCTTCGATAGGGCTATTGTTTGCATATTTGGCTGTCCATAGGGAGGCCCAGGGAGTGTTGGGTTTTGAGAGCCATCTCCACCAAATTTTGGCTCCCATGACTTCATTACTGTGCCCCGGATCCCTTAGACCAATACCGCCAGCCTTCTTTGGAAGACATACTTTGTCCCATTTGACCAGAGCCCACTTTCGATTGGGACCTGAGTTGCCCCATAAGAAATTACGCTGGAGCTTCTTTATATCCTTGAGCACCCATTTGGGAGCTGCTAAAATTGAAAAGAGATACAGAGGCATGGAGTGAAGAACAGCTTTAATGAGAACAAGTCTGTTGGCCATGTTAAGAGCCCTGTGAGTCCAAAGGAAGAGCCGCGCTTCTAGCTTTTCTAGCAGGATTTTCCAAGAGGAATGCTTGAGGGCCAAGGCCATTAAGGGCGCTCCAAGGTATTTAGAAGGAAGAGACGCTATGGTAAAACCAAGAATGCGGGCTATGGCATTTTGGGTAGGGACCGGGGTATTGAAGAAAAAGATTTGAGATTTGACTCGATTAATAAGGGCTCCTGAAGCTTCAGAGAAGTTCGATAGGAGGGCTTTGAGAAGGCACGCTTCCTGAATAGAAGGATGGCCAAAGAGCATGTTATCGTCTACAAATTGCTGATGAGAGTAAGTGGGAGAATTGAGAAAGGATAAGCCCTTGAGCCGCTGGGAGTGCAGAGCAGATTTGATGCTTCTACCCAATCCTTCTGCCATAATAACAAAAAGGAATGGAGAGAGGGGATCTCCCTGCCTGATACCCCTGGAGGGACGGAAAGTGGGCGAAGGGATACCATTGATAAGCACAGAAAAGAATGAGGAAGATAATAAACTCACAACCCATCTAACCCAAGAAGGGGCAAAGCCAAAGGCATTTAAAATTTTTTGAATGTAAACCCAGCTTAAGCTATCAAAAGCTTTGGATAAATCAATTTTAAGCATCATACCTGGTTTTTTTGATTGCTTCAAAGAGTGGATTATTTCATGAGTTAAAATAATACCATCCGTAATCTGTCGGCCTTCTACATAACCAGATTTCTCTGGTGAAATAATGAGAGGGAGCAATGGTTTCAATCTGGTAGCTATAACTTTTGAGACAATCTTATAAATAATGTTGCAGAGAGCAATCGGTCTGTACTTGTCTGGAGTATTGGATTCCTCTTCCTTGGGGATTAAAGCAATGAAGGTAGCATTCAGCCCTGGGTACATCCATCTTAAAGTGCGCGATTCTTCTACAACTTGCCAAACCTCCATTTTGATTAGATCCCAGAAGTTGTGAAAAAAGTTGGAGGTGAATCCATCCGGACCCGGTGCTTTTCCTGCTTTCAACTGACGCATAGCATTCTCGACTTCCTGAAGGCTTGTGGGCTGAAGAAGGAGAAGATTATGCTCCTCTGTAATTAATTTGGGAATGTTCCTCAGAACTTTGTCAATAGCAGGCGTTCTATCTATGTTGGGCTCTTGATGGGCTTGTTTGAAGTACCTGAGAAACTCATCTTCAATGCCTTCGTGCGTCTCAATCCTAGCTCCCTGCTCATTTTTGATGTGGGAAATGTAGTTGTTCATTCTGCGCTGCACTGTGGTAGTTGTTCATTCCACAGAACCACAGTCCTTCAGCCACTTTACTCTTGATTTCTGTCGCCAAAGTGTTTCCTCCTGTTTTGCTCTGGCTAGGATTTGGGCCTCAAGAGTTTGTTCCTGTTTTGCTAGGTCCTTAGAGCGTCCTTCGATTATGATCCTCTGCTGGACATTCTTCATTTCTTGATTAAGGGCTTTCTGTGCTTGAAAAATGTTGCTGAAAGAGGTATGATTCCAGTGCTTGATCTAACTAATTCATTGAAATCCGGATGGGTTAACCAAAAAGCTTCAAATCGGAAAGGACGCCGAATGCTGTTGCCTGGTCGATTCCACTGCAGAGCTATTGGCCAGTGATCAGAGCCCGATATTGGAAGGATGGAAGCAATGAATTCTCCCCCCAAGTGAATTGCATTGTCTGATAGTAGAAATCTATCAAGACGTGAAGCTATCTGTTGCGAGCCTTCTCTTTTGTTGTTCCATGTGAACATGCCATTATTTGAAGGTAGATCTATCAACCAATTATTCTGTATGAAGTCTTTTAGAATGTTCCCATCTCTGTTGCTTCTGTTTCTGCCTCCCTGTTTTTCTTCCAGTCTTGCGATCATGTTAAAGTCACCTCCAGATATCCATAGCGGGTGCAACCTGTTTGAGTTGAGCTCCGATAAGGTGTCCAGGATTTCAGCTTTGTGTATAGTTTCCTGAGGGAAATACACATTAGTCATGTGACCATGGATGTTGGTGCCGATTATGTGAAATATTGCTTGGATGAAGTTCTTGTTTGCATGTATATTGTCAAGTTGAATCACTCGCGCATCCCAGAGAACTGCAAGTCCTCCCGACGCCCCTTGAGCATCAACAACCGTTACCAGCCCTCCTGGCCAAGCTTTTGCTGCCATTTTTTCCAAAATTGTCGAGTTACATTTTGTTTCTTGCAGAAAGAGAATATTAGGTTTTTCCTGCATAAGCATGTTTTTTAGAAGCCTGCCTTTCCTTGGGCTATTAAGCCCTCTAATGTTCCATGATATCAACTTCATTGAGAAGGGTTGGGGTTGATGTTGAAATACTTGGTCAGCTTGGCATATCTGCCTAACTCAACTAACACTTCTCCTATCTTGATAGTTCTTTCGAGAGTGGTTTTCCTCCCTCGCTTTTTACTGTCTTTGGTAATGAACTTTCCATCCCATTGACTACCAATCTGGACTCCTAGAGAGTATTTTTTTGTGCGCGATTGAGGACCTCCACCAGGTTGTCAACTTGCCGATCTGGGATTTTATCAAAGTTTCTTGTTTTGCATGCCTGCTCTAGTCCTAGAATGTCCAGTTCACCAATATCTATATTCTCAGGGTCTTCCTCCATGAGTTGGGGCTCTTGGTAGTCTTCAGCTGTTTCCTCTACTGCCTTTGAGCTGGGTGCTGGATTGTCGACTTCCATTCCTTGGAAGCTCCAGGCTGGGAGCTTGGTTTGGGTGTGAGGGGTCGATTTGCTGAACAAGCTTCCCCCTGGCTGCGGTGAGACCCCGGCTTGCTTTTCTTTACTGGTTTCCTTGTCATTTAGAGGTAGGTTTTCAGGTTCTTGAATATCATCACTGGCCAGAGCAGCAAAACTATTGCTCGTTGAGGGTTTTGACGAGTTAGTTGGGTTGGTCCTGGTATTGGCTGTCGATTTCTTATGACCTCTTCTGCGATTTACCACTTTGGTAAACCCATCAGGAGCAGGATTGTCTGAGTCCATTTGAGATGGGGGCTTTCTGTTTAGAGGACAATCTCTGTAGAGATGACCCAGATCATGGCATTTCCTGCATCTAAACGGTACATGCTCATAATCTATCAGCTGTATCCATTCAATATCATCATGGAAAAGACTTACTGTATCTGGCAGGGCTTGCTTGAGGTCCATGTAGACACAGATCCGGGCATATGATGTGTATCTGCATAATTTTGTTTCCTCTGCTACTTTGATGAATTCGCCCAGAGCATTTCCGATTTCTTGTAGGGAATCTTCCTCCCAGTATTCCCAAGGGAGCGAATACAACCTTATCCAGACAGGAGCACAACTGAGATCTTCCTTATCCGGATTGAAGCGTTCAACCCACCCTTTGAGATATAGGCCCGCAGAGTTAAAGAAGTATGGACCTCCGTCCAGAACCCTGTTACGATCTTCCAAGCAGTTAAAAACAGCCGTAAAAAAACCCTTTGGCCCTAGTTGCAGAGTGATGTGACCCTTTGGATTCCATTTGGAATTTATCCAGCCCCTTAGCGCTTTCTCAGTCGGCCAAAGTCCAATAAACTTGCCTATCAACGCGTGATCCCTCATGAACTGTATTCTGGCATTGATTCGGTGACTAGGAAATTCCACTTTTGGCCTGTGAGTGGCCACTGGCCTGCATGTGGATGAGCTCACTTTGGGCTTGTCCTTCTGAGCTTGATCATTGTTCTGATGCTCGCTGTTGTCCGTGTTGTCCTCATTCTGCCTCTCTTCCTTGTCGTTATCTCCAACTTGCTGCTTTTGGCTATCGTCCTTTGGGGGAGGCGCATCGCCCTCCCCCTGAGGGGGCTGCATGGTTCCTCTGATCGCTTGCAGGAAACAAAGACCGCAGATCCGCCCAGGGTCTGTCAAGGCTGAACTCTGTCAGGGGTAGCCTGCTGTAGCAGGGGTTGCAGAAACCCTAGGTCGAACGAAGCCGTGTTGCAGCCTTCCTAGGATCTTTTAAAAATATCGTAACCCTCGGCCTAATGTTAAAACATAAAAACATTACAAATTAAATCCAAACAATCCCTAACCGCCTGCAAAGACTGT
Source organism: Pinus tabuliformis (assembly GCA_031772625.1). NCBI lineage: Eukaryota > Viridiplantae > Streptophyta > Pinopsida > Pinales > Pinaceae > Pinus > Pinus tabuliformis. The sequence goes on along the minus strand of CM062816.1, from coordinate 815,578,120 downwards.
GTCGGGAATTACAAACATGTGAACAATAGGAGGACACGGTTATGATTATGTAACCATCGTGGCCTTAATGGTCATCGAAACTATAGCAGGAAATTGTAGTCATGTGAGTAGAGTTTACGGTTGGTGAAATCGTGGGTTTGGAGACCGCCAGGTGGAGACCGTGTCGGGACTATGTGATATGTGACAGGTGTTAGCAGTTATTGCTAGTCAGCGGACCAAACCGTAAGCCACACCTATTCACATGAGCTAGCAGTTGGTTTTCTCTTGGTTAGCTAACTGCTAACGGGTTCCACTTTAATATATGGTCTATTTTGGGTTTTTATGTTGTAAATTGGATTTCTATTAATTCAAACACCATGACTATGACCCCAAGGTGGCAAAACTCGACCTATTTGAACCCATAAGTTAGCTTGTTCACCCAAAAACCAATCTAAGGAGGTTTTTATGCATTTTGCAGGCTTATAAAGGCAGTTTTTCTCCATTGGAGATAGGGAGAGAGTTTTATAGTTTTGTGTGCAGATTCTGGAGAAAGATAGTTTGTTTTGTTTTCAGGATATCGGGAGCACCGGGAATCAGATTAAGGAACCATAAGCGGTGTTGGAAAGCTGGTTCAGAGAGATTTCTATTGACAGATGTCAGAATTGCCTGTGTTCAAGTTCGGTCTATCCAAATCATTGTGTAAACCACTTCTTCTTCTTCTTGCTAATAAAAACGGTCGCCCATCTTGAAAGTGGACCCAGAGACGTAGTCCATCAGGGACAAACTCCATAATCAATATCGTTGTCTAGTATATCTGTGGTTTCGCTGTTTTCATTTCATTATTGCATCTTTCTCATGGTTTATCAGCTGTCGTAAAGTGTTCTGCTCCAGCATTTTTCCTCTTTTTTCACGCTTATGGTTTTCATTCAATTCACTAATGGCTAATCAACTCTAAATCAGTCATTAATATATGATCATATCAGATCAAGCATCAAGGATTTTACCAAGTGAAGAAGAAGTAAGGGAGGAATACATTTTGGGTGAAGAAGGTAAAGGGTCAACAAACGATTGGTATTGTTGAGATGGAGAATTTGGTTGACGTGGAACTGTTTGGGTATTTGGGACTAAAGAAGTTGAAAGCAATGAAACTAGTAAACCTATCTTAAATTTTGGAAGTGACAACGTAGCCATATAAGGAGGACCAACATTTCCAAAGCAAGGAAAATGGCTAGGATTCTCGTTAAAATGGGTTCCTTGATTGGTAAATTCCAAAATTGTTGCCATTAGATTCAACTTTAATAAATTTTATTAAGAATTTAGACAATATTAACAGTCCAAATTCACAATCCACACCTAAGGTATACAGAAAGTAAAAGAAGAAAACAACATGTGATAATAAATATAAGGAGGCAAACCACGCAAACAATCTTTTCACAGCAAAATCACTAGTTGGTGATGAAACCCAACGTCACAGAGATCAATGTGAAAAGTAGATAGATATAGAGTAGGTGGAATCAATTATGTTGCAAACCTACCTAATGGGCACAATATGGTGCAAGTAACTTCAGTTATGCCATCTCGAGTGAAGAATACCCTCTGAAAGGTCCAAGTTAGTCTAGTCAATGTCTGCTCCAGGTATAACAGGGACTTCCCCCCCATCATCACCTTGGGTAAAATCCATAATATAATGGTCTCTAAGGTTATCACATACAACAGGTTAACCTAGGGGATTAGTATTAGATTAGACGTACATGCAAGGGCATAGTAACAAAGTTCAATCCCCTCGAAGGTTCCTCAACATGGTAAATATGAGGTTTATCCTTCAAGTGACTCCCAAGCACCTTTCAACACCATTCATAATGCATGTAAATCATGCTACCATAATCAATGAAGTAGGGTCAATCACTTCACTGTGTCCAATATGATCTCGTGCTTAACTCCCTTGTAATAAGAGCTTCATAGAGTCAAATTGAAATATATGGATTTACTCCCTACCACAAGATTGTATTATTTGTTTGCATCTTTGGAAAGTTAACTCACTTTCCTATTCCAAGGCCTTACAATCTGATCTAATGTAGGTGTCATGAGCCCTAGAAATATAAAAATTTTAATTTATTTTATTACAGTTGTTTTTAAAGTTGTTGTTTACTCAGTAAATTGATGGATATGAAATCGATGGTGTTATAACCTGACTCAAAACTGAATGTAATTGAGCATGATAATGTAATTTTTTCACTTCGATGAATCGTAACTAAAGTAAGGAGAGAGGTTTCATTCACTTTTTAATAATGCAATAATCAATGAATCATTTTCAAAATACAAAATAAAGAGAATGAAGAATACACGATTCTTGCCCCCCTCCCCTAGGTCGTAAGGGGGAATTATTTTTGAAAAAATGGAACCTAATTTCCTTAAAATCCAAGCTACAATTTTTTTTAATCTTAACAACTTCTCTCATACCCAAAATCAAATGATTAATTCCTCCTTCAAAAAACACAAGCGATAATCTCAACTTGATGTAATAAATTACAAATTACTGTAAGTAGAATATTATTTTATCTTATAGAAAATAATAACCACTATTCTCTTCAAAAAAAACAACAAACTCAAAATCACAAGTTCTTCCTTGAAAACCCATAACTTTTTACCAATACTAATGATTATTCACAATCATGAAAACAAAGTACTTAATTTGATCTTTTGACAGAAGAAGGACAGACTCAAGCTATTTTGCAATGACTGATCTTTCTTTTGATTAATCAACAATTCACCAGATCAAACTTTGAACCCTAGTTTGCAAAGATGAAGAATTCCTCAAGAAGACAACTCAAAACATCAAATAAAAATAGAGTGGAATTTTCAAGAATGTAAACAGATCCAATAAAGTACAACAATAAAAATAAATTGGATCCAACAAATGGAAACCCGAATTTTTATAAAATTCAAGAGACTTGTGTAGGTAACTAGTTATGTCTAGTGTGCAAATGCACTGTTGCTATAGGAAAAGTAGACAAATTTGTGCACTATTGCCATGAAAAAGTGCACAAGATGAGAAAAATTAAGAAAAACAAAAAACAAAGCTAAAAAATCTAGAAATTTAACCTTTCGAGGTTCAGATCACAGTAAAACAAGGCTACATAAATCAATCAAAGATCAAAGGAGGACATAATGAAGAACAAATCATTCCCCAATATGGTTGCCAATTTGTTACGGTGGAAAAATCACTCTTGCGGACAAAAGCGATCTCCCTAGATTCAAAATGAGATCTAGTAACAAACAGACAAGAGATTGCTACCTTTCTTTAATTCATAACTATAGAATGAAGTGTGATGTATGCAAGAGCCTTTTAACTTTTCTATGAAATTATTGTGGAAGTCTTTCTGATGCTTTCAAAATCCTTTACTCATTGCTTAAACGGAAGATTTGCATGAACAGAAACAATGAAGACATGCAAGCATAATGTAGATAAAGGTAAAACATAACAAGAATGGAAATCACAATATAACACCAATCATAAGATTAGACCAATATTGTGTTATGAATCATGCAAAGGATCAAGGAACTTTGCAAATAAAATTAGAACAAGTGCAATTAGGAAATAACAGTGCTTGTATTAATATTAAACAAGAAGAAGTTGTTGGGTGTGGAGCCTGATTATCTTCTTTATTTAGAGGCATCATTGTGTTGGACCATAGTTCTTAATGGGACTGTAACACTGCCCGTTTAATCACCTTCACGGGGCGATGACAATTTTATGAGCCCCCCCCACCTAGCAGGGGTTCAGGGGAAGTGCCCCCGAATCTAAAAATAGATGAAAATTTGCCTTCTAAAATATTGTAATTTCGCATTCAATATGAGTCATTCATTAGACGAATGATCTAATAGTAAAAGCTGTGTTTAATTTAGGGTTTTTTCCCTAGATGGAAAGCCCTCTATTTATATGAGGGAATTGTATTTCGGATGTGTATATGTGTCTTGTAATCATGAAATAGAGAGGAGACTGTGTGAGAGCGAAGAGGAAATTATAGTGGATCTAATGTAGGTTGTATCTCTTCATTTTTCTGGATAATATAAAGGAAGGATTGGTTGTTTCTCCATGGACATAACCCAAATTGGGTGAACCACGTATATCTGTGTCTCTCTTGTTTTATGCATTTTCTGTGTTTTTGTTTCTGCAATATTCTGTGTTCCATTTCTTTGTAATTTATAATTTTTCAATAAAAAGAATTACAACCTTGGCCTTGATGATGTACCTCCTCCCAATGGTATCCAATCCTCCCCTTAGGTGACAAGATTTCCATCCCTATTCTAGTAGCATAAGTTTACATTCAGAAGTCCCTGCCTTCACCCTCTGATCTGTGCTGAATTTATAGGCCAAGAGGAGGAGGTTTGAGTTTCTCTTCTCAAGGGATAGCATACATAAAGAGAGGGATGAGGGTTCCACAAAGAGAGAGAGTTTCCTCCATGAACAAAGGGATTTGGCCCAGGTATGTAGGGGCTCGAGGCCTTCATTGGGAAATATTCCTCCAACAAGGCTTCTAGAAATCACTTTTGATTTTTTACTTTCATTAAGAGATTTGTAAAATATTCAGTGGAAGACAAAGCACAAAATTGTGTAGGCCATAATGGTCAAAGCTGCACAAGTGCTTCAAAATGGGTTTTCGAGAAATGTGATCTAGGATTCTTGTTGTCTTTGGAATTGTTTGATTTCAACATTGTTGGGGGATGATTGGAACACTTCATTAGATAGTGAGAGATCCGGATTGGCCGTCATTTGCATAATGGTGACAAAATGACATGTAAAATTTCTGATGTTATTTCTCTTTTGTAGTGATATATTAGAATCCCATCAATGACCTAACTCCTTGACATGTAGTGTAGTATCTCTAAGTTTATGCTCTTGGATTGATAATTTAATGCCTCAAATTTAAGCAATTAAATTGACCAACATTTTTTGGTGTTGTTTTTGGGAAGATACTAAAGACATTAGTATATTGATGGTTTGTTTTTATTGTTTACTTTAGATTGCTTATTTCTCAATTATTGTGTGTGAATTTATTTTTTCTGACGGTAGCATTCTAAATCTAGTAAAGAGATAGTGACAAGATGAAAATATGACCTTACTTCAGAACACTTTGAGGCATAATATCCTAACACATTCACTTTAGTGAGTCTATTGTCTCTTGGTTCTAAATAAAATCTAGTATTGTATGAAAGGGGTAGGGCCCGAGATACCAGTGGGTAGATTTAATGGTCAATATAGAATAGTCACTTTTGATAAATATAACCCTTCAAACACTAACTTGTTAGAAGGCACATATATGAAAGGAATACAAGCAAGAAGAACTCCCTTGATAGATCCAAATTTTGAGGAAAAATGGCCAAAATTTTGAAAGGTTGGGAGAAGTAAAAATATAAAGTTTATGAACTTTCATGTAGGACCTATAATGGAAGAAATAATAATAGAGATCCCAAATCAGAAACCAAAGCTCGAGGTAGGTTTCAACCCAATCAAAGGTCCATAGAATCCATTGAAAATAAAGTTAAATGATCTAAATTATTGGAGAAGCTTCTCCAATAATTTAACCCTAGCCAACTTAGGATAAGATGGGTCAAGTTGATCTCTGTGGGAATGACTTACTCTAGAAATTTGACCTCCATCACTCCCATGCTAATGAGATTTTATATACTAAAGTGTTAGGTTGTTAGTATACAATAGAGTGATGGGTGATAATATGGAGATCTTGCAAGAGTGATGGGATAGTAAAGAAGCATAAATAAGGGAAATAAGGATGCATTTAGACTGGAAACTTTGGAAGGTTGAGCTTAGGTTCCTCTGGATGACATAAGGTGGTAGAAAGGGATATAACAATATGTTCCCTTTGAGATACTAGAAAATGTGGTAGATAATGTCTATATACTTAGTATACCCTCATATATACACATTTAGTTAATGGTGAATGTTGTGAATATGAAACTCTATGATCCTTTTATGCTCCATTAGGCAGATGAATAACTCCCATATTCTGCAAAGGATTTAACACTATATGCTTAGGGAGAGTTTCATAGGAGGTTCAAAATTACAATATAGGGATACAATGATATTTTTTGCAAATTGGATTAAAAGGACAACTTCTAGGTAAGGCTAAATGGTACACTTGATAGAAGGTGGAGGAAAAAATTTCTCACCTCATTTAGTAGAAGATTTTAGCGACTAAAAGCCTCCAAAAACAAGGATATATGATCCATATTGGATAATTATATTATTTTTCATCCATATTGATGCGTTTAGAGTGGAAAATATGGAGGAATCAACTAACAATACCATTTTTACCAATGGGTCCAAGTTTTGGGAATTGGGGTTTGAAACCCTCTCAAATTGGTTTGAGGCATAAACCAACATTTTTTTGGGGTAAAAAATTGATTCTTAATTGCACACCCCCTAGCACTATTCTACATAGAGATACCTTTCTAATGATGCAATAATTTCATAAATTGGAGTCGTAGTCAATGAAAAATTTATGTCACCTAGAAGTTGTCCTTTTTGTTTTTACCATAGGCATTCAAGAGGATGTCACGTCTGTTAGAGTCGGTCTAGTAGCCCTCCACCAGTGATCAAAGCTCTTTGCATTTGCATAAGTAGGTGTCTCATCAGTGTCATCTTATTTCATTCCATTAGGCATGCCATAACCCTGATGGAGGAGCTGGTGTCTTTATTCCCCTCTTGGCACTGCTAGATCAAGTTGTTTCAGTCATTAAACTTTTTCAAAGTTACTTGTCTTGTCTTGAGAGCAAAATTCTAGGTCTAGGGTTTTGGTCAAGTTTGTCTTCAAGGTCATGTTTCTGAAGGTCAATAGGTGCCCAGCAAGCCAGAGGGATAATTTTCAAAGTGTTTCTTCGAAAGATTCTATCTTGTACAGTTAATTTTCACCTTGGATTTAAAAACCCTGTTTTTAAAGCCAAGGTTATTTCTCAAAATTTTGTAAAAATTGTAAAAATTCAAAGGGCTTCAAAGGACAGCATGTAACCCTGGCTCCCTTTCCAAGATCCCTCAGATGCTATCCCTGCAAAAATTATCAAAGAAATGTTGGCATTATGATTCAAGTGTTGTCCTTGATGGCAACTCACTCAGAGGTTGGTACAGGTGCTCAGAGGTTGGTACAGGTGATGGCAACTTAATCAGAAGACAGATCCTAGTATAGCATGCCAAGGAAGTTCATATACGCAGGTTCGTTAAGCCCAAGTCGCGTGTACACGCTAGTTGGTTTCAGAAAAAGCGCGTGTATGTGGAAAAGTACCTTTGGTCCATGGTGGTTAGTCCTTGGAAGTTGTGCCTATGATTTCGGACCATTATGTCTCGACGGGCGTGTCGATCCCTAGTTTTGAAGTTGATGGTATTGTGTTACTATGGTTTTGGCTCTTGGTATTGAGCAAGGCCTAAGGCTATATAAGGAGAAGAAGATCATTAGGCAATATCATCTTTTTTGACAAGGCTTGAATATCTAAGAGAGAAAGAGATCTGATATGCAGGGTTTGGGTTGCTTGATATGAGCTAAGGAGAAATCACATCGGTGAATGGAAGACTAGATCTAAGGACAAATCGGGATCTAATGGTTTGAAATGCTCTATTATGATATGGTTGATTATGTGCAATATTATGTTCTGGATATAACTGATGTCTGGTACAGCTGCAAGTTGAGAAAATCTATTTTTAGATCTGTACGCAGGTTGGCTTAAGTAAAAACGCGTGTACACGCGGGTTTCGCTCATTGAAGTAGCGTATATCTCTTAAAGCTTGATTTTTGGGTTTGCAGTTGGATCTGACTGTTATTGCAGAGTTCTGTAGACTGCTCTGGGTTCTGGTATCTGGTGATTGACAGGGTTCAGTGGTTCAGTGATTCAAAGTTTGATAATTCTAGTATTGGTTGTTTTATGCTTCATGGATCTGTTATGAAAGTTGAATGAATTGGGTTCTACAGATTGAATGTTGTGCTTCAGGAATATCCAGTCTGAAAATGTATGAAAGGTGGTACCTGAAAGAAAGAAGATTGTAGGCCAGCACCTACGTACTAGTATCTTGGCTAGTACAAGAGCAAAGGGGGTTGGAGCTCCCTTCCAAGGAAGTTTGGAGAACGAGAGAAGGTTGTAGCCTTCTGCAGGTTGTAGCCTGCGTACTGGTACAAGGCTGCACCAGTACAAAATATTGTAAACTGAAGTTTCTTATTAAAGAAAGATAGAGACGACTTGCAGCAGGTGGTTTTCACTCACATTGGGTTTCCACCTTATATCTTGGTGTTCATGTGTGTGGCTTTTGATCGGTTCTGTTATACTGCACCTGCTTACTGTTAATGTGGTGAATAATGTCTTGATGAACTTAACTGAAGAATAAGCTAACTAAATTATGAGTTTTCTTCTTATACGCTGTTTTATTTAATCACAGTAGCGTGTACACGCTGGTTCACCTAACTGAAGTAGCGTATATGTTTCTGAGCATTGAAAAGTTTGATTGATCTGATAATACTGATTCACCCCCCCTCTCAGTATTATTTCCAACAATTGGTATCAGAGCAGGTTCTTTAGAGAAGCTTGATCGCTTGAAGGTAGATCATTCATCATGAGCAGCTACGAGAAAGAAGCATCAATCAGGCCACCGATTTTTGATGGGACAAATTTCAATTATTGGAAGGTAAGAGTTACTGCATATCTTCAATCTCTTGGTACAGAAGTTTGGAACATTGTAGAAACAGGCTATGTTTTTCCTTCAGCTACTCCTACAGATCCAGCTGAGAAAAAGAAGTATGAAACAAATGCAAAAGCAGTCAGTACTCTATTAGGAAGTATATCTCAAACAGAATTCATGAAGGTCATGCACTTCAAATCAGCAAAAGAAATATGGGACAAAATGATCACTAGCTATGAAGGAGATGAACAGGTAAAGCAAGCTAAACTTCAAACTCTCAGGATTCAATATGAGACTCTCAAGATGTATAATGATGAAAGTGTGGCTAATTATTTTCTTCGGGTAGATGAGATTGTTAATTGTATGAAAAATTTGGGTGAAGAAATAAGAGAAACTATAGTAGTTCAAAAGATTCTAAGATCATTATCCCCCAAGTTTGAATCTAAAGTATCTGCAATAGAAGAAAAAAAAAATCTTCGTGTTCTCACTATGTCTCAGCTACATGGAATTCTAACCGCTTATGAAATGAGAAAGGGAGGTCCATCTGACAGAAGGGAAGCTGCTTTTAAGGCATCAGGAAAAGAAGATTACTATGAAGCAAGCCATGTTCCAGAAGAAGAGGAAGAAGAATCAAATTTTGTCAGAAATCTTCAAAGGGGTTCTGGAAGGTTCAGAGGTAAGCTACCTTTCAAATGCTTTGCTTGTGGGAGAGTAGGTCATTATGCTGCAAAATGTCCTTATAAGGATAAAGGAAAAGAACCTGCTAGATGGAACAAGAAACAAAGTGCAAATAAGAAAAGCTACTACACCCATGAAGATAGTGATGGCTTATCAAACAGTGATGAAGATGAACAAGGTAATAAATATAAGCTGTTAATGGCATTTGAAGATGATGATTATGAGGATGCTGTAGATGTGGATAATCTCTATAATGAAATTACTAGACTCAAGAGAGGCATAGAAGAAAAGAATGTGATCATTGATACTTTGCAATTTCAAATTGATGAAAAGGAAAAACATCTTGAAAAACTAGAAGGTGAAATTGTTGGTCTCAGAAAAGAAATTGAGAAAACAAAAGCTATTAATCTTAAATTTGTCAAAGGATCTGAAACTTTGGATGAGATTATCAGTGTGCAGCGGTCTCCTCTAAACAAGACAGGTTTGGGCTATAATGGAGAAACCTCTCAAGCATCCACCTCAAAAAGTTATCTTGATGCAGCAAGAAGAAATGAGCAGAAGAACAATGAAGATAATCAGGTAAAGCAGGGACGAATTACAAACAGAAACTATCAGGGACAATCCTCCTTAAGGATGAACAAAAGCTACAACCAACCACAGGTAAAATATTCTCAGTTTGGCTCAAGAATAGATGAAAATAGAAATTACAATCAGTTGGCTGGTAGATTCAATAACCGCAGAAGCTTCTTCAATGGACAATGCTTTTCTTGCCATAACTTTGGTCACAGAGCAGCTCAATGTGTTGCATATAAAACAATCATGACTAGGGAAGCTCAAAAACAAAGAAGTATGACAGGGATTACAAAAAGGACCTATAACAACTTTTCGGTTCTTGAAAATGAAGTTGAATGTTCTATTTGCAATAATTTTGGTCATAAAGACTCTGAATGCAGGAGCAGGTTTCAGGAGAAAAAGGAACAAGCCACGAGCACCAAAACATGGAGAATAAAGGAACCTCAAACAGAAAGATGTGGGATAGCATTTTATGCAGAAGGACAGGAAAATCTATGGTACATTGACAGTGGATGTTCGAAACATATGACAGGTGATAAAGAAAAACTTGAATCTTATTCTACTTTAGAAAAGGGAAAGAAAGTTTCTTTTGGAAATGATACTCCTGCAACTATAAAAGGAAAAGGTATTGCTCCTTTGAAAGAAAAGGTCAAGGCTGGAAATGTTTTATATGTTGATGGATTGAAGCATAATCTTCTAAGTGTCAGCCAGATGTGTGATAAAAAAACCGAGGTTATTTTTAGATCGAATGGATGTCTTGTTCGTGATCTTGATACAGGTAAAACAGTTCTCAAGGGAAAAAGAACTCCAAATAATCTGTACATATTTGAAGAAGGACAACAACAATGCTATCTTAGCAAGGATGAAGAGCACTGGTTATGGCATCGAAGGTTGGGACATCTAAGTTTCTCACAAATAAGGAAAGCATGCAAATATCAGGCAGTTCGCGATCTTCCAGATATCAAAATTCCAGACAACACCATATGCAAATCTTGTCAGTTTGGAAAGCAAACCAGAACTAACTTTCCAGAGAAGGAAGGATCAGCTAGCTTGCCTCTTGAGCTAGTCCATACAGATGTATGTGGTCCATTTAGGAAAAGGACACCTCGAGGAGAAGAATATCTGATATTATTCATTGATGATTTCTCAAGGTTTGTTTGGTTAGGGCTTATGAAGCACAAAGATGAAGCATTCGAAAAATTCAAATCCTTCAAAGCATTGGCTGAAAATGAATCAGGACACAAAATTAAGTGCCTCAGATCTGACAGAGGTGGGGAGTTCACATCAAATGAATTTTTCGATTTCTGCGATGAACATGGGATAAGAAGAGAATTCTCTACAGCTAGAACTCCTCAGCAAAATGGGGTTGTGGAAAGAATGAACAGAACTATCCAACAAATGGCTCGTGCTATGCTCGATGAATCAGGTACTCCTGCAACCTTCTGGGGTGAAGCTGCACATGCTGCTGTTATTATTCTTAACAAAACAAATGTTCGAGTAAACAGCACTCAAACACCTCATGAGCTTTGGAGTGGTAAAACTCCTTCCGTGAAGCACTTCAAAATCTTTGGGAGCAAATGTTATATCAAAAATACTGATGAGCAACTTGGCAAACTTGAACCTAGAGCAGATGAGGGCATTCTTCTTGGTTATTCTCCACATAGCAAAGCATACAAGTGCTACAATAAAAGACTTGGCAGAATTGTTGACAGTATTGATATAGTGGTTGATGAAAAGGGATATATTCCTAGGCAAGTTCATCATGAAGACATTGAAGAAGATGAAGGTTACTCTCAAAGGCGAAATAATGAAGAAGAAGAACCTCAAGAAGAAGAAGAATCTCAAGAAGAACCAGAGGAGCAGACAAGAACGGAAGAGAAGACTCCATCCAGATATGTTCAAAAGAATCATCCAGAAACTCAGATTGTGGGGCAGAAAGAAGCAGGAGTACAAACAAGAAGGACACTTGCAGAAGCTTCAAGCTACTTGGCATTACTCTCCTCCACTGAACCACAAAATGTGAAAGAGGCATGCAAAGATGAAGGTTGGGTCAAAGCAATGGATGAAGAACTTGAGCAAATCGAAAATAACAACACTTGGGAATTAGTTCCTAGACCAAAAGATAAGAATGTAATAGGAACAAAATGGGTCTTCAAGAATAAATTAAATGAAAATGGAGAAGTAATTAGAAACAAGGCCAAACTTGTTTGTAAAGGGTATGCACAACAAGAAGGAATAGATTTTGAAGAGACCTTTGCTCCTGTGGCAAGACTTGAGGCCATCCGAATGTTCCTTGCTCTCTCAAGCTTTCAAAACTTCAAGGTATTTCAAATGGACGTGAAATCAGCCTTCCTGAATGGAGACTTAGAAGAAGAAGTATATATTGAGCAGCCAGATGGTTTCATTCTTGGGAATGATCCAAACCTTGTATGCAGATTGAAAAAGGCACTCTATGGACTCAAACAAGCTCCAAGGGCTTGGTACTATCGGTTGGACAAATATCTTCACCAACAAGGCTTTTCAAAAGGATCAGCAGATAGCAATCTCTATATAAAAGTTGAAAATAACAAATTGCTAATTCTTGTTGTTTATGTAGATGATATTATTTTTGGCAGCAATGAAGAGACTATGAGTCAAAACTTTGCCTTGGTTATGCAGAAAGAATTTGAAATGTCACTTCTTGGAGAATTGACATATTTTCTTGGATTGCAAATCCAACAAAATGAAGGAGGTATCTTCTTGTCTCAAACCAAATACCTCAAGCAGATCTTGAAGAAGTATGGCATGGAAGAGTCAAAGCCAGTATGTACACCCATGGTTACAGGATGCAGCCTCAGTGCAAATGATGAATCAGCAGCAGTTCACCAACCCACTTATAGATCCATGATTGGGAGTTTGCTTATTTGACAGGTACTCGACCAGATATTACACATGCAGTAGGAATGGTTGGAAGATTTCAAGCCAACCCAAAGGAAACTCATCTTCAGGCAGTCAAAAGAATCTTCAAATATCTTCAAGGGACCCAAAACTATGGCTTATGGTATCCTAGAAATACAGATCTCACTCTTCATGCTTACACAGATGCAGATTGGGCTGGAAGTGTGGATGATAGGAAAAGCACAAGTGGTGGTGCTTTCTTCATGGGTTCCAGATTAGTATCTTGGTTCAGCAAGAAGCAGAGTTCGATTGCCTTATCTACAGCTGAAGCAGAATATGTGGCTGCAGCATCTTGTTGCACACAACTTCTTTGGATGATGCAGACCTTGCAGGACTTTCAAATCACTTGCACTCCACCCGTCTCTATCTTATGTGATAATACAAGTGCAATCAGCATTTCAAAGAATCCAGTCATGCACTCAAAGACCAAGCACATACCAATCAAGTACCATTTTCTTCGGGAACAAGTGCTTGAGCAGAAGGTCAAGTTGGAGTATGTTCCTTCTAAGGAACAAGTTGCTGATATTCTCACAAAACCACTGCCCAGGGAAACTTTTGAATATCTCAGACAAAAGCTGGGAGTAGTTGATGCTTCATCCTGCTGTTGAAGCTTGTCTGTTCTACAGAAAAGTTGGTATACGCAAGTTACGAAAGGTATATACGCGTGTACACGCGGATTTATACTGGGAAAGTCGCGTGTATGGTGTACGCATGTTTCAGAGAGTATATCCGCGTTCATACGCCGTTTTGTGCAGGATAAAACGCGTATATGGAGTTCTGAGCAGCAAGGGCAAACTCTGGAGTCCTGAACAGCAATGGGTATGTCAGAATTCTTCAAGCACGGTTTCAGGGGGTGTAGCAGGCACAGGTTCAGGGGGAGCAGCTTAAAAGTCTCATAAAGTTTTGTTGGCATTCAGATGTTTTGGTTGTTGATTTCAGGAAAAGGAGCTCGGAAAGAAATCCTGATTGCTGATCTAAAAAGATGTTTATCATATGCTGCTGGTGACTTTCATAAGTCTTGGTCTAGATCTGTTGTCTCTATGTCATGTTTCTCTCTTGTCATATCTCTTTTATGGTGTCAAGGTCATGTAACGGCCTATGTTGGTTTCCCCACTATGCCTGGGATGAATGATGTAATATAATTGGTTGTTTCTGATATGTCCCTTCTTGGTAGGGAATATGGATGTATGTATTGAGTCTTTTGGTGATAGGAAGGTCCCTTATGGTGTATAAGTCCTATTGAAGAACATCTTTTGCAAACATGAGTCAGCACAGCAAGCAGAGGTATCAGCATTTCCTCAGGGGGAGCACAGCCCTTTGCCCTTGATGTCAAAGGGGGAGAGTGACTTGGTGTGGTGGTTGCCATCAAGTCCAAAGGGGGAGATTGTTGGCATTATGATTCAAGTGTTGTCCTTGATGGCAACTCACTCAGAGGTTGGTACAGGTGCTCAGAGGTTGGTACAGGTGATGGCAACTTAATCAGAAGACAGATCCTAGTACAGCATGCCAACGAAGTTCATATACGCAGGTTCGTTAAGCCCAAGTCGCGTGTACACGCTAGTTGGTTTCAGAAAAAGCGCGTGTATGTGGAAAAGTACCTTTGGTCCATGGTGGTTAGTCCTTGGAAGTTGTGCCTATGATTTCGGACCATTATGTCTCGACGGGCGTGTCGATCCCTAGTTTTGAAGTTGATGGTATTGTGTTACTATGGTTTTGGCTCTTGGTATTGAGCAAGGCCTAAGGCTATATAAGGAGAAGAAGATCATTAGGCAATATCATCTTTTTTTACAAGGCTTGAATATCTAAGAGAGAAAGAGATCTGATATGAAGGGTTTGGGTTGCTTGATATGAGCTAAGGAGAAATCACATCGGTGAATGGAAGACTAGATCTAAGGACAAATCGGGATCTAATGGTTTGAAATGCTCTATTATGATATGGTTGATTATGCGCAATATTATGTTCTGGATCTAACTGATGTCTGGTACAGCTGCAAGTTGAGAAAATCTATTTTTAGATCTGTACGCAGGTTGGCTTAAGTAAAAACGCGTGTACACGCGGGTTTCGCTCATTGAAGTAGCGTATATCTCTTAAAGCTTGATTTTTGGGTTTGCAGTTGGATCTGACTGTTATTGCAGAGTTCTGTAGACTGCTCTGGGTTCTGGTATCTGGTGATTGACAGGGTTCAGTGGTTCAGTGATTCAAAGTTTGATAATTCTAGTATTGGTTGTTTTATGCTTCATGGATCTGTTATGAAAGTTGAATGAATTGGGTTCTACAGATTGAATGTTGTGCTTCAGGAATATCCAGTCTGAAAATGTATGAAAGGTGGTACCTGAAAGAAAGAAGATTGTAGGCCAGCACCTACGTACTAGTATCTTGGCTAGTACAAGAGCAAAGGGGGTTGGAGCTCCCTTCCAAGGAAGTTTGGAGAACGAGAGAAGGTTGTAGCCTTCTGCAGGTTGTAGCCTGCGTACTGGTACAAGGCTGCACCAGTACAAAATATTGTAAACTGAAGTTTCTTATTAAAGAAAGATAGAGACGACTTGCAGCAGGTGGTTTTCACCCACATTGGGTTTCCACCTTATATCTTGGTGTTCATGTGTGTGGCTTTTGATCTGTTCTATTATACTGCACCTGCTTACTATTAATGTGGTGAATAATGTCTTGATGAACTTAACTGAAGAATAAGATAACTAAATTATGAGTTTTCTTCTTATACGCTGTTTTATTTAATCACAGTAGCGTGTACACGCTGGTTCACCTAACTGAAGTAGCGTATATGTTTCTGAGCATTGAAAAGTTTGATTGATCTGATAATACTGATTCACCCCCCCTCTCAGTATTATTTCCAACAAGAAAAGCATCAAATCAATCAATTTCATGACAAAAGGAAACCAAAAAAGTCAAGTTTATAAAGTGTCATGGAAAAAACATTATAAAGTGGGTTATGATATGAAATTAATTCAAACAAGGCTATAAAAGCCCTAATCTCCCTCTATCAAGCCTCATTATGCATCCAAGTGATAGAACAACTGATTGCAAGAGAGTTTGAGCGAAGTTTGTGAGTTGGGAAGGCGCGCGACCCGTTGAACCAGGCGCGCGACCCGTCAGGAGCCCTCCGCCAGTGTTAAGTTATAACGCGCGTGACCCGTCAGAGGCGCGCGACCCGTTGGGTGAGGCGCGCGACCCATCAGCGCTCTCTCTGCAAAAACAGCCAGCAAACTTGCCAAGGAACCACGAATTGCCAAATTTTGCAAGGTAGGCCCTCCATCATGAAAAATTATTGCTTGCTACAGTTCAAGAAAGTCATGATTGTATTTGTAAAAGTCTCCATTTGCAAGTGAAAAACTCCATTGTGCTTTGGTTTGAAGTTGTAAAAATTGCTAGGGTTTATGATGTTGTTTTGAGGTATCCCATTGTTATCAGTTTTTCCCATCTCCCATTTCATATTCCTTATCATTCTATGTAAATTTCCCTTCCAAATTTGTGAAGAGCCCTAAACCCTACCCCTCTTCCCTAAGAAAGAAAAATTAAACCCTAACCCTACCTCTCATAATATCCTTGTAAATCAAATTGTATAATGATGTATATGCAATAATTCTTCCCCTAAACTCCCTGTTTTATTATTATTCCCGTTTTCCCTTTAAAGTATCCCTCCCCTAACATTTCCCTCGTGCTCCTTGTCCCCTTGAAACAACATTTTAATCAGCAGTTTACAAAGCAGAAACAGCAGTACATTTCAGCCACTTTGCTCTTAAAACAATGTCAGAAACCGAAACCAATTATGAGCAAAGTGATGACCATGCATCAGCTTCAGAGTTTGAGATACATAGGAGGCCTCACAAAGGTGGAAGGGGTCTCGCCTTCTTCATCAGCACCACGAGTGTTATCTCCACACCAGGTGGAAGGGGCCTCGTCTCCGACAGCAGCACAGGTATCAGAGAGGGGCAAACAGCCCAGGATTGATGAGGGGCCATCAGGTGTTCCAGATATAGAGCTTGTTGATCTTGATGTCAGTTCTCCTAGCCTAGAGTCAAAGGAGATCATTCAGCACCTTAGATCTGAAAATGATGCATTGTAGAAGAGATTACAAGGGGCACAATGGAAAATCACATATCTAGAACAGCGCAACAAGCAGTTGGAGGATGAGCAAACTCTTGATGAGTTGTGGAGGATTCGTAGTGACCGCAACTTGAATCGAAGAAGGCCCGGTGATTTATTGCCCGTTGAGCGAGAGTCTATGCTTATCCGGCTCAATGCTCATTTGGAGAGGTTGTTGGCTAAGGCCAACCAACATAAGAAATTGCTGAGAAACATGAATAATCATTATTGGGCACGGATGCACGTGTGCAAGGCAAAGATGAAGGTGCTCCAAAGGCAGTTGGCCAAAGCACAAAAACGGAGAAAAAGGCCCGATCCCCTCCACATCTTGGCTGAGGCTTCCTTAAAGGAGCATGGCACTAAATAGCTCAGCCCCAACACAAATTCCAAGAAATTTTGAGCATTTTGGGTCAATTTTGGTTTTTTCAGGCAAAAAACAGGTTTTGTCCTCTCAACGGGTCTCACCCTCCGCGCGACCCTTTCATTTGGCAACTCCGTTCTGGGAAAACTCAGCATTTCTGGATTTTTCATGAAAAGTTACACATTCTCACCCATTGCCAAGAGATTTTATGAAGTTTTGGGCCTCCAGAAAGTCAAAAAACAAGCAAAAAATGACTTTCTGCCACATTTTTGACACACAGAAAGCAGTCTTGGGAGCTTGCAATTTTGGAGGGGCAAATGACCACCAAATTCAGAAATTCCACTTGGGTTGGAAAGTAGACATCTAGACCTTTCCAACAAGCCTACTCTTGCCCCATTTGGACACCTGGAAGTGCCCCAAAAGTGCTCTCAAAGGCGCGTGACCCGTTCAGGAATGGCGCACGACCCATCAGGCAAATTGCTCAGGATTTCAGTTTACAGCTCAGCAAAACGCAGTTTTGACTATGTTTGACTTTTTGGAGTTGATTTTTATCCTCCTTGTTGTAAATGATGTAATTTTATGATACTTTTACACTTATGTATCTCTTCTATAATATTCATTCATGAGATAGGTGAAAATTAAATGAATGAATTGGTTTCCTAGCTTATAGAGGCAAGTTGTTTTGACTGCCTAGTTTTCAGTGCTTAGTTTAGAATTGGTTGAAAAAGCTCCTAGGATAGTGAGCTCGACCCCTAGAGGCAGGGAAAGATGTTAGATGATCTATATTATGTACTCTCTTGCTCATTTTCAGGGTTGGACCCTTGAGGGAGAAGCTATTATTGTATTATTCACTGTATCTCTGCAATTTTAGCCAAAGGAAGACCAGGGTTTTGCAGTCCTTTTTGGGATTCTTGTGGTTACATGTATTGATGGTGTGTTTCTCTTTGTACTTGTAAGTGTGTTATGTGAATCATTTCCTTACTTTTCCTTCTGCAAATTAGGCAAATGAAGTGTTAAAGTAGAATTCATGACTGTCATGCTCTGCTTTTAAGTTTGCTTAATATCAATGTTTTCAACTATTTAAGGAGAATTCAAAGTTATTGTTTGCTCTCCTTAGCTCCTCACCTGTCTTTCTCATCCATTCACCTCTATCAAAGGCATCAATACTGTCTCCTACCTCACCCCAAAGAACCCCCTGCAGAAACTGTGCCCAATCCCCGCACCCAAAATTGCCATTTCCCCAATTTTCCACCAAAAACCCTAAAAATCCCAAATCAACCCTTTTGATCAGTTTACTAGCCTAAAATCAGTGTTACCCTATTGGTTATCTCGCCCATTGAAGATCTTTATCGAGATAGACCGGAGAGAGCCCTCTCCTGCCCCGTAGGGCTAGCTATGAGGCTAAGTGGTTTGATGTTGCCTTGAGGTTTACCTTTCTCAGCCTGAGGTGAAATTTCAAGCGCTAACATACTGGCGACCATACTGGGGAGAACAAACTTGTCTGTTGATTGATGTGTTTGTTTCATAAGTCTTAGACGGAGCCTGAAGTTATGCCAGGTAGCCTTCGAAAACGCTCTTGCTTTGCATCAGCACAAGTAGATAAACGCTGCTTCAGTCAATCTCCGTGAGCTTGTGAATACAACACTTCATCTGCAATTCACCCCAGTACATATATCAAGTTCAGATCTGATGGTTGATGGTGGACAACGATCAGACACTTGAAAGGCTGAAATCATTCACTTGGCGACTCTAAATCATTTTTGAGATCAGATCCAAAGACTCCACTGGAGGATGATCCCGACCAGCAGAAACATGAAAGGAGAATATGGCAAGATCAGGTACTCAAGTTGGAATTTCATCCAAGACATTTTGTTCTTTGTCATAAATTATTTCTTCTCTTTTCCCAAGAATGTCAAAACTTCTTTGCAAAGTATACTATGCTTGAGAAAAGATCCCAGGCCTGCAGTTGATTCTTTCCCTTTGAAGATTGTGAATACCAAAGATTTGCATGCCTTTGAGCTTGATCAAGATCCTTTTTCCGAATTCTGTGATGACTATCTTCAGATTGATGAACCTCAAAAGACCAAGACTGATTCTATACCTGCTGTACATACCCCTATACCTTGTAAAATTCCTAATCAGTATAAACCTCTTGTTTTACCTTCTGTTCTTCATGCTTTCCCCAAAAACTATGATCTATACTTGCCGAGGTTCGATGGTGAAAGTAAGAATGTCAAAGCTGAGCAACATGTGCAGAATTTTGAGAATTTTCTAGATCTTTTTGAAGTTGATGAAGAAGATGTTAGTATAAGGCTTTTTGCTCTTTCTTTGCAAGCCAAAGTGAAGAGTTGGTTCAAAGCCCTGCCTGATGCAAGCATTTCAGATTTCCAGCAGTTCATCAAAGTTTTTCTCGACAGGTGGATGATCGGGCAGAACCTTTTCTTGATTGTAGAAGAGTATAACCAGCTGAAAAGATTGCCAGGGGAAACAGTACAACAGTTTTCAGCCAGATTTAACCAAGTTTATTATTCAATGCCAGTTGATATAAGGCCTACTACTAGATCTGCTCTCTTGCACTACCCGGGTGCCTTTGATCCGGAGATGGAGTTTCAGCTGAGAGAAAGGGATATTGCAACACTTCACGAGATGCAAAACAGTGCAGTAAACATAGAGGCGCATCTGCTGATCCGACGGGCAAGGTTGAAGGAAGAAGAGATGAAAAACATAAATCCGGAAAAATCGACATCTCTAGAGGTGAAGCTTGACATTTTGGTAAGTGCAGTAGAAAAGATGATGGACAAGATCACCGCAGGAAATGCTTATGATGTTCAAGCTCATGGCTCGCTGATTGAAGAAGAACAAGTTGCTAATCCAAAACATTTTGTTTCTTATCCTAGTCATCATAGATCTGATAATGATTGTTTTGTAGATCACCTTGGTGAAGAAAGAACTGTTGACATGACCTGCATGCTTGATGATATGTTTTATACCGATGATTTGCCTCAGTATGATCAGTATGATGATGATTATGTTCTCCAAAAAGAAGCTAATCTTACAGACAAATCAGCAGCTAGTTTGTGGGAGGAAGAAGTTCATTTTCAGCAGTTTGAAAACAATGTTCAGCCATCACATATCAGCTATGACAGTGACGAGGAAAGTACAGCAAAGTTTGAAGTAAGTGAAGGATCTTTGCCTTTTTGTTTTGATTCATTTCAGTTCATCAGAGATAACTACCATGCAATCAGAAATCAAATGTCAACAAGTCTTGATTTGAATCATCTTGAGAGCAATGAAGATTTTGTTCAAGACTTCTTATATTCAGATTTGCAACCCCCGAAAGCCATTGATTGTCAAGTTGCAGCTGAAGACTTAGAAGTGGACACACATGATATAATGATTCAAGGTGACTCCGTACCATTCTGTTTTGAATCATTTCAGTTTTTGAAGGGTAGATTGCATAGTAAATCTTCAAATGAACAACCTATAACAAATCAGCAATCTCTCAGTGTTAATGTTGAGGATGAGACAGATAACAAAATTCTTGAGCAGCCTGTAGCATCATATTTACAGCCACCAAATGAAATTGAAGGACAGATTACAGATGAAGTTGTGGAAGACGAAATACATGATTTGATGATGCAGGAAGATTCTATACCCTTTTGTTTCGAAGCATTTCAGTTTATAAGGCAGAATTCTCGTAAAATCTCTCAAGAACAAGATGAATAGCTAGAAGGATGTCATACATTTTCAATGGATACATTACAGCAGTCTTTTCAAGTTTTTCATGATCCAATAGCTGATGTTTTGGATGAGGTTTGCAGTCAAAGTCTTTCTACATTAACATGTGAGCTTGAAACATGTGCTGATATGAATTTGATCCGGCAGCCGGTTTCTTTGTCATTTTCAGCAGAGGTCTCTTCACAAGGCTCATATCAAAGTTTGCATTCATGGTATGAAGAGAAGAGAAGTAATCCATTGGATGAGCTAAGTTCCAGTGTGCTTGAATTTCAAGATCCTTATGCAGTGTTTTTGGAGGTGGATAGAGAATTCATATCATTCAACAGATCTGTTTCCAAGTTGTCATGGGAGTTGCCTTTCAGTAGTTCTCTCTTGTTGTTCATAAGTGAGCACTTGCAGAGAATTCGACCAACAGACGGGATACTTACTTGGTTGCATTGGTTGTTTCATTTCACTTGATCTGGTGATGAATGAAACTGTTAGGGTAGGTTGTGATGAATAAGCTCCCCTTTGAGCATCATTTTCAGTCTGTCGGTTGTGTTTAAGTATTGAGTCAGTTTTTAGTTGAGTGAGAGTCAATTTGTGTTGTCAAGTCATCAGTTTTCAGTCATGCATTTCAGCTTGAGTTTTTGACTCCATTGCCCAATGGTTGAAAGCACTGTTCTGCTCTCCCAGAGGTCTAAGGTTCTTGGTACCTCCAAGGAGCTACCATCCCCATTGGAGCCAATGTTAGAGTCGGTTTAGTAGCCCTCCACCAGCGATCAAAGCTCTTTGCATTTGGATAAGTAGGTGTCTCATCAGTGTCATCTTATTGCATTCCATTAGGCATGCCATAACCCTGATGGAGGAGCTGGTGTCTTTATTCCCCTCTTGGCACTGCTAGATCAAGTTGTTTCAGTCATTAAACTTTTTCAAAGTTACTTGTCTTGTCTTGAGAGCAAAATTCTAGGTCTAGGGTTTTGGTCAAGTTTGTCTTCAAGGTCATGTTTCTGAAGTTCAATAGGTGTCCAGCAAGCCAGAGGGATGATTTTCAAAGTGTTTCTTCGAAAGATTCTATCTTGTACAGTTAATTTTCACCTTGGATTTAAAAACCCTGTTTTTAAAGCCAAGGTTATTTCTCAAAATTTTGTAAAAATTGTAAAAATTCAAAGGGCTTCAAAGGATAGCATGTAACCCTGGCTCCCTTGCCAAGATCCCTCAGATGCTATCCCTGCAAAAATTATCAAAGAAAAGCATCAAATCAATCAATTTCAGGACAAAAGGAAACCAAAAAAGTCAAGTTTATAAAGTGTCATGGAAAAAACATTATAAAGTGGGTTATGATATGAAATTAATTCAAACAAGGCTATAAAAGCCCTAATCTCCCTCTATCAAGCCTCATTATGCATCCAAGTGATAGAACAACTGATTGCAAGAGAGTTTGAGCGAAGTTTGTGAGTTGGGAAGGCGCGCAACCCATTGAACCGGGCGCGTGACCCGTCAGAGGCGCACGACCCGTCAGGAGGCCTCCGCCAGTGTTAAGTTATAACGCACGTGATCTGTCAAAGGCGCGCGACCCATCAGCGCTCTCTCTGCAAAAACAGCCAGCAAACTTGCCAAGGAACCACGAATTGCCAAATTTTGCAAGGTAGGCCCTCCATCATGAAAAATTATTGCTTGCTACAGTTCGAGAAAGTCATGATTGTATTTGCAAAAGTCTCCATTTGCAAGTGAAAAACTCCATTGTGCTTTGGTTTGAAGTTGTAAAAATTGCTAGGGTTTATGATGTTGTTTTGAGGTATCCCATTGTTATCAGTTTTTCCCATCTCCCATTTCATATTCCTTATCATTCTATGTAAATTTCCCTTCCAAATTTGTGAAGAGCCCTAAACCCTACCCCTCTTCCCTAAGAAAGAAAAATTAAACCCTAACCCTACCTCTCATAATATCCTTGTAAATCAAATTGTATAATGATGTATATGCAATAATTCTTCCCCTAAACTCCTTGTTTTATTATTATTCTTGTTTTCCCTTTAAAGTATCCCTCCCCTAACATTTCCCTCGTGCTCCTTGTCCCCTTGAAACAACATTTTAATTAGCAGTTTACAAAGCAGAAACAGTAGTACATTTCAGCCACTTTGCTCTTAAAACAATGTCAGAAACCGAAACCAATTATGAGCAAAGTGATGACCATGCATCAGCTTCAGAGTTTGAGATACATAGGAGGCCTCACAAAGGTGGAAGGGGTCTCGCCTTCTTCATCAGCACCACGAGCGTTATCTCCACACTAGGTGGAAGGGGCCTCGTCTCCGACATCAGCACAGGTATCAGAGAGGGGCAAACAACCCAGGATTGATGAGGGGCCATCAGGTGTTCCAGATATAGAGCTTGTTGATCTTGATGTCAGTTCTCCTAGCCTAGAGTCAAAGGAGATCATTCAGCACCTTAGAGCTGAAAATGATGCATTGCAGAAGAGATTAGAAGGGGCACAATGGACAATCACATATCTAGAACAGCGCAACAAGCAGTTGGAGGATGAGAAAACTCTTGATGAGTTGTGGAGGATTCGTAGTGACCGCAACTTGAATCGAAGAAGACCCGGTGATTTATTGCCCGTTGAGCGAGAGTCTATGCTTATCCGGCTCAATGCTCATTTGGAGAGGCTGTTGGCTAAGGCCAACCAAGATAAGAAATTGCTGAGAAACATGAAGAATCATTATTGGGCACGGATGCACGTGTGCAAGGCAAAGATGAAGGTGCTCCAAAGGCGGTTGGCCAAAGCACAAAAACGGAGAAAAAGGCCCGATCCCCTCCACATCTTGGCCGAGGCTTCCTTAAAGGAGCATGGCACTAAATATCTCAGCCCCAACACAAATTCCAAGAAATTTTGAGCATTTTGGGTCAATTTTGGTTTTTTCAGGCAAAAAACAGGTTTTGTCCTCTCAACGGGTCTCACCCTCCGCGCAACCCTTTCATTTGGCAACTCCGTTCCAGGAAAACTCAGCATTTCTAGATTTTTCATGAAAAGTTACACATGCTCACCCATTTCCAAGAGATTTTATGAAGTTTTGGGCCTCCAGAAAGTCAAAAAACAAGCAAAAAATGACTTTCTGCCACATTTTTGACACACAGAAAGCAGTCTTGGGAGATTGCAATTTTGGAGGGGCAAATGACCACCAAATTTAGAAATTCCACTTGGGTTGGAAAGCAGACATCCGGACCTTTCCAACAAGCCTACTTTTGCCCCATTTGGACACCTGGAAGTGCCCCAAAAGTTCTCTCAAAGGCGCGCGACCCGTTTAGGAATGGCGCGCGACCCATCAGGCAAATTGCTCAGGATTTCAGTTTACAGCTCAGCAAAACGCAGTTTTGACTATGTTTGACTTTTTGGAGTTGATTTTTATCCTCCTTGTTGTAAATGATGTAATTTTATGATACTTTTACACTTATGTATCTCTTCTAGAAGATTCATTCATGAGATAGGTGAAAATTAAATGAATGAATTGGTTTCCTAGCTTATAGAGGCAAGTTGTTTTGACTGCCTAGTTTTCAGTGCTTAGTTTAGAATTGGTTGAAACAGCTCCTAGGATAGTGAGCTCGACCCCTAGAGGCAGGGAAAGATGTTAGATGATCTATATTATGTACTCTCTTGCTCATTTTCAGGGTTGGACCCTTGAGGGAGAAGCTATTATTGTATTATTCACTGTATCTCTGCGATTTTTGGCAAAGGAAGACCAGGGTTTTGCAGTCCTTTTTGGGATTCTTGTGGTTACATGTATTGATGGTGTGTTTCTCTTTGTACTTGTAAGTGTGTTATGTGAATCATTTCCTTACTTTTCCTTCTGCAAATTAGTCAAATGAAGTGTTAAAGTAGAATTCATGACTGTCATGCTCTGCTTTTAAGTTTGCTTAATATCAATGTTTTCAACTGTTTAAGGAGAATTCAAAGTTATTGTTTGCTCTCCTTAGCTCCTCACCTGTCTTTCTCATCCATTCACCTCTATCAAAGGCATCAATACTGTCTCCTACCTCGCCCCAAAGAACCCCCTGCAGAAACTGTGTCCAATCCCCGCACCCAAAATTGCCATTTCCCCAATTTTCCACCAAAAACCCTAAAAATCCCAAATCAACCCTTTTGATCAATTTACTAGCCTAAAATCAGTGTTACCCTATTGGTTATCTCACCCATTGAAGATCTTTATCGAGATAGACCGGAGAGAGCCCTCTCCTGCCCCGTAGGGATAGCTACGAGGCTAAGTGGTTTGATGTTGCCTTGAGGTTTACCTTTCTCAGCCTGAGGTGAAATTTCAAGCGCTAACAACGTCAACCCCCATTATTCATAGAAAATGGGATAGCCACATGATCATGGTGAATAATATTCTAGAAGATTCAATATTATAAATTTATTTAAGAGTTGAAGGATTCAAATGTAACCACTAGTAGCCTATCAGGTTGTGTTATAACCAAGCCACTAGGAGGAAAAGGGGTTTCATTATATTTCAGTGCATTTTGTTGAATAGATGAGAAGAGTAGTTGAGAGTCGATAAAGAGAGAGAGAAAACAAAGAGAGTTTGCACATGGTAGAATCAAATGAGCCATAAGTCTCACTTCTTTATACTTTCACCCATTCCCATTCAGAGAGAGAGAAAGAAAAGTTGCCCCACCTTCCATTTAGCTTTTCTACCAAAGGATTTCCCAAGTCAAATATTGTTTATTATTTTTCTGAGTTATTTTAATTTCCTTTATTATCTATATTACATGCATAAAAATAGTAACTTAATAAATATAGAAGTCTAAGGAAAATAACTCTCATAATATGGATTCCATATTTTTAGTATAAGTTTATCAAATATTTTGTGACAAACTATCCAGTGGAATATTCATGACAATTTATGAATCAATTATAATAAACTACTATCTCATTAGAGTGTGATATATTCTTGCACGGAGCATGTGATAGATGGGTAAAAACCTATTACTACAAATATCCAACACCACATCAATATGTTTCCAATTTCATTTCTCAAACTAAGAATTAAATCCTTAATCTAACTTAAAACTTCTATTTTATTTGAACATTTAAAAAAAAAAAAAATTTCACAACAAAAAGAATGGACATAATTATTTTTCCAAATACACTACCCTTGTTTTGATGCTCCTCTTTTTTTTCATTCTCACCTCAACATATTAACAAAAGGACCATAACATCATGATTTCTCATCAAATACAATTTGTGTAATAATCGATATGTAAAAATGATAAGCTATAATATTTGAACCCCAATCAGCACACATGCACACACACACATTGAATCACCCTACTCAATGTATTCCCTATGTAAAATTATATATAATTTGATCCTTGCACTTGGGAGGAGGTAGATCAGTCTGTGATAGGAATACTGTAATGTTGTGAATCTGAAATATGCTTGACTTGATCATTGTATACCTCTACAAATATATCATGTACTTTTGAAGAAAAACCAATAGAATTTTTGTGTTGATGCTTACAATTGCATGCTTCATGTTTAATAGGTGCATGATCTAAGTCTCTTCAAGAAATGTGTTGTTGGTTTGCATGGGCCCAACTACACAACCATGTTGCCCCTATTTCCATAACTTTGTAATGTAACTCCATCCCTCATCTTATTTAAATATTGTGTGTTTCGATTTATAACTAAATAATCCTAGACCATTATATAAATGTCATTATTGGTTTGATTTATAATTACATCATGTATGTGTGATTAAATCACTTTACAATCAGAATGTATGATTCCCCCTTCTCCTTTTCAATAGAGATATGTATTGATTTCTTACACAGTGTCATTTGGATTGTATACTAGTTATTTCAATTCCATTGCATATCAATTTTATGCCTTGTTAGTTACATTTAAAATTGTGGGTTTAATATTCCTTTTATTCATAATCAAAATTATGCTAATGTTCTAACTTATAACTAGGCTTGTAGATCAAATTCTCAATTGCATTGATACTCTGTTTTGATTATCATTTACTATTGGTTTACATTTGTAGAGAAAAGATAATACCACTGAAGGAACCAATAAAAATTTTCAACTCTTTAGGGATGTGTGAACACTATGTTTGAACATTATGAAAGATCATCGATTGTCACAAGGGTATATATGGGATTTCTTACTGAAAAGAACCTAGATTGATACCCCAGATGGTGCACATCCCATAGATTTCACTCTTGAATGTATTTTATTTGTCAATAGCCACAGTGGACTAGGTTCTACCAAATGTAATGTGTTATGTCCCTATAATACTAGTCTATTCCCTTATTATTATTGTCATTGTATCCCCTTATTGTTATTGTTGTGCCCATGGTGTACCCATATTGTTATTATTATGCCCCATAGAAGCCCAATATTGTTATTGTTGTGCCCTTACATTATTATTATTATGTCAGCTTTGACTATATTGTGACCACTTAGACTCCTATATATAGAAAGGAGGTATTGTCATTTGTATCATCGAAGAATTGTTCATTTGTGTAATGTAAAGGAGGTTGCCCCCTCAAAGAGGCTTATTTTGAAGTCGCTGATCTATATTTTCTTCTATTTTTGAGAGGTTTGCATAAAATTGGTATCATAGCTTTGGATTTTAGGGTTTCACTACATCAAACAGGTCATCATGGCATTTTCGATATAACTTTTTTCTACAACATTTCTAATGATAGAATTTAACCCATTTGATCCAAAATCTTGATGAACGGTGGGTACGAATTTTAGATCTTGTATCGCGATATTTTCAGAGATATGATCCAAAGAAATATGGTTTTTGTAGGCTCCTGAATTATATCTCAAACAATTATGAAGGTCAAAACAGTGACAAGTGGCACTTCATACAAGTTCGCTCTACTGAACTAGTATATAATCAGGTCATCATGGGAGATTCAAAATCTCTTTCTTGGAGAATCCAATCTTGATCAGACTTGCGGGGTTGGAATGAGGACTCAGAGGGATACCACAGGACGATATTTCAGACCTTGGAGATCCAAAATTATAGAAATACAACAGATTCAATATCAAGCTCCTACAAAACCAGAAAATGTGTGTAGTCTGTTTCAAATTTTACATAAGTTTGGTTTGAAAAATTAGTTTGAAGGAATTCGAAAGACATAGTGAAGCATAATTATCAATAATCGATGCCCCAAAGAAAGAAAATTGAAACACCTAGTAAGCAACCTGAAAGATCTAGCATGACCCATGAAGAAGAGAAAGAAATGCAACATGATATATCAAAAGTACGAGACCACATGCAAAAAATTCCACTCTCACAAAAAGTAGCAGAAGCTAAGCTAGATGATTTAAAGAAAGGCATGGAAGCTAATATGGATGGTTTAAAGAATGGTGTGGAATCTAAGATGGATAGTTTAGAAGTAATCATTGAATATTTGAGAAAGACATGGAAGGTTTGAAAGGAGGCCTGGCAAAGTTGCTACAAGAAATGCTTCCTAATGACGAAATGCTAGTAGAGGAAACTCATGATGAGAACAAAAGAAATGTTAGTCATGATTTCATAGACTCTAATGTTGGATTGAAGACCCATCATGTTCCAAAGATCAATATGAAGGATTTTTATGGCAAGGATCCCGTAACATGGATACTAAAAATGGAGCAATATTTCGATCTCCATAATGTGAAAAACACACAAAAGGTACACATTGTTGTTGGGTACAGGAATTACACTTAAGCAAACTCCTCAGCACTTAAATTGTCAACCCGGGGGATTCCTTAACTTAGAGACGAAGCATAGGAAATTCTAGAGATGGTATGAATATTTCTAATGTCAATCCCTATTTTCTTTAAAGCAAAGATTGCAGCATAAAACTAAAGATAAAAAGGCAACTTGAACCATCAAAATAATCTAAGAATGGAACAAGGAAGAATGCATTTGCAAAAGAGATTTACAAATAAAGGGGCAATCACTCTAGCTAACTATTGATTAACTACTGAGTGTGTGCTTTTCCTTAGCAGAGACACTTTAGCAGTCTCATCATATGGGCCCTTCAAACCTGCTTATGTAGAGATTTCCTTCTTGCACTAATCTATCCTGCACTATCGCAGTCTGCTTGCACTAGTGCAGGAACAAAGATTTATGTAGAGGGTATAAATGGTGTCTGTACTAAAAGCGTTTTTCTTCCTGCAAGGGCTTGAACTTTTTCAGGTTCAAAGCACTCAGATCCCATGGGAAGAAACTGGTTCTTGCACCAGATCAGAGCTTCTAGCACTTGGCATTTAATTCTTGAAATAAGTAATTATTTACTGCAAGTTTTATTATGTTAAGAAATCAAATTGCACACATAAAAATGAATGTTTCTGATTTTAACAGAGTGCAGAAATAAAGAAACAATCCATATAATTTATCCTGTCATGAAGTATTTGATGAAAGCAAGAAAACTGTTGGAAGTAAACTAAAAGGCTTACTGCATCACACCAATGTGCATTGGTGTAGGTTCATTTCTCTTGCTTGGACCAGGCGGGGGAAATCCAATCAAACAAAACTACAGAAAATGAATAGCACAGCAACGTGCACTAGTGCAGGTTTATTTCCCCTACTTGGACCAGGCGGGGAAAACCAATCAAACAAAACTACAGAAAATGAATAGCACACCAATGTGCACTGGTGCAGGTTTATTTCTCCTGCTTGGACTAGGCGGGGAAAACCAAATCAATCAGAATTGTAGAAAATGAATAGCAAACCAACGTGCACTGGTGCAGGTTTATTTATCCTGCTTCAACTAGGTGGGAAAACTAATCTGAAATCAAGTGCAAGAAAATGAAATTTAGCTACTTCACACAGTGGATCCGCTTTCACTCAAACAAGAATACATGTGCTGGAAATTAAATCACACTTGATAATATAAGCATAAATTACAAGAACAGAAAATAGGGTAAATGTGCTGGGTTGGCTGGGCCCTAGCCAACCAACGTGTTTCCCTTACAAATAGAAACGTTGCTCAACACTTTATCAATTCATCAGCTTTCAAACACAGAAATATGATTTATGAAACATGAGGCGGAGCTCCCTTCTTATTAATTCATAGAGGCAAATACATGCGTGATTACATAGTCCAGCCCAGATTTGGGCGATAACAAAATACAAGCTTGTTACCACCTCCCTAGTTATATCTCTATTCTATACAAACTTATATCCAAACTATCTCGTCCTATTTACATTCTTCATTATATAGATCTTTGGCCACAGGCCAAAAAGATCATTTAACCGATTACATAACTGATATGTAGAATTTAGCTTCTCGGCCTTCAAAATTAGGCAGTTCAACAAAACTGGCTATAGCCAATCTCCATCTGTTCATTCCTCATAAGTTAAATCTTGACTGCCTTTGGATTGCCTTGCTGTCGTGGTTGGAGCTTGGCTACCTTTATATCTATCCTGCTCTCATGGCTGAAGCAGCGCAAAACGAGGCAGTGATCAAGGAGGTCTAGATCTACTGCAAAGATTCGTTGTGCTGGCACCGATGCAAGATTCGATCCTGCACTAGGATCAGCGGTCACAGTAAACGCTTGACTACCAAACAAGCATTGGAGATATCGATAAGTTAGAAGAGTGATTATAAGCAACAAATCATGTAATAAATAATTAATTAATGCTAAGTTAAGTTAAAAATATGAAATATAAAGCTCATACGAAATATGTCATCGTTCTTGGACTAGTGCAAGATGAGGATGTATAAGGAGGTAAAACAACAGTAAATGGTTATAATTTAGGAAGGGAAAAATGGCCAAAAGAGAGCAAATTAGGGGGCTAACAATTGCAACTTTATATTTGGAACCCAATCAGTTTGTATGGTATCGATGGCTTTGCTATTGTAAAAAAAATTGTCATTTGGGCAATTTTTACGAAAGAAATGATAGCACATTATGAGGATACATAAAGCAACACTTTTTTTAGCCAACTGATAAATCTAAAACAAAAAGGTTCAATGGTGGAGCATATTGAGGACTTCCAAAAATTGAATATAAGGGTAAAATATATTCCAAAGGAGCATAGGATTGATGTGTTCATAGGGACATTAAAAGATAACATCCAACATGAGGTTCTCCTTTGGGAGCCTGATTCATTGGAGAAGGAATTCAGGTTGGGAAGAAAAATTGAAAGCAAAATTATGGCAATAAGGAAGCCTACCAATCACAACTATAAAGATGGAAGTGTTGTTGCTACTGGCCTTCCACGACCTACAAGGTTGACACCACAACAATTGGAAGAAAAAAGAGCAAAAGGGATTTGTTATGGTTGTGATAGAAAATACACTAAACATCATAAGTGTGCTGAGAGGAAATTATTTTACATAGATTGTGAAGAGGCAGAAGAAAAGGAACAAGAAACATCAAAATAAGAGTATACACACTAGGAACAAAGCCTAGAGCAAGAAGAAATGAATCCAACCATATCTTGTAATGCATTGGCCAGTATAACCACTCCTCAAACTATCAAGATAGAAGGACACATCAAGAAGAAAAAGGTAATAGTGTTGATTGATTCGGGCAGTGCCCATAATTTTATTCATTGTAGTGAAGGAAATGAATTTCTTCCTATATCTAGCACTAGAGTGTCAAGTGATGGTTGCAAATGGAAGAACCATAAATTTCTCTCGAAAGTGCCATAATATCAAGCTATCCATGGGAGAATATGTTTTGAATAGTCCAATGCTTTCCATTCCAATGGGTGGTTTTGATGTTGTACTAGGAGTCTAATGGCTAGAATATTTGGGTATGATAACTTTTAATTTTCAAGAAATTTTCTTGAATTTTTTTCAGAAGGAAAGGAAGTTGAATTAAGGGGTATCACAGGGGAACCAAGAAAGATAATCAACTCTAACGGCATGAAAAAACTTCTAAAGAAATAAAAACATGGCTTAATTGCACAATTATGTTTGCTAGAGGTTCTCGTGTCGAAATAATCTATTTCTCCAGATCTCCAAAAAGCCTTGGACAATCATTCCAAGGAATTTGAGACTCCCAAAGGCATCCCACCTATTCATGATCATGTTCATTCTATTCATTTGATTCCAAGAAGTGTTCCTCCAAACATCAGGCCTTACAGATATCCCTATGCCCAAAAGAGTAAAATTGAATGTATGCTTGCAGAAATGCTAGAGGCTGGTATAATTCAACCTAGTCAAATTTCTTTCTATGATCTATTAGTATTGGTGTACAATAAGGATGGATCATGGTGCATGTGTCCATATTATAGGGATCTCAACAAGCTCACTATTAAAGGTAAATTTCCCATTCCTTCCATTGACAAATTATTGGATGAATTGCATGGAGCAATTTACTTCACCAAGTTGGACCTTCTTTCAGGATATCATCAAATCATAATGAAGGTTGAAGACATTCCAAAAACAAAATTTAGAACTCATGAGGGTCGTTATGAATTTTTGGTCATGCCTTTTGGCCTGACCAATGCACCTTCTACATTTCAAGGTTTGATGAATTCCATTTTCAAACCCTTCCTTAGAAAATTTGTGTTGGTATTTTTTGATGATATACTAATCTAAAACAATTCTTGGAAGGATCATGTTCAACATGTTGATAAAGTACTCAAACTATTGGAGGAGAAACAATTATGTGCAAAAACCTCCAAATGTTTCTTTGGAGTACAAGAGGTGGAATATTTGGGTCATATTGTATCTCATGGAGGTGTTAAGGTAGACCCTAGAAAAATTAAAGCCATTAAGGAATGGAAAATCCCCACATCCATAAAGCATCTGCGAGGATTTCTTGGGTTGACAGGGTATTATCGTAAGTTTGTTAAGAATTATGGGAGAATAGCAGCACCTCTAACAACATTACTGAAGAAAGATGCATTTTCTTGGAATACAGAAGCAACGAAAGCCTTTGAACATATTAAAGAGGCAATGTGCCAAGTACCGGTCTTATCTACACCTGTCTTCACAAAAACCATTATTGTGGAGTGATATGCCTCAGGAAATGAAATTGGTGCTATTTTAATGCAAGAAGAAAGACCCATTTCTTTCGAAAGTCGTCCAATCAAAGGAAAGTATTTACACAAAGCTATTTATGAGAAATAAATTTTGGCAATACTACATGCACTTAAGAAATGACAACCTTACCTAATGGGAAGACACTTCAAGGTAAAAACAAATCATGATAGCCTTAAATATTTTTTAGAACAAATATTACCTTCAGAAGAGTAGCAAAAATGGGTCACAAAGATTTTGGGTTATGAATTTGAAATCATCTACAAAAAAGGGAAGCAAAATTTTGTTGCAGATGCACTCTCAAGAAAGGATGAGGATGTAGAAGCATTGCGTTGTGCCATTTCTATTATCCAACCAGAGTGGATAAACGAAGCAAGAGATGAATAGAAGAATGTAGAAGATGTGTTGGTAGTCATTCAAAAGTTACAACAAGACCCCAATACATCTGATACATTTAGCTGCAAAAATGATTAGTTATGGTACAAAGATTGCGTATGCCTCTGTAAGAATTCCCAACTCAAACAAAATATTCTTAAGGAATTGCACACCTCTAGTGGAAATATGGGAATTTTTACTGAAAAGAACCTAGATTGATGCCCCAGATGGTGTGCATCCCATGGATTTCACTCTTGAATGTATTTTATTTGTCAATAGCCACAATGGACTAGGTTCTACTAAATATAAGGTTTTAGGTCCCTATAATACTAATGTATTCCCTTATTATTATTGTCATTGTATCCCCTTATTGTTATTGTTGTGCCCATGTTGTACCCATATTGTTATTATTGTGCCCCATATAAGCTCACTATTGTTATTTTTGTGCCCTTAAATTATTATTAATATCTCAGCTTTGACTATATTGTGACCCCTTAGACTCCTATATATAGATAGGAGGTCTTGTCATTTTTATCATCAAAGAATTGTTCATTTGTGTAATGTAAATGAAGTTGCCCCCTCAAAGAGGATTATTTTGAAGTTGTTGATCTATTTTTTATTCTATTTGGTGAGTTGTTTGCATAAAAATTGGTATCATAGCTTTGGATTCTAGGGTTTCACTGCTTCAAATAGGTCATCATGGAATTTTCGCTATAACTTTTTTCTACGATGTTTCTAACGATAAAATTAAAACCCATTTGATCCAAAATCTTGATGAACCTCGGGTACAAATTTTAGATCTTGTCTCGCGATATTTTCAGAGATATGATCCAAAGAAATATGGTTTTTGCAGGCTCCTGAATTATATCTCAAACAATTATGAAGGTCGAAACAATGACAAGCGGAACTTCGTACAAGTTCGCTCTACTGAACCAGTCTATAATCAGGTCATCATGGGAGATTTGGAATAAATCTTTCTTGGAGAATCCAATCTTGATCATACTTGCGGGGTTGGAATGAGGACTCAGAGGGATACCACAGGACGATATTTCAGACCTTGGAGATCCGAAATTACAGAGATATGTATAGACTCAATATCAAGCTGCTACAAAGCCAAAAAAGGTGTGTAGTCTTTTTCAAATTTTACATAAGTTTGGTTTGAAAAATTAGTTTGAAGGAATTAAAAGGACATAGTGAAGCATAATTATCATTAATTGATGCCCCAAAGAAAGAAAATTGAAACACCTAGTAAGCAACCTAAAAGATCTAGCATGACCCATGAATAAAAGAAAGAAATTCAACATGATATATCAAAAGTACGAGACCACGTACAACAAATTTCACTCTCACAAAAAGTAGCAGAAACTAAGATGGATGATTTAAAGAAAGGTGTGGAATCTAACATGGATGGTTTAAAGAATGGTGTGGAACCTAAGATGGATAGTTTAGAAGTAATCATTGAATATTTGAAGAAAGACATGGAAAGTTTGAAAGGAGGCCTGGCAAAGCTGCTACAAGAAATTCTTCCTAATGACGAAAAGGTAGTAGAGGAAACTCATGATGAGAACAAAAGAAATGTTAGTCATGATTTCATAGACTCTAATGTTGGATTGAAGACCCACCATTTTCCAAGGATAAATATGAGGAAGTTTGATGGCAAGAATCTCGTAACATGGATACTACAAATGGAGAAATATTTTGATCTCCATAATGTGCAAAACACACAAAAGGTATACATTGGAACATTATATTTGGAACCCAATCAGTTTGTATGGTATCGATGGCTTTACTCTCGTAAACAAATTGTCATTTTGGAAATTTTTATGGAAGAAATGATAGCACATTATGAGGATACAAAAAGCAACACTTTTTTTAGCCAACTGATAAATCTCAAACAAAAAGGTTCAATGGTGGAGTACATTGAGGACTTCCAAAAATTGAATATAAGGGTAAAATATATTCCAGAGGAGCATAGGATTGATGCATTCATAGGTACATTAAAAGATAACATCCAACATAAGGTTCGCCTTTGGGAACCTAATTCGTTAGAGAAGGAATTCAAGTTGGGAAGAAAAATTGAAAGCAAAATTATGGCAATAAGGAAGCCTACCAATCACAACTATAAAGATGGAAGTGTTGTTTCTCCTGGCCTTCCACAACCTACAAGGTTGACACCACAACAATTGGAAGAAAAAAGAGAAAAAGGACTTTGTTACGGTTGTGATAGAAAATACACTAAAGGTCATAAGTGTGCTGAGAGGAAATTATCTTACATAGATTGTGAAGAGGAAAAAGAAAAGGAACAAGAAACATCAAAATAAGAGGATACACACTAGGAACAAAGCCTAGAGAAAAAAGAAATGAATCCGACCATATCTTGTAATGCATTGGCTAGAATAACCACTCCTCAAACTATCAAGATAAATGGACATATCAAGAAGAAAATGGTAATAGTGTTGATTGATTTGGGTAGTACCCATAATTTTATTCATTGTAAGATAGTGAAGGAATTTAATTTCTTCCTATATCCAACAACAGAGTGCCAAGTGATGGTTGCAAATGGAAGAACCATAAATTTCTCTGGAAAGTGCCATAATATCAAGCTATCCATGGGAGAATATGTTTTGAATAGTCCAATGATTTCCATTCTAATTGGTGGTTTTGATGTTGTACTAGGAGTCCAATGGCTACAATCATTGGGTACGGTAACTTTTAATTTTCAAGAACTTTTCTTGAATTTTTTTTAGAAGGAAAGGAAGTTGAATTAAGGGGTATCACAGTGAAACCGAGAAAGGTAATCAGCTCTAACGGCATGAAAAATCTTCTAAATAAATAACAATGTGGCGTAACTGCACAATTATGTTCGCTAGAGGTTCTCGTGTTGAAATCATCTATTTCTCCATATCTCCAAAAAGCCTTGGAGAATAATTCTAAGTTATTTGAGACTCCCAAAGGCATCACATCTATTCATGATCATGATCATTCTATTCATTTGTTTCCAAGAAGTGTTCCTCCAAACATCAAGCCGTACAAGTATCCCTATTCCCAAAAGAGTGGAATAGAATGTATGGTTACAGAAATGCTAGAGGCTGGTATAACTAAACCTAGTCAAATTTCTTTCTCTGCTCTAGTAGTATTGGTTCACAAGAAGGATGGATCATGATGCATGTGTCCAGATTATAGGGATCTCAACAATCTCACTATTAAAGGTAAATTTCCCATTCCCGCCATTGACAAATTATTGGATGAATTGCATGGAGCAATTTACTTCACCAAGTTGGACCTTCATTCAGGATATGATCAAAATAGAATGAAGATTGAAGACATTCCTAAAACAACATTTAGAACTCATGAGGGTCATTATGATTTTTTTGTTATGCCTTTTGGCCTTACCAATGCACCTTCTACATTTCAAGGTTTGATGAATTCCATTTTCAATACCTTCCTTAGAAACTTTGTGTTAGTATTTTTTGATGATATACTAATCTACAACAAGTCTTGGGAGGATCATGTTCAACATGTTGATAAAGTACTCAAACTATTGGAGGAGAAACAATTATGTGCAAAAACCTCCAAATGTTTCTTTGGAGTACAAGAGGTGGAATATATAGGTCATATTGTATCTCATGGAGGTGTTAAGGTAGACCCTAGAAAATTAAAGCCATTAAGGAATGGAAAATGCCCACATCCATAATGCATCTGCGAGGATTTCTCGGGTTGACAGGGTATTATCATAAGTTTGTTAAGAATTATGGGAGAATAGCAGCACCTCTAACAACGTTACTAAAGAAAGATGCATTTTCTTGGACTCCAGAAGCAACAAAATCCTTTGAACATCTTAAAGTGGCAATGTGCCTTGCACCGGTCCTATCTAAGCTAGAAATCACAAAAACCATTATTGTGGAGTGATATGCCTCAGAAAATGAAATTGGTGCTATTTTAATGCAAGAAGAAAGACCCAATGCTTTCAAAAGTCATCCAATCAAAGGAAAGTATTTACACAAACCTATTTATGAGAAAGAAATGTTGGCAATACTACATGCACTTAAGAAATGATGACCTTGCCTAATGGGAAGACACTTGAAGGTAAAAATAGATCATGATAGTCTTAAATATTTTTTTAGAACAAAGATTATCTTCAGAAGAGTAGCAAAAATGGGTCACAAAGATTTTGGGTTATGACTTTGAAATCATCTACAAAAAAGGGAAGCAAAATGTTGTTGCAGATGCACTCTCAAGAAAGGATGAGGATGTGGAAGCATTGCTTTGCACCATTTCTATTATCCAACCAGAGTGGATAAACAAAGAAAGAGATGAATAGAAGAATGTAGAAGATGTGTTGGCACTCATTCAAAAGATACAACAAGACCCCAATACATCTGATACATTTAGCTGGAAAAATGATTCGTTATGGTACAAAGATCGCGTAGACCTCTGTAAGAATTCCCAACTCAAACAAAAGATTCTTATGGGATTGCACACCTCTCCCTTAGGAGGGGACTCGGGATTTTTAAAAACTCACAACAGAGTTAAGAAGGAATTTTTTTGGGATGGCCTTAAATCTGATATTCAAAAGTTTGTGGTTGAATGTTTGATTTTCCAACAAAATAAAGTTGAAACAATTAAGACCCCAAGTCTATTACAACCTTTATCTATTCCAAGTCAACGTTGGGAGGAGGTTTCAATGGATTTTATCATAGGTTTACCCAAGTACGAAGGAAAGAGTGTCATCATGGTGGTAGTTGATAAAACTACCAATTATGCACACTTTTGTGCATTATCTCATCCATTTAAAGCAAGTACAGTTGCTAATGCATTTATGGAAACAATTCAAAAGCTACATGGAAACCCAAAGATTATTATAAGTGACAGAGATCCCATTTTCACTGGAAATTTTTGGACAAAATTATTTTCTTGTCTGGGTACTTAGTTAGCTCATATCTCATCTTATCATCCTCAATATAATGGGAAAACTGAGATAGTGAACAAACGTTGGGAAGGATATCTTCATTTCTTTGTATCTGATAAACAGACACAATGGATCAAATGGTTTCCTTTGGTTGAATGGTGGTATAACACTTCCTTCCAGACTGTAGAAAAAATGACCCTGTTTATGGCACTGTATGGATATCATCCACCGTCCATCACATCATATTTAAGGGAAAGGTATAAGTTTCAAGAAGTGGAAGATCACATCGAGCATCAACAATAAGTTCTCAAACTCTTAAAGGATAACCTCACTTTGGCACAAAATAGAATGAAACAATAGGCATATCAACATCACAGCGAAAGAATTTTTGATGTTGGTGACTGGGTATTTCTACGGCTACAACCATATAAACAAATGTTCCTCAAGCAATCTAAGAAGGATAATAAATTATCACCAAAGGATTATGGTCCATACAAGGTGTTGCAAAAGATTGGTACTATGGCATACAAATTGGAGCTTCCTACAACTTCCCGAATGCACCTAGTTTTCCATGTTTCATACTTAAAGAAGGTTATAGGTAACAAGATCCCATTTCAAACAATATTTCCAGAACTTGACGAGGAAGGAAAAAAATCATATTGGAACCTAAATGAGTCACAGAAACAAAAACTTGACAACTATGAAATCAATCAATTTTAGAGTATCTCATCAAGTGGAAGAACTTGCCCGTTGAAGATTCCACATGGGAGGATGAGAATTTTATACAGAAGCATCCATAACTAATCAAGCGTTGAGGACAACACTTTTCTGAAGGAGAGGGGCATGTTAGGTACCTATAATACTAGTGTATTCCCTTATTATTATTGTCATTATATCCCCTTATTATTATTTTTGTGCCCATGGTGTACCCATATTGTTATTATTGTGCCCCATAGAATCCCACTATTGTTATTATTGTGTCCTTACATTATTATTGTTATGTCGGCTTTGACTATATTATGACCCCTTAGACTTCTATATATAGAAAGGAGGTATTGTCATTTGTATCATCGAAGAATTTTTCATTTGTGTAATGTACAGGAGGTTGCCCCTCAAAGAGGCTGATTTTGAAGTCATTGATCTATCTTTTCTTCTATTTTGTGAGCTAGTTGCATAACATAAGGTTTGATACTTGTAGAAATTCCCACTGTAGACCAATAGATTATGCATTAGACTAAAGCAAAATACAATATCTACTTCTACATCAAACTTTACGGAAGCTTAATCGAATTGATCAAGATCAATGGGAACACATATAATTGAGAATGAGAAATCAATCACACATAACACAGAAGAAATAACTTGGGGAAAGCCTCAGCCTAAAATCCCAATCTCTGTATTATCATACAAGTGGAAATCTTGTTCAAGTTACAAAAATAATCAACTCTCAAGCTATCCTGCTCTCTCTCCAATCAAACAATACAGCTCACAGAATGAATAGACATTGTATATGTCCTCCTCAAGCCCTCTAGGCCTCCTATTTCCTTGTGCAGTTTTTCTTGGGGTCCAGTGAAGCCACATGTGTGAATTGGCTTCATCACACTCACAAAACCTGAAGAAGTAACTGTGCAATCCTCAATGAAAGAATTCCTTTTGCATGCAAGAGATATTCACAATGGGATATTCTAGCAATTGATAGTACATTTCCCCTCCATCTGATCTCAACTGGGTCTTTGTCTAAACTGACATGCATGAGTTATTTATGAGAGAATATTTAGTTATCTGAAGTGCAATAGTTACATGCATGCATGCATTAACTAATTGAACTCACAATTAATTCAACAAACTGTTTGAATTAATCTAACTAGACTTGACTCAGTTAAATAAGTCAACTAATTACAACTCAATATTACAACTCATCTTTATCTCTTTAACTGATGGATAAATTCTTCAATTAATGGAGAAACTATTGCATGTCCCCACATAGGCTTCATGTTTGTTTTTCTAAAACTAATTAACTCATGGTGAATTAATTAATTATTTTACAAATAGCTATTAAGATAAAATTTGAATTTTACTTCTCTATTTTAGTTCAGGGACTAACTAAAATAGGAAGGTATCTCGAAATGCTATTTATAGCAGTACTAAATTTATCACTTCTATATTTAGCATTTCTTGTTGCTATTTTCAACACTCCCCCTCAACAAGAAAGGGATTATCAGTAACCCCAATCCTGTCTCTGTGGAACTCGAACTTTCATTTGACAATGCCTTAGCCAAAATATCTGCATCATGTTCCTCGATTGAAACATACAGCAACAACATGATCCTCTTGACCACACGGTCTCAAATATGGTGCTACCAGATATCAATGTGATTGGACCTGTCATGAAAAACTGGATTCTCAGAGAGTTTGATACAACTCTCGTTATCGCAGTAGATCACGGTTGGATCCATCCTCTGACCAAACAATCCCACTAGAATCTTCTGCATGCAAATTGCCTCACATGCAGGCTGACTAGTAGCCATGTATTCAACCTTTGCTGAGCTAAGTGCAACTGACCTCTATTTCCTGTTGTACCAGGAAATTGCAGCTGAACCAAGGTTGAAGATTCCTCCAGAAGTGCTCTTCCGGTCTGATGGACTCCCTGCTCAATCCGCATCTATGAAGCCCTAAAGCTTCACTCCCTCTGTCTGTCTGTACCACAATCCGAACTGAGATGTACCTCTGAGGTATCTTAGCACATGCTTCGTTGCCTTCCAAAATAGCTTGGTAGGTTGAACCATAGCTTGACTCAGCTAGTTCACCGCAAAGCATAAGTCAGGTCGTGTGTTCACCAGATACATAAGTGAACCCACCAGCTGTTGATAAACAGTAGTAGCTACTAGCTCACCTGAAGTAGCATCCTCCTTCCTCCAGTTCCCAGCTAGAGGAGTCTGCATGGGCTTGCACTTCTCCATTTGAAAGCGCCTGAGTATCTCATTGGCATACTTGCCTTGAGACACAAATACTTCACCATCTTTCTTCCACACCTCCATGCCTAGAAAGTAGTGCATAAGACCCATGTCTTTAATTTCGAACTCTCTTGCAAGGTCCTCCTTGCAAGACTATATCAGCTGATCATCACCTATCAAAATCAGATCATTGACATAAAGAACAATGATCAATGGTTTACCTTCTACCATGATGTGGTAAAGGTTCGCATCTGCTTCACTCTCGGTGAAGCCCAACCTGGTGAAATAGTTGTCGATACTGCTATACCAAGCACAGGGTGCTTGCTTCAGCCCATACAAAGCCCTCTTGAGTCGGCACACATGTGACTCACGATCGAAGGTCTCGAAACCCTCTGGCTGCTCAATGTACACCTCCTCCTCATTCTTCCCATTGAAGAATCATGTCTTCATGTCCATTTGGTGGATCTTCCACCCCATCTGAGATGATAGTGCCAACATCGATCTAATTGATGAGTACCTTGCTACGGGATAAAAAGTCTCATTGTAGTTGATCCCCTCGACCTGTGAGAAACCCTAGGCAAAAAACCTTGCCTTATGTTTCTCAACACTTCCATCAGCTGCCTGCTTTACCTTGTAAAGCCATCTGGAACTCACCACTGACTTACCCTAAGGTCTTCGGACAACATCCCACACACTGTTCTGAATGATAGAGTCATACTCCTCTACCATTGCATCAACCCAGACTAGTTGCTGCACTGCCTCCTCGAATGAAGAAGGTTCTCTATCTATACAGTCGCCAACTAGGGCCATGTACCCAGTGTACTGCTCGGGAGACCTCCTCTATCTACGTTGAGAAGATGGCTATCCCACATTCTCCCGTGCATCCAACATCAACCTGTCAACTTCGCTTGAGCATTTCTGCCCATCTCTGGAAGTCTCAGCATGAGTGGATGTGTCCACTCTCGGATCCTCTGCATGCAGCTGCTCCACATCAATCTGAGGCTCCTCCTCCTTAGGAATTGAAAGTTCCTCCTCTGCATGCAACATGAGATACCTCTCAAGTGATAATCGCATGGCTTTCTACTTTTTGAACTTTAGATCCTTGCGTACCACTATCCTCTGAGTAGAAGGCAGGTACACTCGATAGTTGTGGGGTGTATCCGTGTACCCCACAAGTATTTCCAACTCAGCTGTTGGGTCTAGCTTCTTCCTGACTTCTTTGCTCACATGACAATAAACTAATGATCCAAAGATTCAGAAGTGAATTACATCAGGTCGCTTCCCAGAAAAGGCCTCCATAGGTGTCTTCATTCCCAGTATATGGTGTGGGCTTTTGTTCTGCGAGTATATTGTTGTATTGCATGCCTCAACCCACAAATGCAGTGGTAGGCTTTGGTCATGCAACATCGCTCGAGTTGCTCCCACAATCAATCTGTTCTTCCTTTCGGCAACCCCATTCTGCTGTGGGTTATGGGGTGCCGTCAATTCCCATTTAATTCTTTCTGTAGCGTAGAAGTCTTTAAACTGTTGGGAGACATACTCTCCACCATTGTCGCTATGCAAGGCTTTTATTTTCTTTCCATATTCTTTCTCTGCCAAGGTTTTAAACTCACAAAACCTCAAGAAGGTCTGATCCCATCAAGTAGATCCAGCATCTACGAGAGAAATAAGCAATAAAAATAACATAGTACCTTTATTTAGCGGTGGAGGTTGTAGAGAAAGGTCCACAAACATCTAAGTGAACTTGCTCTAGGATTGCTCTAGCTCTACTGTCTCGATTTCAGAAAGGAATATTTTTCATACTTACCCAAGCTACAACCTTTGCATGTATTCGTCTACTCAAGTTTTCCCTTGGGTAATCTGGTAGAAATCTACTGCATGATCTTTAGGGCTCCATGGTGCAAGTGGCCTAGTCTTCTATGCCATAGCTCACCAACATCTTGGCTCTACACCATCTCAGCTTTCGAACTCAATGCAGCACAGTCATCTACCTCTAGCTTGTAGAGATTATTTACTTGAATCCCAATTCACTTTGTCTTTCGAGTACCAATATGCCTCAGGAATACCTTTCCTTTACTAAAGACTACATCATAGCCTTTATCTTCTAGCATAGCGACAGACACAAGATTCTTCTTTAGACCTGGTACATACTTTACATCAGTCAAGGTGAGGGGAGCTCCATGCTCACGCTGAAACACAACCGTACCTTCACCTGAAACATGGTACTTTCCATCATCGCTCATCTTGATCTGCATCTAGAGATCCTTCTCCTCCAAGGTGCTGAAAAGATTCTTGTCACCTGACATGTGGAATGAAGATCCACTGTCTAGGTACCACACACATCCCACCATGGATGAAACCATGCATACGATAAGTGAGAAATCCAACTCAAACTTTGAGGATAGTGCCTCACCATTAGATCGCTTCGAGGAGCCCTTCTTGGATTTCTTCTGTGGACAATTTGTAGCATAATGGCCCACTTCATGACAATGAAAGCATCACACTTTTGATTTATCAATCTTCTTCCCACAATGGGAAGAACTGGATTTGGGATGGGACACCTTCCCTTTCCCTTTCCTCGCCTTACTCGCTAAGGCTAGATTTTCCTCATCATCTTGCTTCGATGAGGATCCATCTCCGGTGCTTCTTCTTATTTCCTCCTGCATCAGATCTGACCAAAGTCGTTCCCAATCTGGC
This sequence comes from Pinus tabuliformis, assembly GCA_031772625.1. Lineage (NCBI taxonomy): Eukaryota > Viridiplantae > Streptophyta > Pinopsida > Pinales > Pinaceae > Pinus > Pinus tabuliformis. The sequence continues at coordinate 815,534,164 of CM062816.1, read as the reverse complement.
AGTTTTTCTCTTCCATTAACCAAGTCTTGGTAGCTATGCCAGCTCTTAAGAAGACTGAGGAGTGCAAGACTTGCCATGTCATCGTCAGCGATCGTGATCCCTACACTTCCAAGCTCATCCCTGCAGGTGGTGAGCTTGTTCAGATATGTAGAGATCGTGTCGCCCTTTTCACACTTGATTTTTCGAATCTTGTCTTTCAGTGCCAGCTTCCTCTAATCGCTGTTATTCTGATATAGATCTTTCAATGTTTTCCACATTGAAAACGGTGTCTCCTTCACATGGAGATTCAAGACAATGTGGTCTCGAAGTCCCTCCAGGAGGATTCTCCTTGCTCTAGCCACACATTTCTTCCATTTCGCCAATTGAGTAGCATCAGTCAGCTTAGGGACTTCTTGATCAATGAAGTCCTTTAGACCGTTATCCTCTAATACTGCTTCCATGTGATCCTTCTAGGCTATATAATTTGAGCTACCATCAAGGGCATACTCGAGTCTTAAACCACTGAATGCCATTGGTGAAATTGAAATGTGATAAGAACTTGATTTCTATATTCAGGAACCACAAATTTCGAACTTCTCCCTTCTTGTATATTGTTCTTCTCCTTTGATCACCTTTGCTCTGATACCATGTAGAAATTCCCACTGTAGATCAACAGATTATGCAATAGACTAAAGAAAAGTACAAGATCTACTTCTAAATCAAACTTTGTGGAAGCTTAATCGAATTGAGCAAGATCAATGAGAACACATATAACTAAGAATGAGAAATCAATCACACATAACAAAGAAGAAATAACCCAGGGAATGCCTTAGCCTAAAACCCCAATCTCTGTATTATCATACAAGTGGAAATCTTGTTCAAGTTACAAAAAGAATAAGCTCTCAAGCTATCCTACTCTCTCTCCAATCAAACAATACAGCTCACAGACTGAATAGACATCGTATATGTCCTCCTCAAGCCCTCCAAGCCTCCTATTTCCTTGTGCAGTTTTTCTTGGGGTCCAGTGAAGCCACATGTGTGAATTGGCCTCATCACACTCACAAAACCTGAAGAAGTAATTGCGCAATCCTCAAGGAAAGAATTCCTTCTGCATGCGAGAGATATTCACAATGGCATATTCTAGCAACCGATAGTACATTGCCCCTCCATCTGATCCCAACTGGGTCTCTGTCTGAACTGACATGCATGAGTTATTTATGAGAGAATATTCAGTTATCTGAAGTGCATCAATTACATGCATACATGCATTAACTAACTGAACTCACAATTAATTCAAAAAACCATTTGAATTAATCTAACTAGACTTGACTTAGTTAAATAAGTCAACTAATTACAACTCAATATTACAACTCATCCTTATCTCTTTAACTGATGGATAAATTCCTCAATTAATGGAGAAACTGTTGCATGTCCCCACATAGACTTCATGCTTGATTTTCTACAACTAATTAACTCATGGTGAGTTAATTAATTATTTTACAAACAACTGCTAAGGTCAAATTCGAATTTTACTTCTCTATTTTAGTTCAGGGACTAACTAAAATAGGAAGGTATCCCGAAATGCTATTTATAGTAGTACTAAATTTAGCACTTCTATATTTAGCATTTCTTATTGCTATTTTCAACAATACTTGTAAACAAGATAGAAATAGTTTATCTACATACCTCTCATGAAACAGGCCTTAAATTTCTATTTAGTGAGTGAGTTATCAATGGCATCGAGTGTAATTTTTTTGGCTTTCCGATGATTTTTCCCTTTTGTAGTGATAGATTAGAAGGTCCATCAATGATTTGACTCCTTGAAATGTAGTGTAGTATCTCCAAGTTTAAGATCCCTAATTGATAATTTAATGTCTCAAATTTATAGATTTAAATTGACTAACATTTTTGGTGTTATTTTTGGGAAGATACTAAAAGGATTAGTATATTGATGGTTCGTTTTATGTGTGAATTTATTTTTTCTGGTGCTAGCATTCTAGATCTAGTAAGGAGAGAGTGACAATATGCAAAGATGACCTCACTTTAGAATTATTTGAAGTGTAATATCTTGAAACATTCAATTTAGTGAGTCTACTATATTTTGGTTCTAAAGAAATGCTAGGACTGTACAAAGAGGGGTAGGGCCTGAGATACTATTGATAGATTTAAGGGTCAAGAAAGAGTAGTCACTTTGATAAATATACCTGTTCAAACACTAACTTGCTGGAAGGTACATCTATAAAATGAATACAACCAAGAAGAACTCCCTTGATATATCCAAAGTTTGAGGAAAAATGCCCAAAAGTTTGAAGTATTAAAACAAGTAAATATATAGACTCTATGAACCTACAGGTAGGACCTATAGTGGAAGCAACAATCATATAGATTCCAAATCAACAACTAGATCTTGAGGTTGTTTTCAAACCAATTAAAGGTCCAAAGAATCCCATGAAAAGAAAGGTAAATGATGTCAATTATTGGAGAAACTTCTCCAATAAAGAACCCCTAACTAACTTAGGATAAGTTGGATCAATCTGGTCTCCTTGGGAATGACTTACTCTAGAAATTTGACCTCCATCACTCCCATTCTAAATACATATTGTATACTCAACTTCCAGGTTATTCTACTGCAATGGAGAGATGGGTGATAGGATGGAAATATTCCAAGAGTGATGGGCTAGTAAAGGAACATAAAAAATGGCAAAGAATTATGCATTTAGACCAAAAAATTTGGAACATTGAGCTTAGCTTCATCTAGCTCACATAAGATGGCAAAAAGGGATATAGCAATATCATCCCTTTGAGATACTAGAGAAGGTGGGAGATAATATCTATAGACTTAGCCTACCCCTATATATACACATTTACTTAGTGGTGAATGTAGAGAATATGAAACTTTATGAGCTTTTTGTGCTACATTAGTAAGATGAATAGGTCTTACATGATAACGAGGATTTAGCACTAGATGCTTAGGCAGATCTTAAGAATATCTACAAACATAAAAGAAAGGGGCAACATGATTTTTTTGTAGATTGGATTGAAAGTATAGATTCTAGACAAGGCTAAATGGTACACCCGATAGAAGGTGGAGGAAAAAATTCCTCACCTCATTTAGTGGAAACATTTAGGGGTCAAGAGCCACAAAAAATGGGGATTTAAGATCCATATTGGATCATTATATTATTTTTAATCAGTCTTGATGGCTTTAGAGTGGAAAAGGTGGAGAAACCAATTCACAAGACCAATTTTACCAGTGGGTCCTCATTTGGTGAATTGGGGTTTGAAACCCTCTCGAAGTAGTTTGAGGCTTAAAACATTATTTTTTTTTTGGGGGTAGAAAATTGATTCTTAAGTGCACACACCCTAGCACTAACATACATATAGATAGCTTTCCAACGATGCAAAATTTCCTTGATTAGTGTCTATATGCAAAAATTATGTCACTTGGAAGTTTTCCTTCTTGTTTTGACTACCGTGATCCAAGAGGATGCCAAGTCATCCCCCATTATTTGTGGGAAAGGCGATAACTGCATGATCATGATGAAGAAGAATATAGAAGAGTCGATATTGTAAATTTAGTTAAGATTTGAAGGAGACAAATATAACCACTAGAAGATTATCCGGTTGTGTTAGAACCATACCACTAGGAGGAAAAGGGGTTCTTATTTTTTCAAGTGAATTTTGTTCGATAGATGAGAAGAGTAGCCAAGAGTGGACAGAGAGAGAAAAAAAATAGAGTTTGTGCATTGTAGCAAGTCATAAGCCATAGGTCTCACTTGTTTGTACCTGCATCCATTTCCATTCAAATAAAGAGAGAGCATAACAACCTCACCTTTCATCTAGTTTTTCTCCCAAATGATTTCCGAGGTCATTTCTTGTGTATTATGGTTTTGAATGATTTTATTTTTGTATATTCTCTATTTTCTGTATTTTCTGTATTACATGCATAAAAATAGTAGCTTAATAAATATAAAATTCTAAGGGAAATAACTCTCATAGTATAGATTTTGTATTTTGAGTATAAGTTTATCATATTTGTTGTGACAAACTATTGAGTGGAATATCCACAACAATTTACGAATAAATTATAATAAACTACTATATGACATGAGTGTGATGTATTCTCACCTGAAGAGAGTGACAAATAGGTGCAAACTTGTTACTACAAATCTCCAATGACACATCAATAGGTTTCTAATTTCATATCTCAAGCTAAGAATTAAATCCTTAATCTAACTTACAACTTCTATTTTATTTGATGATTTAAAAAGAAAATATTTTTCACAACAAATAGAATGGCTAGAATTATTTATCCAAATCCACTACCCTTGTTTTCATGCTCCTATGTTGTTGAATTTTATATATATTTAAATTGTACAGGAAGGATTCAAGTCTAATTTTCTGGGGGAATCCATTTGGATTACCCATTTTGACGGTCTCACTACATTAGATATGTATTTTCATTGAATCACCTTGCTCATTGTATTCCCTATGTAAAAATATATATAATTCGATCTGTGCACATTGGAGGAGGTATATTGGTCTCTGATAGAAATACTATAATGTTGTGAATTTGAAATATGATCGACTTGATCACTATATACCTCTACAAATATATCATGTACTTTTGAAGATAAAGCAATAGAATTTCCCTGTTGATGATTTCCAATTGCATGCTTCTTGTTTGATAGGTGCATGATCTAAGTCTCCTTAAGAAATGTGTTGTTGGTTGGCACAAGCCCAACAACTCAACCATGTTTCCCCTATTTCCATAGTTTTATAATGTAACTCTATCCCTCATCTTATTTATATATTGTGTGTGTTAATTTATAACCAAATCATGTTAGATCATTATATAAATTGGATTATTGGTTTGATTTATAATTCCATCATGTATTTTTTATTAAATCACTTTACAATCAAAATGTATGATCCCCCTTTCTCCTTTGCAATAGATATTTGTATCAGTTTCTTACACAGTGTGATTTGGATTGTATACCAGTTATTTCAATTGGCTAGCATATCAGTTTTATGCCTTGTTGGTTACATTTAGAATTCTGAGTTTAATATTCTTTTTCTCCATAATCAAAATTATGCTAACGTTCTAAGTTATAACTAAACTTGTAGACCAAATTCACAATTGTGTTGATACTATGTTTTGGTTATCAATTACGATTAGTTTACATTTGTAGAGAAAAGATAATGTCACTAGAGGGAAGCGATAATGTTTTTCAACTCTTTAGGGATGTGTGAACACTTTGTTTTAACATTATGAAACATCATAACCTGTCACAAGGGGCTCTATGTTAAAACATTGGTGTGATCACATCACCTCTTTGGTTTTATTTCCGTCTTTGTGTTAATGGTGGGATTTCTTAATTAAAAGAACCTGGATTGATACCCTAGATGGTATGCATCCCATAGATTTCACTCTTGAATGTATTTTATTTGTCAATAGCCACAATGGACTAGGTTATACTAAAGATAAGGTTTGATACTTGTAAACAAGATAGAAATAGTCTATCTACATACCTCTCATGAAACTGCCCTTAAAAATGTTCTTTAGTGAGTGAGTTATCTATGGCATTGAGTGTTATTTTTTGGCTTTCCTATGCTTTTCCCCTTTTGTAGTGATAGATTAGAAGGCCCATCAATGATCTAACTCCTTGAAATATAGTGTAGTATCTCTATTTTACGCTCCCTAATTGATAATTTAATGTCTCAAATTTATAGAATTAAATTTACTAACATTTTTGGTGTTGTTTTCGGGGAGATACTAAATACATTAGTATATTTATGGGTCATTTTTATTGTTTACATTAGATTACTTATTTCTTAATTATTTTATGTGAATTTCTTTTTTTTGATGCTAGCATTCTATATCTAGTAAGGAGACAATGACAAGATGAAAATATCGCCTTACTTCAGAATTATTTGAAGTGTAATATCATCACACATTCAGTTTAGTGAGTCTATTTTCTCTTGGTTTTAAATAAAATCTATTATTTTATGAATAGGGGTAGGGCCCGAGATACTAGTGGGTAGATTTAAGGGTCAAGATAGATTAGTCACTTTTGATAAATATACCCATTCAAATACTAACTTGTTGGAAGGTACATCTATAAAAGGAATACAAGAAAGAAGAAATCCCTTGATAGATCCAAAGTTTGAGGAAAAATTCCCAAAATTTTGAAAGGTTGGGGCAAGTAAAGATATAAATTCTATGAACTTTCATGTAGGACCTATAATGGAAGCAACAATAATAGAGATCCCAAATCAGAAACCAGAGCTTGAGGTAGGTTTCAACCCAATCAAAGGTCAAGAGAATCCCATGAAAATGAAGATAAATGATGGCAATTATTGGAGAAGCTTCTCCAATAATTGAACCCTAATCAACTTAGGGTAAGATGGGTTGAGTTGATCTCCATGGGAATGAATTACACTAGAAATTTGACCTCCATCGCTCCCATGATAATGAGATGTGGTATACTCAAGTGCTAAGTTGTTAGTCTACAATAGAGTGATGGGTGATAGGATGGAAATCTTATAGGAGTGATGAGATAGTAAAGGATCATAAATAAGAGAAATAAGGATGCATTTAGACTGACAACTTTAGAAGGTTGAGCTTAGGTTCCTCTTGATGACTTAATGTGGCATAAATGGATATAATAATATGTTCCCTTTCAGATACTAGAAAAGGTGGTAGAAAATGTCTATAGACTTAGGATACCCCCATAAATACACATTTATTTAGTGGTGAATGCAGAGAATATGAAACTCTATGATCCTTTTGTGCTACATTAGGCAGATGAATAACTCTCATCTTTTGGAGACGATGTAGCACTATATTCTTGGGGAGAGTTTCAAAACAAGTGCAAAATTACAAGATAATTATAACATTATATTTCTACAAACTAGATTGAAAGGACAACTTCTAGGCAAGGCTATATGGTACACTTGATAGAAGGTGGAGGAAAAATTTTCTCACCTCATTTAGTAGAAGATTTTGGGCACCAAAGGCCTTCAAAAGCAGGGATATATGATCCATACTAGATCATTATATTATTTTTCATCCATCTTGATGGCTTTAGAGTGGAAAAGATGGAGTAATCAACTCACAATACCATTTTTACCAATGGGTCCCAGTTTGGTGAATTGGGGTTTGAAACCCTCTCAAATTGGTTTGAGGCATAAAAATACAATTTTTTGGGGGTAAAAATTTGATTCTTAAGTGCACACCCCCTAGCACTATTCTACATAGAGATAACTTTCCGATGATGCAATAATTTCCTCAATTGGAGTATGAGTATTGCAAAAGTTATGTCACCTAGAAGTTGTCCTTGTTGTTTTGACCATTGTGATTCAAGGGGATGCCACATCAACCCCCATTATTCATATAAAATTGGATAGCTACATGACCATGATGAAGAACAATCTAGAAGAGTCAATATTACAACTTTAGTCAAGAGTTGAAGGAGTCAAATGTAACCACTAGTAACCTATCGGGTTGTGTTATAATGAAGCCACTAGGAGGAAAAGGGGTTCATTCTATTTGAGTGATTTTTGTTCAATAGATGAGAAGAGTAGTCGAGAGAGGATAGAGAGAGAGAAAACAAAAATATTTTGCACATTGTAGCATCACATGAGCCATAAGTCTCACTTCTTTGTGCTTGCACCCATTTTCCATTCAGGGAGAGAAAAAAGTTGCCTCACTTTCTAGCTAGGTTTTCTACCAAAGGATTTCCAAAGTCAAATCTTCTGTATTATGGTTCTAATTTATTTTATTTTTCTATATTATCTATATTACATTCATAAAATTAGTAACTTAATAAATATAGAAGTATAAGGAAGATAACTCTCATACTATAGATTCCATATTTTCAATCAAAGTTTATCACATTTGTTGTGACAAACTATCCAGTGGAATATCCATGACAATTTACGAATCAATTATAATATACTATTATCTCACTTGAGTGTGATATATTCTTTTGTGAAGAATGTGATAGATAGGTACAACCTATTACTACATATCTCCAACACCACATCAATAGGATTCCAATTTTATATCTCAAACTAAGAATTAAATCCTTAATATACCTTACAACTATTTTATTTGATGATTGAAAAAGAAAATATTTTTCACAACAAACATAATGGATATAATTATTTTTCCAAATCCACTACCCTTTTTTTTATCCTCCTCTTTTGTTTCATTCTCACCTCAACATCTTAACAAAACGACCATAACATCATGATTGCTCATCAAATACAATTTTTGTGATAATCTGTAGGTAAAATGACAAGCTATAAGATTCGAACCCCAATCTGCAGATATATATATATATATATATATATATATATATATATATATATATATATATATATATATATATATATATATATATATATATATATTCAAATTGTATGGGAAGGATTCAATTCTAACCTTCTAAGGGAATACATTTGGATTACCCATTTTGATGGTCTTAATGCACGCGATATGTATTTTCATTGGATCACCCTGCTCATTGTATTCCCTATATAAAATTATATATAATTCGATCCTTACACATGGGAGGAGGTATATCGGCCCGTGATAGAAATACTATAATGTTATGAATATGAGATATGATTGACTTGATCACTGTATAGATCTACAAATATATCATGTAATTTTGAGGATAAAGTAATAGAATTTCTCTATTGATGCTTTCCAATTGCATGCTTCTTGTTTTATAGGTGCATGATCTAAGTCTCCTCAATAAATTTGTTATTGGTTGGAACTCGCCCAAAAACTCAACCATGTTGCTCCTATTTCCATAGCTTTGTAATGTAACTCTATCCCTCATCTTATTTATATATTGTGTGTGTTAATTTATAACTAAATCATGCTAGATCATTATATAAATTGCATTATTGGTTTGATTTATAATTCCACCATGTACGTGTGATTAAATCACTTTACAATCATAATGTATGATCCCCCCTTCTCCTTTGTAATACATATATGTATTGATTTCTTACACAGTGTGATTTGGATTGTATACCAGTTATTTCAATTGGCTTACATATCGGTTTATTCCTTTTGGGTTACATTTCAAATTGTGGGTTTCATATTTCTTTTCTTCATAATCAAAATTATGCTAACATTCTAACTTAAAACTAGACTTATAGATCTAATTCTCAATTATGTTGATGCTTTGTTTTGGTTACCATTTACTGTTGGTTTACATTTGTAGAGAAACGATAATAGTACTGAAGGTAGAGAGATAACATTTTTCAATTCTGTAGGGATGTGTGAACACTTTTATTGAACATTATGAAATATCACAGCCTACCACAAGGGGCTCTATGTTGAAACACACCAGTGATCACAACACCTCTCAAGTTTTCTTTCCCTCCTTTCACCTTTGTGTTAATGGTGGAATTCCTTACTGAAAAGAACCTGGATTGATACCCCAGATGGTATTCATCCCATAGATTTAACTCTTGAATATATTTTATTTTCAGAAGCCACAGTTAACTAGGTTCTACTAAACATAAGGTTTGATACTTGTAAAGAAGATAGAAATACTCTATCTACATACCTCTCATGAAACTACCCTTAAAATTGTTATTTAGTGAGTGAGTTATCTATGGCATTGAGTATAATATTTTTTTGGCTTTCCTATGCTTTTTACCTTTTTAAGTGATAGATTAGAAGGCCCATCAATCATCTGACTCCTTGAAATGCAATGTAGTATCTCTAAGTTTACGCTCCCTAATTGACAATTTAATGTCTCAAATTTATAGAATTAAATTGACTAATATTTTTGGTGTTGTTTCTCAGGAGATACTAAAGATATTAGTATATTGATGATTCATTTTTCTTGTTTACTTTAGGTTTCTTATTTCTGAATTATTATGTGTGAATTTCTTTTTTTTGCTGCTAGCATTCTAGATCTAGAAGGAGACAGTGGCGAGATGAAAATATGACCTCACTTTAGAATTCTTTGAAGTGTATTATCCTAACACATTCACTTTAGTGAGACTACTATCTTTTGGTTCTAAAGATATGCTAGTACTATAAAAATAGGGGTAGGGCCTGAGATATTAGTGATAGTTTTGAGGTTCAAAAAAGAGTAGTCACTTTTGATAAATATACCCCTTCAAACACTAACTTATTGGAAGGTTCATCTATAAAATGAATACAAGCAAGAAGAACTCCCTTGATAGATCCAAAGTTTGAGGAAAAATTCCCAAAATTTTGAAGCATTAGAAGAAGTAAAAATATAGAGTCTATGAACTTTCAGGTAGGACCTATAGTGGAAGAAACAAACATAGAGATTCCAAATAAACAACCAGAGCTTGAGGTTGGTTTCAAACCAATTAAAGGTACAAAAAATTCCATGAAAAGAAAGGTAAATGATGTCAATTATTAGAGAAGCTTCTCTAATAACTAACCTCTAACCAACTTAGGATAAGTTGGGTTAAGATGATCTACTTGGGAATGACTTACTCTAGAAATTTTACCTCCATCACTCCCATGCTAAAGACATGTTGTATACTCAACTTCCATGTTTTTCTACTACAATGGAGCGATGGGTGATAGGATGGAAATCCTACAAGAATGATGGGCTAGTAAAGGAGCATAAAACAAGGGGAAAGAAGGATGCATTTAGGCAAATGACTTTGGAAGGTTGAGCTTATTTTCCTCTAGCTGACATAAGGTGGAAAAAAGGGATATAATATTATGTTCCCTTTGATATACTAAAGAAGGTGGGAGATAATAACTATAGACTTAGTGTACCTCCATATATACACATTTACTCAGTGGTGAATGTAGAGAATATGAAACTCTATGAGCCTTTTGTGCTATTAGGAAGATTAATAGGTACTACCTTATGAAGAGGATTTTTCACTAGATGCTTAGGCAAAGCTTGAGAAGAGGTCCGAAAATACAAGAAAGGGGCAACACGATTTTTTTTAGATTGGATTGAAAGGATAACTTGTAGGTAAGGCTAAATGGTACACCCGATAGAAGGTGGAGGAAAATTTTCCTCACCTCATTTAGTAGAAGCTTTTGGGGACCAAAATCCATAGAACATGGGGATCTATGATCCATATTGGATCATTATATTATTTTTAATCGGTCTTGATGGTTTTAGAGTGGAAAAGGTGGAGGAATTAATTCACAAGACCAATTTTACCAGTAGGTCATAGTTTGGTGTATCAATGTATTAGGGTTTCAAACCTTCTCGAAGTATTTTGAGGCTTAAAACAATATTTTTTTTGGGGGTAAAAAATTGATTCTTATGTGCACACCCCCTAGAACTATTTTACATATATATATCCTTCCAACGATGCAATAATTCCCTTGACCAGCTGGTTGACCACATGCTACTCTCGGCTGACCTTTTGTAAATGATTGGCTATCAGAGACCTCTCATGAAAGGGGGTTGTGACTCACTAACTAATTAACTCACTGACTCGACCCCGTATTGCACCATGTCGCGTGAATGTGGACTTGCATGTGGACTTGGCTGCTTCCTTACAATGAAACGAAGCTAGCTAGGGGCATGCTTTGATTGAATGAATGGATTATGTTAGTGGCGTATTTTCACATACAGCACATGACATTACAACACATGGTACAAAATTATGTCACTTGGAAGTAGTCCTTCTTGTTTTGACTACCGTGATTGAACTGGATAACAAGTCATCCCCTATTAATCATGGCAAAGGGGGTAACCACATGATTATGATGAAGAAGAATCTAGAAGAGTCAATATTGTAACTTTAGTTAAGAGTTGAAGGAGACAAATATAACCACTAGTAGTCTATCGAGTTTTGTTAGAACCAAACCACTAGGAGAAAAAGGGGTTCTATTTTATTCGAGTGCATTTTGTTCAATAAATGAGAAGAGTAGCCGAGAGTGGACAAAGAGAGAAAAAAAGAGTTTGTGCACTGTAGCAACTCATGAGCCATAGGTCTCACTTCTTTATTCCTGTATCCATTCCCATTCAAAGAAAGAGAGAACATATCAACCTCACCTTTCATCTAGGTTTACTCCCAATGGATTTCCCAGGTTACTTCTTATGTATTAAGGTTTTGAGTGATTTTTTTTGTCTATTCTCTATTTTCTATATTACATGCATAAAAATAGTAACTTAATAAATATAAAATTCTAATGAAAATAACTCGCATAGTATAGATTTTGTATTTTGAGTATAAGTTTATCATATTTGTTATGACAAACTATCAAGTGAGATATCCAAGACAATTTACAAATCAATTATAATAAATTACTATCTCACATGAGTGTGATATATTCTCTCGTGAAGAGATTGATAGATTAGTGCAAACTTGGTACTACAAATATCCAATGACATATCAACAGGTTTCTAATTTCATATCTCAAAGTAAGAATTAAATCCTTAATCTAATTTACAACTTCTATTTTATTTGGTTATTTAAAAAGAAAATAGTTTTCAGAAACAACACAATGGATATAATAATTTTTCCAAATCCAGTATCCTTGTTTTGATGCCCCTCTTTTGTTGCATTCTTACCTTAGAATCTTAACAAAAGGACCATAACATCAAGATTTCTTATCAACTACCATGTGCATGATAATATGGAAGTAAAATGATAAGCTATGGCATTTGAACTTAGCCATTGTGCCTCCAAATGAATATAAATCATTCCCTTAACTTTGTTGGAGCTTTGACACCATGTTAATATATAGAACTCAAAATAGGACACAAAAACTTGGTGTAAAAGTTCTTAAGCCATATTTTTCCCATGGCACAATATTCAATCCCATGATGCAATTTTATAATGCATGAATGAAACCACTAGATAACCTATATTTTCTTTTATATCTACAAAGAAATAAGAATGAATGAATGAATAATATGATTTAATAATATTTAGTATGACACTTTTGACCATGATATAAATTTCACTCACACTCCTATATAAATAAATTTTGTATCACATTGATTTTTAGAACTACTCCTCATATGATGTTTTATATCTTTTGAATTTTTACATTATTGTGTTAAATATTTTCCATGTAGTTTGAAATTTCAATATAGAAGATACTTTGAAATGCATCGTACACATATAGTAACTTGTACATAGTTTGAATTTGGGAAAGCAAAGAGTCAGAGGTTCCAACCTCTTTCTATATCTTAACTCCTCGCAGATATGATTGATGTACAACAACAATCCACCAACACTCAACAAGATGAATGCAATGACACCTCTCTCTATATCTTACTTCCTCCTAGATACCATTGATGTACAACAACAATCCACCAACACTCACCAGGATACATGCAGTGATGCCAAGATAGCTACATCCTAGATAGCTACATTCTTAAAGGGCAATGGTTGATGAATCAATATATCATGTCAACTTACACTCACCAGGATACATGCAATGATGCCAAGATAGCTACATCCTAAATAGCTATATTCTTAAAGGGCAATGGTTAATAAATCAATATATCATGTCAACTTGTGGAGAATGGTTCAATATAAATAATAAATAACAAGCTAGTTTATATAAATTTCCTCTAGGTGCCGAGTAAAATTTCAAATATTTTCCCTCTCATAATATGTAGCATACTTTACCTTAACATAACTCACAAATGAAAGATAAAATTCCCCCTTTTCTTCCCTCTCAGACTATGTATATTCCCATGAAACTTCATACTCATTGTAGTGGTTGTGTGATATTCCCATGAAACTTCATACTCATTGTAGTGGTTGTGTGATAGATGATAACCAAATCTACTATATTTCAAAGCACTATATTTCAAAGCACTTTCCATGTTTATTTAGTGAAAAGCACTATGAAATATAGATTCTCAACATTATAGTAATATATAAACTTTATGCATAAATAAAATAAACTATGCTCAATTAGTGTCAATAATTCACTTTGTGATATTTGATAAATGTAATATTTAATATTTTATTTAAAAGATATTGCAAGCCAATCTTTCTTTACACTAAACCTTCTCCCCATATTCAATTATAGAAACCGATTCAAATAACCTTATATATTTTATTAAATTAAATGGGATCATATTTAAATATCAACCAACAAATGTAATATTATTAATAAAATATAAAATGTAATATTTTAAGATATAATTTTATAATAATATGCATTAATCTATTTATTTTTTTAAACCCTATCACGCCGACCTAATAGAAATGAAACCTTACACAAACGGATTAATTTACACCTCAGGGATCACCTGAAACTTATTGAGTTACACGGACTTTCTGAGTCAGTGTTTTCGTTGTTACTGCACGATGGGGAAAATAAACACGTCTGGATGGCCGAAACAAAACATACGATCACAGGGAGTACATATTCGATTGCACAAACTGTCATTTCCTTGACTTGGCCTCCATCAATGTTTCTGATGAAGTCAGCCCCTTTATTTTTGTTACAAGAAAATCATGGCGTTTGCGCTGATGGTATCTCAGTATTCAGAAATCGGGACGGGAGCATGTGTTTCTTCGGTAAGGAAGATGCCTCCATAGACGATACCAGCGAGCGGTCCTCCAATAAGGGGACCGACCCAGTACACCCAATGGTCCGTCCAGTCGTTACTCACCAAGGCAGGGCCGAAGGCACGGGCGGGGTTCATGGAAGCCCCGGAGAAGGGACCGCCGGCAATAATGTTGGCGCCCACCACGAAGCCGATGGCAAGGGGCGCGATAGTGCCCTGGCTGCCCTTCTTCGGGTCGATTGCGGTCGCGTACACCGTGTACAGCAGACCGAAGGTGAGAATGATCTCCATCACCACAGCCTCACCGCTGTTCATGCCTGATGCCACGGTAAAGGGTGACGTTGTCTGCATTGTCCAAAAAACACGAACAATATTATAAGGGTTGTTTGCATTTTCCAACCATGGTTTGCATGGTTTAAGATCCACAAACCAATAAGTTTATGGTTAAATTTTAAATTTGTGTTATTTAAATTGGGTTTTTATTGTATATATGGATTGAGTGTCTTAAAAAAATTATGGGGCATTTGAATTGTGAAGAGTTTACCTCTGAAACTTGTGATACCAATGAATTCCTGCAAGATTCTACTTAAAATAGGTCACAAAACCTTCAAAAAAATCTTACAAATAGTCTTGGTTGTTAATAGGCATCATTCCAAAATAATCTAATTATTTGACGCTGCTAAAATTTAAAAAATCACAAAAAAACTATTTAAATTTAAAAAAAAATTAATATACAAGTTAAACACACACATATACTTTAACCATGGAGATTTAACTCACTTTATTATAGGCCAATACTACGTGTTATCAATACCACATGCACAAAAAGCCATAACTCACTTCATTTTTCATATCACATTTTTTTCAATTAATCTATTTAATTAAAATGAAAAAACTACATAATCACTTTGAAGATAAATTTCAACCTTTGATTTGATTTGTGTATATTACTATGAATATTAAATCTCCACTATCTACATAATAATTATTGATAATTAAACCAATATAAATTCATCTTAATCACATATCTAGTTGTCACCAATACATATCAAATTTCTAAGATACAAATCTCTTTTAAAATCTCTCAGGCATGAAAAATGACAAAAGTGTAAAATAGTAAAATTACTTTAAATGTTTTAACTAAATATTTTTTAATTTTTTTTTATTATATATATATATATATATATATATATATATATATATAACACTAAAATATAAAATATATATTTTTATTAAATACATGTTTATATATTTTTAATATATGTGAATATTACTTAAATTTTTTTTGGTATTAATATACAAAGTTTGATAACGAAATAAAATAATTAATAATTTATGTATTGAAATATCTTTAAAACTTATTAAAAAATTATAATTTTTAAAAATATTCAATTTTTTTAATTATTTTATTTATTTTTAAAAATAATATAAAACTATATTATTTCATTTTTTTAGACTCCATTATAATATAGATCATGACAATTAGATTATTAATGTTTTATAATACTTTTAATTAAAACTGGCTAAATACATATATCTATTTAAAAATTATAATTATAATAAATATTACATTTTTATTATTAAAATATTTTATTTTTAATAGTATTGAGTGGGTTTAATGGTTAAGAGCATGTGGTTACTTGTGTTTCCAAGTAAGAGATCACAGAATCAAAACAAAGAGTATGTATGCCTTCATAAACCAAACAATTAAATCATAGAAATAAGTCCCTTGTCTCACAAGCAAAAAAAATCTGATACACCAATTTAATGTATAACTTAACTATAACCTTAAAATTAAATAATAATAATAATTATTATTACTATTTATAATATTAAACCAAATGTTCTAATATCCTACTAACTACCGTCGACTTATAACCCATCATCATCTTTGCAGTAACTTACCATACCCCCGGTGGTGAACTTCAAGAGCAAGCAGGCGACTGTAGAGCCGAGTAGCTGTGCAATCAAGTAGAAAAAGCTACGGAGGAGCGTGATGTTCCCACCGACGGCGAGGCCTAGAGTGACAGCCGGATTAATATGACCGCCGGAAGTGTTGAACCCGGCATCGACCATCGCAAACACCACCATAGCGTGAGCTAGCGCCACCCCGGCCAGCCCCGCCGGGTTCAAAGATGCATCCGATGTCATCTTATCTGAATCCATCACCACACAAAAAACAACAAGATCAGAAACCGTTCAAATTTCCAGAACATAAACAGAATACAGAACATTGAAACGAACCATAAGCCATGCTGGATCCTTCCCCGGCGAAGACAAACAGAAAAGTCAAGATAAACTCTGAAATATATAACTTTAACGTTTCCCATTTGAAGGTATCTTCAATGCTACCCAATCCAATCCCAAGACGGGCCATTCTGCTACCAAATTAAGTAGCACTCACAAAGCAAAAAATCAAACACACAAATGTACACAACCTTCTGGTTAGTTGCTCTTAATTATCAAGAAAACCCTAGCTGCTTTTCCCTTTATATATTAATTCCAGGCCCAGCGTCTCCAAAAGTCCCCACCTACCATTAGAATCAGAACAGGATTATGCCATCCGAGTCTCTATCATTGAACAGTTCTACGAGACACCATGCATGGAGGGTGACGCAGTTTGAAAGTTGTCATGCAATTTTTTTTAAGCACCACATAAACATAATGCCCCCCACACCACTCACTAGCAGTCCCGGGAATCTCTGGCCTTAGAAAATTGAGCGAATATAATACTTCCAGGTGTTAGAATCTAACAACGATATGACGACGGGCTATCTGATAGCCCACACCCAAGAACCTAGCACCTAGTAGGCTAGTACAGACCTCGAAGTCCTGCAATTATTTCTTAATAAAAGACTGTATGTACGCATTCAGATTCGATTATAGCCTATAAAGGCTCAGGTTTCTGTCGATCACTCCATTTGCAATGGCCCATTGTCTTCTCAAATAATATTATTTGAAACTTATGCCATCATGCAACATAATGGCGTGCCTTCATGTCTTTATCAATTTAGTCAGGATGTTTATATATCTATAAATGTTTGTTTTTTCCTTATGAAAATAATTTAATTTAACACCTTAAACTTTCATTGTTGATCTATGCTTTGTTGATAAAGACAAAGATAACTGGCCAATTTTGAACCTATCATCACTCAGAAAAAATTTATGATAATAATTTCATTTAACAGTCTAGTTATACTTTAATGGTTGATAATTGTCCAATTTTGACCATACGTTACACTTAACTGTTTGATTGATTCGTTTTTTGTTTAATCTCTTGAGGATAATATCTTCATATTTTCAATGTGATTTGCAGTATCTAAAATAAAAGGTAGTGTAGCATAATCATCTTAAGTTTTGGTTGTTTTAATTTGTGATATAATTTTCAAGGTTTTTTTTTTTAAGTTTTAGTTTTTTTAATTTGTGATATATTTTTCAGGTTTTTTTTTTAATAGATTTTTTTGGTTGAGATTGTGATTTTTAAATATTTAGAATGTGTTTTGATTTTATAAGTGAGTTTTTTTATGTGTATATTTTTAGGGTGTAAAATATATAATGTAATTTTTTATTGTTTAAATTGTATTTTTGAATGCTATATAGGGTAAATAACCTAAGTTTGTAAGTGAAAAAATTGTTGGATTTCAACAAATAATATATATATATATACTTAAAAAAAGAATCAAATTGGAAAATAGTGAGACCACTTGTAATGATTCAACCATAAAACTTATTTTCTTCGATAACTTTATATGATATATACATATTTTTTTAAAATAATAAATAATATATACATAGTTGACATTAAAATATTTTACATAACATGTGCATCTAAATATTTTATTAGAGCACATTAAAATGATTTTTTTTCTATTAATAATTTTTCAAGTATACATCAATATTAATTTGTATCAAAATATTTTATTGATAACCCACATTGAATATTTATATTTATATATATATATATATATATATATATAATTGTTATGGATATAGATTAGTTAATATAGATCTTCAAATAGTCCATTTATATTGAAGGTTGAAATATTTTTATAAAAGTATAAGATTTACAAATGTTACTGGACATTTTTTTTTTTAATTTCTAATTATTTTACATGAAATTATATTAAGCCATATGGACAACTAACTAAACATACATCACATATTCATTTTTTTTATAATAACTAACATTGCTTTTCTATTTAGAGAATAATTTATTTTTATTTTAATAAGATGTGTAACTCCACATTGACGACTACTAAAATTACACATTACCCTCATACTCCAATGTAGAATGATCTACTCGACTCATTGAATTGAGTGTATTGGAAAATTTATAGAGTATTTATTTAAAAAAACACTACATTATACATAAAGTTGAATAAAAAATATTTTCGAAAGGAAATTTTATTTAAAAAAAAAATTGGTTTTCTATGATATTATATTTTTACATTATAACTGAAAAAATAAATAAATTATTATATGTGTTTTTTAATATATAATTAGAAAAAATAAATAAATTAATGACCATCCATTTTAACATCTTTTCTTTAATTGGTTTTCTATAATCTATATTTTTACATTATAAATAAATAAATAAATTATTATATTGTTTTTTAATAAAAAATTAGAAAAAAATAAAATAAATGAATCGCTAGCATAGATCCATCTTAACCCATCAAGCGCCCACAATGATCAAATCTCTCGAGGTGCAAACCTCCTTTTTGAGTGCAAAACTTGAGGAAATGTTTG
Source organism: Pinus tabuliformis (assembly GCA_031772625.1). Classification (NCBI taxonomy): domain Eukaryota; kingdom Viridiplantae; phylum Streptophyta; class Pinopsida; order Pinales; family Pinaceae; genus Pinus; species Pinus tabuliformis. The sequence continues at coordinate 815,514,920 of CM062816.1, read as the reverse complement.
CACCTCGAGAGACTTGATCCTTCTGGACGCTCGATAGATCTGGGGTTAAGTAGGTTGGTTTCACTCATGTGTAGTCATACAATTTTTTTTGAACATCTAATTAATTTGATCATTTTAAATATGTTAAATATGTCTAGGATTAATTTGGTCAATTTAATTTTTAAATTTTCTTAGTTACCTCAGTTTGTTTAAAGGAAAGATACTATTAGTAAGAATGATGAAATAAAATATTTGAGTGCAAAGTGACAATGTAACAATGTTCAATGATAGAAAATGTGAATAATAAGAATATAGCCAATTACAAACAATCTTCATTGTGATCAATCTGAAACTATTTTATTCTAGTGTTCTTATTGTCACATCCATCATATGAAAATGGTAGTTGAAATCATACACCATTCACATATTTAACTCAAGCTACTTTAGCAAACATCATACATTGTCTTTCTCTGCAATATTAATAGTTTTTTTCTCCAAAGTGAATCATTGTAACTTATCGAGTGTTAAACCTCAAATAATTTTCAATTGTAGTTATTTTCCATTACCCCATATATTTAACTCAAGCTACATTAGTAAACATCATACATTGTCTTGCTCTCCAATATTAATAGTTGTTTTCTCCAAAGTGAATCATTGTGACTTATGGAGTGTTAAACCCAAATAATTTTCAATTGTAGTTATTTTCTATTACCCCGTTTGAATGCAAAGTGATTAACAATGTTGAATAATGGAAAATGGGAATAATAACATATAATTAATTACAAACAGTTTACAATTTCACGAAGAAAACATTTCACGTAAGTGAATATTTTATTTAGGATGAAAATTCAAGTATTGTATTTATGGTTGAATTATTGTAACATAGAATTCAATGCACGTCATGAATAATTTTTATGTGCTTACACTAAGAGAGAGTGCCTATGTTTTGGGGGTGAGAAGGAGAGACAAGTGGAGATAGAGATATAGATCTAGGGGGCAGAGATATGCATACAATGAAATCAATGCACACTATTAATCTAATTACTTTGAAATTAATGTACATCATACATGTAGTTGCATCAAATTAGAAATCAACATATACACTGAAATCAATGCATATCGTGTAAGGTATTAAACAGGATTAGAAATCATCATCTACACTGAAATCAATGCCCCCTCCATCTATATGTGTATCTCCCTTTGTCTTTCCTTATTTATCTCTATATTCAAACATACACACACTCTCTCCATATCTATCTATCTTTCTATCTCTTCCTCTTACTCTCTCTCTATCTCTCCCCACCCCCCCTCTCTCTCTCCATCTATATCTTTATATCCCATTGTCTCTTTATCTCGGCCCCCAAACATACACACTCTCTCTCCATATCTATCTATCTATCTCTCTCTCTCTCTCTCTCTCTCTCTCTCTCTCTCTCTCTCTCTCTCTCTACACCCTCCCCCTCTCCTTACAATCAAATAGGAGTATAAATCAACATCTACACTGAAATCAATGCATACAGTGTAAGGTATGAAATAGGATTAGAAATCAACATCTACATTGAAATCAATGCATATAGTGTAAGGTATTAAATAATATTAGAAATTGACATCTACACTTGAATTATTGCATCTAGTGCAAGTGATAAAATAGGATTAGAAATCAATATCTACACTGAAACCAATGCATCTAGTGGAAGAAATCAAATAGGAGTAGAAATCAACATCTGCACTTAAATCAATGCATTAGTGTAAGGTATTAAATAGGATTAGAAATCAGAATCTACACTGAAATCAATGCATCTAGTGCAAGTGATAAAAAGGGATTATAAATAAGCAACTACATTGAAATCAATACATCTATTTTAGTGAGAAACCAAAATATTCATGACTTTCTAGATCTAATTTCTATATTTGTATTTGTCTCTATTTATCTCTTCATTCTTCCCTTTATCTCCACCTTCCAATCTATGTCTATCTCCCTTCCTCTCTCCTTATTTATCTCTCCCTCCCTCTCTCCCTCATCTCTCTCTCCACCTCTCCCTCCCTTTCTATATCTTTCTCTTCTTCCCTCTCTTCCCCATGCCATATATATCTAGACCTCCCTCCATCTCTCCTTATTTTCCTCTCTATCTTAGCCCCCTAAACACATCTCTCTCTCTCTCTCTCTCTCTCTCTCTCTCTCTCTCTCTCTCTCTGCCCCATCCATCTAGATCTTTATCTCCCATTATCCCTATCCCCCATTGTCTCTCTATCTCAACCCCCAAACATAATCTCTCTCCCTCTCTCTATCTCTCTCTTCCACTTCTCTCTCCATATCTATCCCTCTTCCTCCCCCCTCTCTTTGCCTCTCTCTTCTGCACTCTCTCCCCCCTCCATCTATATCTCTATCTCCCCTTGTCTCTCCTTCTCACCCCCAAAAAATACACAATATCTCTCCATGTCCATCTGTCTCTCTCTCCCTCCTTCTTCCTCCTCTTCTCTCTCTCTCTCTCTCTCTCTCTCTCTCTCTCTCTCTCTCTCTCTCTCTCTTCTCTCTCTCTCTCTCCCCTTATCTCTCTCTCTCCCCCCCCCACCATCTCTTCATCTCTCCCTTGTCACTCCCTCTCCCTCTCCACCTTTCTCTCTCTATGTCTTTCTTCCCCTTCCAACTCCATCTCTCTCTCTCCTCTCTCTTACGTCCTCTCTCTCTTTTTCTCTCCCACCTCCCTCTATCTCCCCCCCATCACACACACACACTCTCTCTCCACCCTTAAACTTTGTCACTATTTCACTCCCTCTCTCCTCCTCGCTCTCCCCTCTCTCCTCCTCACTCTCCCCTCTCTCCACCCTCCATATCTATGTCTCCCTATCTCTCTCTTCCCCTTCTTTACCTATCTCTATCCTCTCATTTTCTCTCTCTTACCTTGTATCCTTTCTACCTCATTCCATATTCATCTCTCCCTTGTCACCCCCTCTCTCTCTCCACCTCTATATCTCAATGTCTTTGTTCTTCCCTCCCTCTCTTTCCCCTCCCAAACCATCTCTCTCTCCCCCCCACTCTATTCACGCCCCATCTCACTCTCTCTCTTAAATATGATTCAATTGTATTGTATTTAAGAAACTATCTAAATTTAAAAAAAAAACATAATTGGTTGTAAAATATTAAACCTATATTTTGGATCGATCATGTCAAAGAAAATACAATAATAAATTTTTTTAAAGAATCATGCAGTATCTTTCCTCTACCACTGTTAGTCACTTTTCTTTCTCTCTTCCCTTGGATCCTTGGTTAAGATGCATCTATCATGGTTCACTATAATATTATTTATATTATATTGTTAGTCGCTTTGCTTTCTCTCTTCGCTTGGATCCTTGGTTAAGATGCATCTATCATGGTTCTTTATAATATTATTTATATTCTATAAACTTCACAGATGTATATATAAAATTATTCTCATTTTTAATTTATTAAAACCTCGATTTGATCTCTATGGGAATATTTTTAGTATTGGTGAGGATGGAGGGTTTAGATATACCTCAAAAGTAATTATAACATTTTTTCTTTTAGATTTAATTAAAAAATGTTATAGAAATAAATTAAAATAAAATATTTGTGAAATATTTTGATTTTGAAATAAGTTATGGTTTTTTGGCATGTGGTATTGATAAGCCATGGTATTGTCCCATGGTATTTTAAGATAATAATTAAAAGCATAGATCCATAACATAATAATCAAAAGACTAGATGGCCCAAGGTATTGATAAACCATGGTATTAGCCCATGGTATTATGATTTTCTTCCCTCCTCCCCCTCTTTCCCTCCCTCTATCTTTCTCTTCTGGGTATTAGCCAATGGTAATGCAAAAAATCCTATTTAGAAGTTAATAATATTCATGGTAAATATTCATGATTATAAATATTGTTATATTATAAGTATTAAATTTTTATCGGCTTATTAATTAAATTTAAAGATGGTTATGGAATCATTATTTTAATATATATGGTAAAATAGATGTTAATTTATAAGTACTATTTATATGTTATATATTTTAATGCGATATGTATATTATATTTTTTTTATCTAAAAAAATGTTCATAATTTTATTATTAAAAAACAAAATTACAATATAAAAAAAATGAATTTAAAAAATATCTAACATCTTACATCTCATGTCTACACATCTACCCTATACACATCTAACATCTCACATCTCACATCTAACGCCCACACATCCACCCTATAGTGGGTTGTAGAGTGCTTGCAATAAAGATTAATAATAATAATAATAATATGTAGCTAGTTTGTTGTTTTTAATGATAAAATATAGCTTTGTATTAGAGGTAGTTTCCATACTGAACAACATTATAAAACTAGGGCTTCCATATGAGTTAAATCATTGATTAACACCAATTGGCCTACTAAGTTAAATGCTTGAGGAATGTCCATAGGTCCACGAAGTGAAATGGTTGATGCACACCAATAGATCCACTTTCAAGGCTTACCATTATTTACTTACAAAGCAACCACAATCGAGACATGAAACAACATTGATTCACAAACAAAATTAATAATACATTCAACTTGCACATTTAAATTAAGGTGACAATGAAAAAACCTTCATGAGATTACCATCCCACCTAGTAAGCTATAATGAGAGACAATTCAGATTTTATCATGTCATTAGTTCTACATGTTTACAAAAGAAACAAATAATTACAATGATAGGTTACCTTTGTGGCCATGGTAATCTGAATCCACATCACTCACCCGCATACAACAAAATAAACACTTAAGTATTGAGGGTATTTCGTAGTGCATTATATTAGATATCATTGTTTGGGATTCAACTGCGTTAAGGAAGTGATTCATCTATGACCATTTCCATGAGAGGTAGTCGTAAATGACTAATTTCTCATGCTTTTTGAATAGTCCACTTAGCACTTATCATTTTTTGGGATTCAACTGCGTTAAGGAAGTGATTCATCTATGACCATTTCCATGAGAGGTAGTCGTAAATGACTAATTTCTCATAATTTTTGAATAGTCCACTTAGCACTCATTACATCAAGTGATGCTCACAAGGGTGAATAAGTGGGATTGAAATTAGTGAGATGAATCACATAGCATAAATCATCACTTGCAGGGCTTTCACCTAGTAAGCAGGACTTCCCAGGGAAGATCACCCATCCCAGATCACCTCTAGCTCAAGCGCGCTTAACTGTGGAGTTTTCCCCACAATCAAGCCCACTTAGCTTTCTACCCCATTTGCAAAACCTTTGCAAGTATTGTGCCTCATGGACCATTCAAGTAGAGCTCCCTTCACTATTATGTATTTAAGTATTGATGGTCTTTCGCAGTGCATTATATTAAATATCATTGTTTGGGATTCAACTGCATTAAGAAAATCATTCATCTATGACCATTTCAATGAGAGGTAGTTACATGAGAGGTAGTTGTAACTGACTAATTTCTCATGATTTTTTAATAGTCCACTTAGCACTCATTACATCGGGTAATTCTCATAGGGGTGAAGAAGTCGAATTGAAACTAGTGAAATGAATCACAAAGCGTCAATCGTCACTTCCAGGGCTTGCACTCGGTAACCAAGACTTCCAAGGAGATCACCCATCCCAGATCGCCTCTAGCTCAAGCACACGTAACTGTGGATTTTTCCCCACAATCAAGCCCACTTAGCTTGTTACTCCATTCGCAAAACCTTTGCAAGTATTGTGCCTCATGAACCATTCAAGTAGAGATCCCCTCACTCTTATGTATTTAAGTATTGAGGGTCTTTCGCAGTGCATTATATTAGATATCATTGTTTGGGATTCAACTACGTTAAGAAAGTCATCCATCTATGACCATTTCCATGAGAGGTAGTCGTAACTGACTAATTTCTCATGATTTTTGAATAGTCCACTTAGCACTCATTGCATCAGTTGATGCTCACAGGGGTAAAGAAGTGGGATTGAAACTACTGAAATGAATCACGTAGCGTCAATCATCACTTCCGGGGCTTGCACCCAGTAACCAGAACTTCCTGGGAGGTCACCCATCCTATATTGCCTCTGGCTCAAGCACGCTTACCTGTGGAGTTTTCCCCACAATTAAGCCCACTTAGCTTGCTACCCCATTTGCAAAACCTTAGCATGTATTATGCCTCATGAACCATCAAGTAGAGCTCCCTTAACTCTTATGGTTTTAAGTATTGAGGGTCTTTCGTAGTGCATTATATTAGATATCATTGTTTTGGATTCAACTGCGTTAAGAAAGTCATCCATCTATGACCATTTCCATGAGAGGTAGTCGTAACTGACTTATTTCTCATGATTTTTGAATAGTCCACTTAGCACTCATTGTATCGGGTGATGCTTCAGGAGTAAAGAAGTGGAATTGAAACTAGTGAAATGAATCACATAGTGTCAATCATTACTTCCGGGGCTTGCACCCAGTAATGAGGACATCCCAGGAGGTCACCCATCCCAGATCGCCTTTGGCTCAAGCATGCTTAGTTGTGGAGTTTTCCCCACAATCGAGCCCACTTAGCTTGCTACCCCATTTTCAAAACGTTAGCAAGTATTGTACCTCATGAACCATTCAAGTAGAGCTCCCTTCACTCTTATATATTTAAGTATTGAGGGTCTTTCATAGTGCAATATATTAGATATCATTGTTTGGAATTCAACTGTGTTAAGAAAGTCATTCATCTATGACCATTTCCATGAGAGGTAGTCGTAACTCACTAATTTCTCATTATTTTTGAATAGTCCACTTAGCACTCATTGCATTGGGTGATGCTCACATGGGTGAAGAAGTGGGATTGAAACTAGTGAAATGAATCACATAGCATCAATCATCACTTCTAGGGCCTACACCAGGTAACTAGGACTTCCCGGGAGGTCATCCATCCCAGATCGCCTATGGCTCAAGTGTGCTTAACTATGGAGTTTTCCTGACAATCAAGCCCACTTAGCCTTCTACCCCATTTGCAGAACCTTAGCAAGTATTGTGCCTCATGAACCATTCAACTAGAGCTCCCTTCACTCATATGTATTTAAGTATTGAGGGTCTTTCACAGTGCACTATATTAGATATCATTGTTTGGGATTCAACTACGTTAAGAAAGTCATTCATCTATGACCATTTCCATGAGAGGTAGTCGTAACTAAATAATTTCTCATGATTTTTAAATAGTCCACTTAGCACTCATTGCATCAAGTGATGCTCAAAGGGGTGAAGAAGTGGGATTGAAACTAGTGAAATGAATCACATAGCGTCAAGCATCACTTTTGGGGCTTGCACCCAGTAACCAGGACTTCTCGGGAGGTCACCCATCCCAGATTGCCTCTGGCTCAAGCACGCTTAACTGTAGATTTTTCCCCACAATCAAGCCCACTTAGCTTGCTACCCCATTTGCAAAACCTTAGCAAGTATTATGCCTCATGAACCATTTGAGTAGAGCTCCCTTCATTCTTATGTATTTAAGTATTGAGGGTCTTTTTGCAGTGCATTATATTAGATATCATTGTTTGAGATTCAACTGCATTAAGAAAGTCATTCATCTATGACCATTTCCATGAGAGGTAGTCGTAAGTGACTAATTTTCTCATGATTTTTGAATAGTCCACTTAGCACTCATTGCATCAGGTGATGCTCACATGGGTGAAGAAGTGGGATTGAAACTAGTGAAATGAATCACATAGCATTAATCATCACTTCCAGAGCTCGCACCCAGTAACCAAGTTCTCGGGAGGTCACCCATCCCAAATCACCTCTAGCTCAAGTGCACTTAACTGTGGATTTTTCCCCACAATCAAGCCCACTTAGCTTGCTACCCCACTTGCAAAACCTTAGCAAGTATTGTGCCTCATGAACCATTCAAGTAGAACTCCCTTCACTCTTATGTATTTAATTATTGAGGGTCCTTCGCAGTGCATTATATTAGATATCATTGTTTGGGATTCAACTGCATTAAGAAAGTCTTTCATCTATGACCATTTCCATGAGAGGTAGTCATTGTAAAATCATGAGAAATTAGTGAGTTACGACTACCTCTCATGGAAATGGTCATAGATGAATGAATTTCTTAACGCATTTGAATCTCAAAAAATGATATCTAATATAATGCACTGCGAAAGACCCTCAATACTTAAATACATAAGAGTGAAGGGAGCTCTACTTGAATGGTTCATGAGGCACAATACTTGCTAAGGTTTTGCAAATGGGGTAGCAAGCTAAGTGGGCTTGATTATGGGGAAAACTCCATAGTTAAGCGCACTTGAGCCAAAGGCAATGTGGGATGGGTGACCTCTCGGGAAGTCCGGTTACCACGTGCAAGCCTCAAAAGTGATGATTGACGCTATGTGATTCGTTTCACTAGTTTCAATCCCACTTCTTCATCCCTGTGAGCACCACCCAATGCAATGAGTGCTACGTGGACTATTCAAAAATCATGAGAAATTAGTCAATTACGACTACCTCTCATGGAAACGGTGATAGATGAATGACTTTCTTAACACTGTTGAATCTTAAACAATGATATCTAAAATAAACACTTGTTAGATTTGGTACACTAATATAAGGGAATACCACCATGTAAGCATGGAACATGTGCAATATGTGACATGGTGGATGGATTTGTCTAGATTATTTAAGGGTTTACACAAAAGGACTCTCTGACACATATTATTTCATGTTTGACACATATTAAAATTTCAATTCCAACGAGGACAATGTTAGGTCAAGTCATGTATACTCCTAGTTTTCCAAGTAAAACTTCAACTTCTATTATTCCCATTAATTTGAATTCTTCTTAAGCAACTCTTTTCTAGTGGGAAAGCATTATAAAATAACTTTGCATGCATTTGTATTTGTAGTTGAATATTTTTGAAGACCCTCAAATTGTAATTGTTTTCAATATTTACAGGGAAGAGGAGAATCATCTTCTAATAATATTTCTTTTCCCACATCGTCTTTTACCATCTGGAAACAACTCCATCATTACTATCATTTTCCACTTCCTTAGTTTCCCAGTGTCTCCCTCAACTGTAAAGATGGGGAAAAAAATTAACCATGATAGTCAAAGAAATTTTCCAAAGAAATGGATGAAATAATTGTCATATGTTTCTACTGATGGCCCAATCCTTTGGTGGCAAAGTGGTGTTCACACATTTGGAGTGTTTTAACCCTTATGTGATACTAACATTAGATAGTGACGATTAAAAATGAGGAAAATATTGAGCACATCCCCAATATTCAGTCTATAATCTCCATTCCAATTCAAAAATATACACACCTATCAACATAACAAACAAATAATGAAATAACTACAACTTTCTAACACAACACAATGATTTTCTATTAAAAAATCCTTAAGTTTGCATATCCATATTCTTAACTAATAAAAATTGTAGTTATATTGTGGTACAAGCTAATTCAATATAAACACACCATAAAATAGTATTTAAAAGTTAAAATAACTTATAAAATTGGTCCGTGAAGGGACTCCACTATGAGGTCCACCTGATTTTTCTATGTTCTCCTCATATTGCATGTCTATCCTTGACTGGATTGCAAGGTAAGATTCGCCCACAAAATCCACCAATTCTAGTTTAGCAGATTTTTGAATGTCCATGTCTTTATCCTTCGTCCTTGTAGACCATGAAAAAGATAATTCCCTAATAGATTGAGAAATCAATGGGGAGGCAGATTGAATCACCTCCTATAAGAGTTGAAAGAGGGAAGGAATATGAGACATGAAAGAAATAAAAGAACTTAACTTTAACTCAAGTGCCAAATATTTTTTCTTCTAAATTGACATGAAGATTGTGAATTCTTACTCCAATTCTCTAAGCATTAATAGATAGATGGTGATCTCCGTTATGCATCAATCTTGTTCTATATTTTCCACTGCCAACTTTTGTCCTTACTTTTCTTGATATCAACCATTATTAAGGGTTAAGTCCATAAAGGAAAGTACATGAAGCTTGTAAAAAATCCTCCAATATTTACTTAAATTCACTCACCAAGGTAAACATGAGATGAGTGTCATTATGATATGACCTGACCTCGAAGTTCCAGTTATGGAAGTGTTGTAGTACTCAACAACCCCCCATTTGAATTTTTTTATCGATATAATAAATAATGGGAACCCTTTTGAAATCTAATAAAATTCTTTAGTCCTAATAAAGATAAGACAATTTTTAAGTTTTTGTAACTAACCCTCTTATAAAGGTTTCATATATCAGAGGATTCAAACCATGCACATATTATAAAACTCAATAGGCCTTTCATTGTTTAAAATAATGCATTATGGGGTTAGTCATGTCGAAAGATTCAAATACCGTAACATTCTTGATAGGAAAGTTACGATAAAATAATACCTGATACAACTTCGTTGATATCTAAAGAAAAAAATGGGCGCTTCCTTTATATCTAATATTTCAAAGTAACAATGGCCCCACAACACTACCACCTAGCATACCGAAGCTCTCAAATATTGTAACTTTCATCCAAGCGCCGTCTCAAAATATCTGATTTCACAAACCTATGATACACAAAATCCCCAGTACCAATTGTTTCCGCTATTATCAAACTCTCGATATCATAATGTTCTGATGTCTTACACTCCCGATACCTGATATATTTGATATTCCTCCCCTCTGATATCTCAACCCTCTGGTATTATTGATCTAGGTGGATATTGGTGTCCACCCACCTATTCCACTTGGACTCCCACCATTGTTTCTTTCACTTTTTCAGTTTCCTTATTTGTAGCACAATTTACTATTTTTGGCAGTTTTTCAGGTCCTCAACTTCCGGAGCCGTTTTGAGGCCCTAAACAACATTTTTTTTTAAAAACCAGGGCTAACATGGGTTATTTATCGATTTTTTCCATGTAAAAGTTGTATTCCTCATATATATATTTCTAACAAGGTATTTTGCATGTCAAACGAAGATCGTATGCCAAAGTTACAACCCCGAGAAGTTGATGTAGCAATTTACCCAAACGGGGCCCATAGTTTAGTGCTTCATCTTCTAAGGTTAGGTTTTTTTATGTTTAGGGTTTTCCATTGTTTCTCAATAATAAATAGGCCTTTGAGCCTCATTGTAACATAGTTCAAAGGAAAGTAGCTGCGACATATCTTCTCAGAGATAAGTTACCATCGTCCGAGCTAGTCTTATTTCCATTTTATTTGTAAGCATATTTCAATATTTGATATTAATGAAATGAAGTGTTATTTCTACTGCATTTTTGTATTTATGATTATATCTGTAATTTGTTGCATTCATATTTAAATATGGATTAGTGGTATCAGAGCGGTATGCTCTTTTTTTTTTTTTCTTTGCATGCCCCCAACGAGGTTGAGATATAAGGAGCTAGGGCTTGATCTAGTTGAACCTTTGCAAGATCAACCTCGCAAAACCCGATGGCTACCCATGGGCGAAGAAAAGAAAGATGAGGGAGCAAGAGATCCTATCAAAATATTGCTCGAGGAGGCCCTCAAGAAACCAAGGAACGCAATGATGGATAACTTTGCCTAGATCCTTCAAAGATTGCCCACTGACGGTGCATCCACATCCAACAACCAATTTGGAGGCTCCACTCCTTTTAAGGTACAAGTAAACATTGTCCTTCCCATATTTGAAGGCAAAATCGATGAAAACATCGTAGATAAATGGTTAAATCTACTAAAAGGATATTTTTATGTTCATGATTTTTCCAGTGGGGAAGATATTACTTTTTCTCTTCTTAAAGTTGCCCCCCATGTCAAGGACTAGTGGGAAACCTACTGTGAGTAGAAGGATGAAAGTATGACATCACTATTTTCAGCGACACCCACTTGGAATTCATTTTGGAATGCCATCAAGGAGAAGTACTACCCTGTCGTGAGCTATGAGGATAAATACATAAAATGGACCATGCTATGGTAGGGAAAGGACCAAGATGTGCCAGAGTTTACCAATGTTTTTCATACCCTTCACACGAAGTTTGGTATCACACAAGTACATCCAAGATGAGATGGAGTTCCTGGACATCTCCTCACTTCGAATAGTGTACCAATACACTGTCAAGATCGACCAAAAATTTAAACAGAAGAAGCGCTACTTGGATCTATGAATCTTAAGTAAGGAAACGTGCCCCCAAATTGTAAAACAAAGGACAAATCCAAAGTGGGGCGGTTGAGGACAACCCGCAAAAGCCACAAGAAAATAACAACACTGTGAAGCTGAAGAAGGACACGGGAAAGTGATGTAGTTTCCATAAGAGCTCCACTCAGAACATAAGTGAGTGTCAAACCAATCCGTCACTGGTGGCCGAGCGAAAGGATTCAAAATCAGATGCCTGTTCTGACTCTGAGTCAGAACCCGACAAAGGGAATAACAAAGGGAAGCAGATTATTGATGTGGAGCCCAATGCCACCGTTGCCACCACGAAGATCCAGAAGGAGGAACCTAAAGATCTAGAGGAGGAGGAGCTCCTCTTCCACTCCCAGATGTGCATAAAGGGTTCCCCGCTACAATTCATTATCAACAGCGGGAGCCAAAAGAACCTCATTTCAGCAAAGGTCATGAAGCGGCTGAGCTTACCAACCACAACACACCCATGACCGTACACCATCAGGTGGATTCACCAAGGACGGGATCTTCGCGTGAGCCAGTGGTGCCGCCTTCCATACATCATCAAGACCTTCACAGATGAGGTATTATGTCATGTTGCTCCCCTTGATGTTTGTGATGTATTATTAGGCCAACCATACTTTTGGAAATGACATGTTGTGTATGATCAAGGACTCGTGCTATTATTGTTACCTTGGGAAATACATTGTACAAGATACCAGAGGTAGCGCCGCCTACCACCATCTCTTTGGTTACTGCAAAACAATGCAGTAAGCTCATTTCCAAAATTAGGAAAAAAATTTCCTGATGATACACCCTCAGGGAAAGAAAAAGTCAGTGGCTGCGAACTCCATACAGGGCCCCTCTGCATGACAACAATGGATGGACAAGGTCATGGATGAGTACGAGGACATCTTCACCTCCCCCGTAGGGGTGCTCTACACTGTCAGGTCAAGCACTCCATTGATCTAACCCCAGGTGCATCGTTTCCCAATGGACCAATCTATCGGTGCTCCATTCTAGAGAACGATGAAATCAAGAGGCAGATTAAGGAGCTGCTACAGAAAGGTCACATCCGGCCGAGTTCATCGCCCTATGGGAGCTTGGTCGTGTTGGTACAGAAGAAGGATGGGACTTGGAGATTGTATTGACGAATTCTCCTACAACCTTCATGAGTTTGATTTTATGACATCTTGTAGCCATTCACCAACTCATTTGTAGTGGTATACTTGGATGAAATCCTCATCTTCAGCCAAAGTTGGGAAAAGCACCTCCACCACATTTGACAGGTTCTCCAAACACCACGACAACGCAAGCCATGTGCCAATTTGGAGAAATGCACTTTTGGCATGACCCAGGTTCAATATTTGGGATACATTATTGATGAGCGAGGGTGCATGTGGATCCAGCCAAGATCCAAGTCATTCGGGATTGGCCAGCCCCAACCACTCTGACAGAGCTCTACATCTTTTTGGGTCTTTCCAATATCTACCGCAAGTTTGTGTTGGGGTTCTCTCATATCACTTGGCCCTTGAGTCAAGTCACCAAGGGAGGAACGAAAGAAAAATTCTTTTGGTCTGAATCTCAATAGAAGACATTCATAAAGTTGAAACATCACCTCTGTTATGCACCAGTACTCACACTACCAAACTTGCAACAACCATTTGAGATCGAGACAAATGCCTTTGACTACACTATTAGGGCAATCCTTACTCAATAGGAGCATCCAGTGGCATATCACAGTGAGACACTTTCAAACACAATCCGGAAGTATCCCACTTATGACAAAGAGATGTATTCCATTGTGTAGGTCTGTCGACAATGGAAGCATTACATTTTGGGGAAGGAAATGGTCATCCACACAGACCACCGACCCATGCAGTTCATACAGACGCAAGAAAAGTTGCAGAATTATCGCCATCAAAAGTGGTCCACATACCTGCAACAGTTCCATTTGAATATCAAGTACAAGAAGGGAAGCACCAATAATGTTGCAAACTGCCTCAACCGACCACCTATCATGGCATTAACCACCGTGTTCAACTCTTGTGGGAATGAGACTTCTGATTGACCTCTTCTCTATAAAAGTGACCTAGATTTTGGCCACACATACCAGATGCTCTTGGAGGCCTGCAAGTTCTAGATTTTCACCTTGAGGAGGGCCTGTTATACCACCTAGGACACCTTTGTGTTCCTTCAAGCGAGCGTGCCAAGATGATTTGGGAAGCACACTACAGTCGGATCACTTTAAAATCCCCGATATGCCAAAAAAGTTGATATCAAACCCGCAGTATATCTGTCTCCCTACTATTATAATCGTTGAATCTTTGAAAAATATATATCGGAAGTCCCAGATATCATAACCTTTAGAATTAACAAGGGAACATATGAAACTAACTGGGGGTTCTAGGTGGAATACGCCGGTGGCCACCAATATCCACCTGGATCATTCCTCCCCCCTTAGGAAGTAATGGTCCCTATTTCATGCAGAGCATCCATGAGGTGAGGAAATTTCTATTGAGCTTGGTCCTTGGTGAACCACTTACCCTGGTGAAGGAGTTGGTCTGCTTTGACAACTCGATATAACTATACCCTCTATTGGCGAGTGTTCTTGATCTTGTTGGGTGTGGAGCTTGATTATCTTCTATATTCAAAGGTATCACTGCATTAGACCCCAGTTCATAATGGGGCAGCAACACCGCCCATAAAATATTCATTGCAAGGGGGTCCAGGGGGGTGGCTGTGACCTTCGGGAGCCCCCGCAACTAAAAATATATGTAAAATTGCCTTGTAAAAAGTTTTAATTTCATAGTCAATTTGGGTCATTCATTAGGCGGAGATCTGATGGTAGAAGTTATTTTTAATTTAGGGTTTTTTCCCTAGAAGGCAACCTCTTGCTATATATGAGGAAATTGTATTGTGTCTATGTAGATCTATATTCTGAGTGAGGAAGAGAGAGGAAATTTGTTAGGTCCCTATAATACTAGTGATTACCCCATTACTTTTTTCATTGTATCCCTTATTGTCATTGTTGTGACCCTATTATCCCCATATTGTTATTATTGTGCACCCCAGAAGCCCATTATTGTTATTTATGTGGCCTTATATTATTATGGTTAGGTCAACTTGGGTTATATTGTGACCCCTTAGACTCCTATATATAGAAACAAGGTTTTGTCATTTGGATCATCCAAGAATTGTTCATTTGTGTAATGTAAAGGAGGTTGCCCCCTCGAAGAGGCTGAATTATAAGGCATTGATCTATCTTTTCTATCTCTTTGTGAGCTAGTTTCATAACATTTGGTATCAGAGCTATGGATTCTAGGGTTTCGCTACTCCAAACAGGTCATCGTGGCATTTTAGTTATAACCTTTTTTTCTGCGACATTTCAGATGCTAAAAAAAAACCATTTGGGGTAAAATCATTATAAACTTTGGGTTCGAATTTCAGATCTTTTTGCGCTATATTTGTGGAGATATGATCTGAGGAAGTTGGCCTTTTTGCAGATTCCCGAATTACATTCCAAACAGGGGACCTGGGGAAAGTAGTCATAACTTTTGTTTTAAGCATCAGATTGAAATTTCATAAGAAGTTACAAAAAGAAGATGAATTGTAGTTTCATGTGTATATTTTTCAGATCCTTAGGTCAAAACAGTAACACATGGCACTTCATACAAGTTTGCTCTTCTGAAAAGGTATATAATCAAGTCATCTTGGGAGATTGTGCATAACTCTTTCTTGGAGAATATAAATTTGCTCAGACTGGTGGCATTGGAAAGAGGACACAGAGGGCTACTACAGGTCACAATTTCAGAACTGGAAGATGCAAAATTACAGAGATACACCAGATTCAATATCAAGTGCCTACAAAGTGAAAAAAGGTGTGTATTTTTTTAAAATATTTGCATAAGCTTGGTTTGAAAAATTAGTTTGAAGGAATTCAAAGGGCATAGTGAAGCATTATTATCGGTACTTGATGCCCCAAAGAAAGAAAATGGAAACACCTAGAAAAATCCTGAAAGCTCTAGCATGACTCATGAAGAAGAAGAAGAAATGCTACATGATATATCAAAATTACGAGACCAAGTGCAACAAATGTCACTCTCACAAAAGCTAACAGAAGCTAAGATAAATGGAGTGGAATCTAAGATAAATGGCATGGAAGATAAGATGAATGGAGTGGAAGCTAATATGAATGGCATGGAAACTAAGATGGATAGCATGGAAGCTAATATGGATGGCATGGAAGCTAAGACACAAATTAGCATGAGGAGGCATGGACAGGTAAAAAGGTAAACTACTCTTTTTTAAAGAGTTTTGGTTGTGAAGCTTTTGTCCACATTAATAAAGAAAATAGAACAAAGCCTGACGCAAAATCAAAGAAATGTATCTTTATTAGATATGGTGTTAATGATTTTGGTTATCACTTTTATGATTATGAAAAACACAAAATCATTAGGAGCAGAGATGTCATATTCAATGAAAAGGTTTTGTATAAAGATCAACTACAGGAAAAAGAAAACAGAGAATACACATTGCTTGATGTGATCACATAAAAAGTGATGGTGCCTGAAATCATAATGATCAACATCCAGAACAACAACCACAATAGCAACAAGCACCTCAAACACTTGAAAGTGGTGTTAGAAGATCTACTAGGATAAGTAGACCCCATGAACGATACTCTCCTTCATTATATTATGCATTTTTTTACTAATTCTAGTGAACCAGAATGTTATAAAGAAGCAGTACAGGTAGAAACTAGGAAGAAGTGGGAGCAGGACATGAAAGAAGAGGTGGAATTGTTAGCACATAACCAGACTTGGGACTTAGTCAGGCTACCTGCAGGTAAAACAACATTGCAGATAAATGGGTTTACAAGTTGGAGGAAGAAGATGGAGGTAGAAAAAAGTATAAATCTAAACTTGTGGTGAAAGGGTTTGCACAGAAAAGGGGTATAGACTTTGACAAGATATTTTCTCCTGTTGTGAAAATGACTTCAATCAGAACTATTGTAAGTCTAGTAGCAGCTGAAGATTTTCATCTTGAGCAATTAGATGTAAAGACAACATTTTTCCATGGGGATTTGGAGGAAGAGATATATATGCAACAACCACAAGGATATGAGGTAAAAGGGAAGGAAAAACTAGTGTGCAGGTTGAATAAGAGCTTGCATGGCTTAAAACAGGCTCCAAGGCAGTGGTATCTAAAATTTGACAAGTTTATGTCTGAACAAGGTTATACTAGATGTCACTCTGATCATTGTGTTTATCTCAAAAGGAAAAATGATGGCAGCTATATTATATTGTTATTGTATGTAGATGACATGCTTGTTGCAGGTTCTAACATGCAGGAAATAAATGTGCTCAAAAGAAAATTGGTGAACTCATTTGTAATGAAGGATTTGGGTGCTGCAAAAAAAATCCTTGGTATGAGAATAACTAGAGACAAGAAGAATCGCAAATTAACATTGTCTCAAAGTGAGTACATAGAAAGGGTGTTGAAAAGGTTTAATATGTAGAATGAAAAACCAGTTAGTATACCTTTGGCTAGCCATTTCAAATTAAGTAAGGAGGAGTGTCCCAAGACTCAGGAAGAAATGCTTCATATGTCTAAAGTTCCATATGCATCAATGGTTAGAAGCTTAATGTATGCAATGGTCTGCAGAAGACCTGATATTGCACATGCAGTGGGAGTTGTAAGCAGGTACATGAACAATCCAGGAAAAGAACATTGGATGGCAGTGAAGTGGATTCTTAGGTATTTGAGAGGTACCAAAAATCAAGCATTATGCTTTATTGGTTCAAACATTGCTGTACAGAGATATGTTGATGCAAATATGGCAGGTGATAGAGATAACATGAGGAGCACAACAGGGTATGTGTTTACTGTAGGTGGAACAACTGTAAGTTGGGTCTCAAAACTGCAAAGTGTTGTTGCACTCTCAACAACAGAAGTAGAGTATGTTGTCGCTACAAAGGCTAGTAAAGAAATGATTTGGTTACAAATGTTTCTGGACGAATTGGGTAAGAAGCAAGAGTTGGGCAGGTTATACAGTGACAGCCAGAGTGCCATACATCTTGCAAAGAACTTTACATTTCATTCTAGGAATAAACATATACAACTCAAGTACCATTTCATATGGTCAGTGTTGGAAGATGGACAGTTGAAGCTGGAAAAGATACACACTAGCCAAAATCCTGCAGATATGTTAACAAAAGTTGTGACCAGGGAGAAACTGAGAATCTGCTCAGTTTCAATTGGTTTTCAAGTATGATGAAGAATATGAGAAACAACCACATCCAAAATGGATTCATTGTCTAGCAAATGAAGCAGTGGTGGAGTTACTATAATCAGTCTCCAAATGGGAGATTGTTGGGTGTGGAGCTTGATTATCTTCTGTATTCAAAGGTATCACCGCATTGGACCCCAATTCGTAATGGGACAGCAACGCCGCCCATAAAATATTTGCTGTAGGGGGTTCGGGTGGGCGGCTGTGACCTTTGGGAGCCCTCACCTGCCGAGGGGATCAAGGGCAGTGCCCCCGAAGCTAAAAATAGATGTAAAATTGCCTTATAAAATGTTGTAATTTCGTAATCAATCTAGGTCGTTCATTAGGCAAAGATCTGATAGTAGCAGTTATGTTTAATTTAGGGCTTTTTGCCCTAGAAGGCAACCCCTCGCTATATATGAGGGAATTGTATTGCGTCTATGTAGATCTGTATTCTGAGTGAGGAAGAGAGAGGAGATTGAAAGCGAAGAGGGAATTATAGCGGATCTATTGTAGGTTGTATCTCTTCAGTTTGTTGGATAATATAAAAGGAAGGACTGGCTGTTTCTCCGTGGATGTAGCCCAAACTGGGTGAACCACGTATATCTGTCTCTCTCTTGTTTTATGCGTTTTCTGTGTTTATATTTCTACAATATTTTATGTGTTCCATTGCTCTATAATATATAATTTCCTAACAGATCTGTGTGTCCATGATCTGATCAGTTGTGGCATGTTCCATGTAGTTCGCGTTGAGCTATGTTGGTGTGAGTTATTCTGCAATGTCAGATGTGTCCAACAATGGTGGAAAGTATGGTCGAACGCGATCTACATTAAACATTGGGTGTAGACCAAGGAATGATGGGATGCTCAACTCAAAGGCATTGTCACCAATGGCCTTGGTGATGGTGTATGGCTCATATCGGAGTGGGCAAAGCTTGCAGTGGGGTCCAACAAGGCGCTCCTTCTGTAAATGTAGCCAAACTTTTTTGCCCACCTAGAACTTGTGCAACAATCGATGTTGATCATGGTGTTGCTTGTACTTAGCATTGAATCTATCCAATATATCATGGATTTGTTGGACAAAAATGTAAAAGAGTAAGATTACTTTAAATGTTTTAACCAAATTTCCTTTAATTTTTTTTGTTATCTATCTATATATATATATATATATATATTTTTATTAATATATTTTTATTAAATACATATTCATATATTTTTAATATATGTGAATATTACTCAAATTTCTTTTGATAATAATATATAAAGTTTGATAATGAAATAAAATAATTAATAATTTATGTATTGAAATATTTTTAAAATATATAAAAATTATATATTTCAAATATAATCAATTTTTTTTTTAATTATTTTAATTATTTTTAAAATTAATATAAAACTATATTATTTAACATATTTTTTTTTAGACTTCATTATTTTTTTTAATTATTTTATCTATTATTAAAATTAATATAAAACTATATTATTTCACATAATTTTTTTTTTGCTCCATTATAATATACATCATGGAAATTAGATTATTAATGATCTATAATATTTTTAATCTATATATATATATATATATATATATATATATATTAATAAATACTGCATTTTTATTATTAAAATATTATATTTTTAATAGCATGTAAAGTAATAAATTTTATCAGAGTAAATTATTTTATTTTTATTTTTAATAATATTTAGTAGGCCTAATAATTAAGAGCTTGTGTTTACTCCTAAGATGTCAGAGGTTCAAAACAAGAGGGGTAGAGTATGTATGTCTTCATAGACCAAACAATCAAATTATAGAGGTAGATCCCTTTCCCACAAACAAAAAATCTCATACATCAATTTAACGGATGACTTAACTGTAGCCTTAAAATTAAATAATAATAATAATTATTATTAATGTATAAAATATTTTTTGGAAGTTTGTCGATCTTATCATGAAAACGAACCACACTAATTGGTTCTAAAATCATAAACCAAAAATCTTCAATGTAATTTCTTCCAAAAAAAATATTTTATACATTAAAATATCAAAAAAACAAAAAAAAAAACTTACATTCAAAAAAAATATTTTATACATTCAAATATAAATCACAAGAAAACTTAACAAGAATATTATTTATAAAATATTAAAATAACAAAATCACACATCACCTCTCCCAAAAAAAAATTGAGTAAAAGTTTTGAAATTACTAACACACTTTAACAAGAATTTCCTAAACACTGCCAAATCTTCTAATAGGTTAGTAACTATCGTCGACTTATAACCCATCATCGTCTTTGGAGTAACTTACCAAACCCCGGGTGGTGAACTTCAAGAGCGAGCAAGCGACAGCAGAGCCGAGGAGCTGTGAAATCAGGTAGATAAAGCTACGGAGGAGCGTGATGTTCCCGCCGACGGCGAGGCCGAGAGTGACCGCCGGAAGTGTTGAACCCGGCATCGATCACCACCGCAAACACCACCATAGTGTGAGCTAGCGCCACCCCAGCCAGCCCCGCCGGCTTCAAAGATGCATCCGATGTCATCTTATCTGAATCAATCACCGCACAAAAACAACAAGATCAGAAACCGTTCAAATTTCCAGAACATAAACAGAATACAGAACATTGAAACGAACCATAAGCCATGCTGGATCCTTCTCCAGCGAAGACAAACAGAAAAGTCAAGATAAACTCTGAAATATATAACTTCAACGTTTCCCATTTGAACGCATCATCAAAGCTACCAAATGCAATCCCAGGACGGGCCATTCTGCTACCAAATTAACTAGCACTCACAAAGCACAAAATCAGATACACAAATGTACACACACTTCTAGTTAGTTGCTCTTAATTATCAGGAAAACTCTGGCTCTGTCTCCCTTTATATATTCATTCCTGGCCCAGCTTCTCCAAAATTCACCACCTACCATTAGAAACAGAACAGGATTGTGCCACCCGAGTCTCTATCATTGAACAATTCTACGAGGCACCGTCCATGGAGGGTGACGCAGTTTGAAAATTGCCATCCAAATTTTTTTAAGCACCACATAAACATTATGCTCCCCCGCCATTCACTACCAGTCACCGGGAATCTCTGGCCTGAGAAATTTGAGCGAATATAATACTTTTCAGGTGTTAGAATCTAACAACGATATGACGATGGGCTATCTGATAGCCCCCACCCAAATACCTAGTACCTAGTACAGACCGGAAGTCCTGCAACTATTATCTTTTATATGTGACGGACAGATCCTCCATATTTATTTGGATGTCCGGTTGGGAAGGTGCCCAGAAACTTTTTCGAGCTTTTTAATTATTTTTACTATGGGTATTTGGAATCGAAGGAATAAATACATTTTTGAAAATTAATTTCCGGACGGTCACTCAGCTTGTTACTTTTGTGCATCTTGGATTATTTCCTAGAAGCTGGACCCGGCAGAGTGGCATCTATTACATAATTGGACTTTTCCAACTCAGTTGGCTTTTTTGATGGTGCACGCTTTTATGACAACTGTGGTTGTGGTATTATCATGGTGATAGACCAAATTACTAATCTGCTGCTCTGGTGGCAGTGGTGCCTGTGGCAGAGCGGAGAACTGTGATTGTGGTGTTATTATCGTGACAGACCAAATTACTAATCTGCTGCTCTGGTGGTAGTGGTACCTGTTGCAGAGGGGAGATTTTAGCACTTGGGACGCTTTGTAGATTGTTGAGTTGTTTCGCCATTGAGAAGCTCACACTGAGATTCCAAATCGACTATTGTATTGATTGGGTGTGGGGTATTTCCGCTCTGGATATCCCCTCAATGCACTATTGGACTCAACAGATATTGGGTCTTAGTCCCTTATTTAACCACATTTCTTTCTCCCATATCTATCGATAATAAAATTCAGTGGCTGATGTCTAACCGTTACCGTACCCTGACTATATTTGCTACAGACTCAGACATCTGAGGGTTTAAAAAAAACAAAACATTTTATTTTTCTGGATCAATCAGTTTTCTGCTACTCCTGATGACTCAGCAATGTTTTTCATCTCTTTATGTTGCATATTTTCCATAATATCTGTCACTTTGCTCTGCGAACTAATGTAGCTATTGATAGAAAACTGTTAGTTTTTCCAGCACAATGTTTCTAAGTAAATTGAAAACTGTTAGTTTTTCCAGCACTATGTTTCTAAGTAAATTACAATTTCTTAAATAAATTACAGTATACCAGACCTATTAACTATGTAACATCTTCTATTAACTATCGAACATCTTTTATTAATTGTTAGTTTTTTTCTTTCTGAAAAAATTCTAGTCGCAGAGCGTTCATTCGTTACCTCATTTCTTAATAAAAGACTGTATGCACGCATTCAGATTCGATTATAGCCTATAAAGGCTCAGGTTTCTGTCGATCACTCCATTTGCAATTTCCCATTGTCATCTCAAATAATATAATTTGAAACTTATGCCATCATTCAACACAATGGCGTGCCTTCATGTCTTCATCAATTTAGTCAGGATGTTTATATATCTATAAATGTTTGTTTTTTCCTTGTGAAAATAATTTAATTTAACACGTTAAACTTTTATTATTGATCTATGCTTTGTTGATAAATACAAAGGCAACTGTTCAATGTTTGACCATATGATCACTGAAGAAAATTACATTCAACCTTTTAAATATTTATAAATGTTTTATTTTTCTTATGATAATAATTTCATTTAGCATTCTAGTTATACTTTAATTGTTGGTAACTGTTCAATTTTGACCGTACTTCTTTTTTTTTTTTTTTCCTGAATAAGGCTAATTCTATTATAGTACAAAAAGGTCAAAAATTACATCAGAGTTACAACAAGGCCATGGCCTTGTAAATCCTGCCCAGAAATTGACAGTTTGCCCAGATTTACACCTTCCAAAATTGAACATAGTCAAAATTTGGATTACTATCTTCTGTTGTGTCTTCTCCTAAGACTCGAAACAGTGACTCTAAACAGTACGTAACAGGGACATGCTGAGATAGACAAACATGGCGATGATGAGCACCGCTTAAACATGGACTGACTGACATATAGACCCATACTGCCGACACATAGACATACAGACCCATACTGCCGAACTGATACATAAACACAGGATTCAAAGACAGAGTGATGCTCCTGCGGCCTAGGCTATCGAGAGTGAACTGGTTGACTTGATCATTCATCGTCCGTGGTGTAGGGCGCTTCCTCAACTCGTCACCCAAATTGTAGAGTCGTCAGAATCGGAGAGAGGGACCACCGTGCTGGAAGGGAGACCCTGAACAGGCTCGCTTTGACCCACAAGAGCTGCTAGAGTAGCTAAGGGGGAGCTTTCCCTAACAGGGCGTTGCAGGTCAATTATAGGCACTGTCCCTTGAACTTGAGGTGGGTTTTCCAGAGTTGCATCTGCGTGATCTCTGAAAATATCACAATGCTCAACAATTACAGAGATAATAAAAGTAGAATTGGCGAGTGTGCAGGGTATCCGATACCTGATCGTAGGATGCGCCTCATGTCCACAATCAATTATGCGTTCGCTCCCCAGCCCTCTACCTCGTCCGGCTCTGTTACCATGGAGGTGCTGCTGTGCAGACGTAACTTCGACGGAGGAGGAAGGAGAAATGGGGGCAGGCCTCTGAGTGGTAGCCCGTCCGCGAGAGCCTCCGCGTCTACTACACATTCTCAATCTCTCACCCCACATTGCTGGATAAAGAAGAACCGGCTTGCAGAAACCCGGAGAGGAGGGATTAATTAGGACAGGGGCCGCCGAATTTGGCTCACAACGCCTGGGAATTGCTCTCAAGCTTGTGACAGTCCCTGAATTGGCCACAGAGCATGAATGCCCTTGCTCATTCCCCCGCTCCACCGAGTAATGCGCCAGTGTTGCAGCGGAATGCCAGACGATTACAGAAGAATGCGCAAGTGTAGCAGGAGCTCCCGGTTTATTAATCGCCATCGCACAGTTAGCCAGGAGACGAATTATGGAAGACAAGACCAGCATTAATGCCTTCGTTGATATTCCAGCATGCGAACCTCTCTTACATCCCGCAAGGTACTGTGTGTCACACATGGGCTGACCCCTACCCATGTGACTCCCCATCTGTCCGCCGCTCACCTTAAGCACCCGCATCCGGGAATTTTTTACCGTACATTACACTTAACTGTTCGACTGATTTG
This sequence comes from Pinus tabuliformis, assembly GCA_031772625.1. Lineage (NCBI taxonomy): Eukaryota > Viridiplantae > Streptophyta > Pinopsida > Pinales > Pinaceae > Pinus > Pinus tabuliformis. Next base: position 815,490,398 of record CM062816.1, on the reverse strand, counting down.
TTTTTTGTTTAATCTCTTGACCATAATATCTTCCTTTCATATTTTCAACGTTATTTCCAGTATATAAAATAAAAGGTAGTCTAGAATAATGATTTTAAGTTTTAACGTTTTTATTTTATGATATAATTTTTAAAATTTTTATTTATTTTAGGATAGAATTTTTATTGGGAATTGTGATTTTTCAGTATTTAGATAGTGTTTTGATATATAAGTTAGTATAGATTTAGGTTAACTATGGATTTAATGTGAGTTGAGAGAGGGATTTTTTCATGTATAATTTTTTATGAAGTGTGAAATACAATCTGATTAAGTAGGGTACATAATTTAAACTTGTAAATCCATTTCTTGGATTTAGAGAAAAAAACATATACTTAAATAGGGGATCAACTTGGAAAATAGTAAGACCATTTCAAATGATTCAACCATAGAACTGATTTTTTTCAGTACATTTATATGATATATACAATTTTTTTTAAACAATAAATAGTATATACATAGTTGATATTAAAATATTTTATATAACATGTGTATCAAAACATTTCATTAGAGCACATTAAAATGATTGTTTTCTTTTAATATTTTTTTTAAGTATACATCAATATTAATTTATGTCAAAATATTTTATTGATAATTCACATTGAATATTATATATATGTGTGTGTGAAATTGTTATTGATATAAATTAGTTAATATAGATCTTCAAATAGCTCATTTAAATCAAGGGTTGAAATATTTTTGAGAAGTATAAGATTTACACATCTTACTCAACACATTTTTTTAATTTTTTCTTTGTTTCTAATAACTTTAGATGAAATTATATTATGCTATATGGACAATTAACTAAACATAGATCACATATTCATTTTTGTTTTTTTATTATAGCAGATTGTTTTTCTATTTAGAGAATAATTTATTTTTATTTTAAGAGGGACAGGTGTAAACTCCACGTTGACCATAGATGAAATTACACATTACCCTCATACTCCACTACCCTATTACACATTACCATCATACTCTATTGTATAATGAGCCCATCGAATCAATGAATTCAGTGAGAATTTATAGAGTATTAATTTCAAGAAAGGACTACATTAAACACAAAATTGAGTAAAAATTATTTTCAAAAGGAAATTCACTTTTTTTTAATTGGTTTTCTATAATGCTATATATTTACATTATAAATAAATAAATTATTATATTTGTTTTTTTAATATATAATTATAAAAAAATTAAAATAAATTAATGACTAACTTAAATCCGTCTTAACCACGAATCTATCAAGCGTCGAGAGGGAACAAATCTCTCGAGGTGCAAACCACTTTTTTAGTGCAAAACTTGAGGAAAGATTTGCACCTCGAGAGGTTTAATCCCTTTTGATGCTTGATAGATCTCGGGTTAAGATGGATCTAGGTTGGTTTTAGTCAAGTGCGGTCATACAAAATTTGTTGAACATCTAATTATTTTGATCATTCTAAGTATGCTAAACATGTCTAAGATTGATTTGCTCAATTTAATTTTAAATTTTCTTAGTTACCTCAGTTTGTTGAGATGAGAGAGACTGTTAGTAACTTGAATGATGAAATAAAAATTTTGAATGCACGGTGACAATGTAACAATGTTCAATGATAGAAATGTGAATAATAAGAATACAGTCAACAACAAAAAAATTTCATTGCAATCAATCTAAAACTATTTTCTTTTACTATTCGTATTGTCGCACCTATTAGTTTTTCTATTTTCTCATATCGATAATATGAAAAGGGCAGTTGAAATCATAGACCATTCAAATATTTAACTCGAACTATTGTTGTAAACAACATACCTTGTCTCTGTTGCTCTCCAATATTAATAGTAGTTTTCTCCAAAGTCAATCATTGTGACTTATGGAGTGTTAAACCCCAAATAATTTTCAATGGCATTTATTTTCTATTATCGCGTTTGAATGGGAAGTGATTAACAATGTTGAATGATGGAAAATGAGAATAATAAGAATGTAGCAAATTACAAATAGTTTATAGTTTCAAGAAGCAAACATTTTAGGTAAGTGAACATTTTATTTAGGATGAAAATTCAGGTATTATATTTATGGTTGAATTACAATAACACAGAAGTCAATACATGTCATGAATAAATTTTATGTGCATACAGTGAGAAAGAATGTGTATGTTTTGGGGGTGGGAAGTAGAGACAAAGGGATATAGAGATATATATGGAGGGGAGAGAGATGGAAGAAGAGAGAGGCAAAGACAGGGAGGGAGGAAGAGATATAGATATGGAGAGAGAAGTGTTAGAGAGAGAGAAAGTGAAGAGAGAGAAAAGGATAGGAAAAGGGAGGGAGAGAGAGATAGCTAGATAAATATGAAGAGAGAGTGTGTATTTTTGGGGTGAGATAGAGAGATAAATAAGGAGAGACAATAGGAGATAGAGATTTAGATGGAGGGGTTAGAAATGTGCTTACATTGAAATCAATGCACACTATCAATCTAATTACTTTGAAAATGTAGATAATACAGCTAGTTGCATCAAATCAGAAATCAACATCTACACTAAAATCAATGCATCTAGTGTAAACAATAAAATAAGATTAGAAATAAACCTCTACACTGAAATCAATGTGTCTATTGCAAACAATAAAATAGGATTAGAAATCACTATCTACACTGAAATCTATGCATCTAGTGCAAGCAATCAAATAGGAGTAGAAATCAACATCTACAGTGAACTCAATGCATCTAGCGTAAGGTATTAAATAGGATTATAAATCAACATATACATGGAAATCAATGCTCCCTCCATCTGTATCTCTATTTACCTTTATCTCTCCTTCTTTATCTCTCTATATCAGCCCACAAAGATACACACTCTCTCTCCATATCTATTTATATATCTATCTCTATGTCTTCCTCTCCCTCCCTATCTCTTCTCCTTCTCTCTCTCTTTCTCTCTCTCTCTCTCTACCCCCTCCATCTATATCTCTATCGCCCATTGTCTCTCTATCTCAGCCCCCAAACATACACTCTATCTCCATATCTATCTATCTATCTATCTCTCTCCCCCTCCCTCTCCCTCTCTTCCCCTCTCTCTCTCTCTCTCTCTCTCTCTCTCTCTCTCCATTTATATCTCCTCCCTCGCACCCCACCCCCCTCTTTGAATCAAGTAGGAGTAGAAATCAACATCTAGACTGAAATCAATGCATCTAGTGTAAGGTATTAAATAGGATTAGAAATCGACATCTACACCGAAATCAATGCATATAGTGTAAGATATTAAATAGGATTAGAAATAAACATCTACACTGAAATAAATTGATCTAGTGCAAGCAATCAAATAGGATTATAACTCAATATCTACACTAAAACCAATCCATCCAATGCAAGAAATCAAATAGGAGTAGAAATCAACATCTACACTAAAATCAATGCATATAGTGTAAGGTATTAAATAGGATTAGAAATCAACATCTACAATGAAATCAATGCATCTAGTGCAAGTGATCAAATAGGATTATAAATCAACAACTACACCGAAATCAATACATCTATTATAGTGAAAAACCAAAATATGCATGACTTTATAGGTCTAACTTCTATGTCTACTTTTGTCTCTATGTGTCTCTTTATTCTTCCCTCTCTCTCCACCTTTCATTATGTGTCTATCTCCCTCCCTCTCTCCTTCTTTCTCTCCCCCTCCCTCTCTTCCCCATCTCTCTCTCTCTCTCTTCCTATCCCTCCCTTTCTATATCTTTCTCTTCTTCCCTCTCTTCCCATGCCATCTATATCTATACCTCCCTCCATCTATCCTTATTTTTCTTTCTATATTAGCCCCCTAAACACATGTCACTCTCTCTCTCTCTCTCTCTCTCTCTCTCTCACCCCCTCCATCTATATCTCTATCTCCCTATGTCTCTCCTTCTTTATCTCTCTATATCATCCCACAAACATACACTCTTTCTCTTCATATCTATTTATCTATCTACCTCTCCCTCTTCCTCTCCCTCTGTATCTCTTTGCCTTCTCTCCCTCTCTCTCTCTCTCTTCCACTTCTCTCTCCATATCTATATCTCTTCCTCCCCCCTCTCTTTTCCTATTTCTTCTTCCCTCTCTTTCCCCTCTATCTATATCTCTATCTCCCTTTGTCTCTCCTTCTTGCTCGCAAAACATACACTCTCTCTCTCCATATCTATTTATCTTTCACACCCTCCCTCTTCCTCTCCCTCTCTCTCTTCGCCCCCCTCTCTCTCCTTCTCCACATTTCTCTCTCTATGTATTTCTTCCCCTTCCAACTCTATCTCTCTCTCTCCCTCTCTCTCATCTCTCTCGCGTCATCTCTCTCTTCCATCCTCTCTCTCACTTTCTCTCCCACCTCCCTCTATCTCTCCCCTCCCATCATACTCTCTCTTTGTCTCTCCACCCTCCAACTTTTTCACTAACTCCCTCCCTCTCTCCTTCTGTCTCTCTTCGCCCTCCATATCTATGTCTCCATATCTCCCTTCACATTCTTTCTCTATCTCTATCCTCTCCTTTTATCTCTCTTCCCTTGTCTCCTCTCTCCCTCATTCCATCTTCATCTCTCCCTTGTCATTCCCTCTCTCTCTCCACCTCTATCACTCAATGTCTTTGTTCTTCCCTCCCTCTCTTTTACCCTCCACATACATCTCTTTGCCTCCCTCTCTTTTACCCTCCACATACATCTCTCTTCCTCCCTCCACATACATCTCTCTTCCTCCCTCTCTCCTCCTCCTCTCTCTCTCTTCCTTCCTCTTTCCCCTATCTCTCCCACCACCATGTCTCCCTCCCCCATTCTATTCACCCCCCATCTCACTCTGTCTCTTAAATATTATCTCATTGTATTGTATTTAAGAAAGTATCTAAATTAAAAAACATAATTGGTTATAAAATATTAAACCTATATTTTGGATTAATCATGTCAAAGAAAATGCAATAATAAAAAACTTAAAAGAATCATGCACTATCTTTCCTCTATCATTGTTAGTCATTTTTCTTTCTATCTTCACTTGGATCCTTGGTTAAGATGCATCTATCCTAGTTTGTTATAATATTATTTATATTATATAAATTTCACTTATGTAAATATAAAAGTATTCTCATTTTAAATTTATTAAAACCTCCATTCAATCTCTATGGGAATATTATCCTGGTTTGTTATAATATTATTTATATTATATAAATTTCACTTATGTATATATAAAAGTATTCTCATTTTAAATTTATTAAAACCTTCATTTAATCTCTATGGAAATATTTTTAGTATTCGTGAGGATGGAGGGTTTAGATATACCTCAAAAGTAATTATAACCTTTTTTTCTTTTAGATTTAATTAAAAAATGTTATAAAATTAAATTAAAATAAAATATTTATGAAATATTTTGATTTTGAAATAAGTTATGGTTTTTGGGCACCCATGGTATTGTAACAGAATAATTGAAAGCCTATATCCATAACATAATAATCAAAAGTCTAGATGGCCCATTTGATAAACCATGGTATTAATCCATGGTATTATGGTTTTCTTCCCTCCTCTCCCTCTCTCTATGTTTCTCTGCTAGTTATTGGCCCATGGTATTGTAAAAAGAAGTTAATAATATTCATGGTAAATATTTATGATACAAAATCTTGGTATAATGTAAATATTAAATTTTTACAAGAACTCCCTCAGATGCCACTCTACACCATTGTTTACCATCAGATCCATTGTTAGATAATAAAACAGTTATAATATTTAATTAAATAATGGAGAGCCCCTCATTAGATCTTTGCATTTGAGATCATATCCATTTGGGTTTTCTGGTGACCAGGAGGCCTTGCTGCATCGTGTACGACCATAGAATTAATATTTCTATGATTTGCATCCCTTGCATGTCAAGTCCCTATGCACCCAAAAATTCACAGATTATGTACTGTTGATGGTTTCTTTAGGCCTTTTTCATTGTCATGTTAAACCCCAACTTGACGAGTATGAAATCACCATTAAAAGGGACCTCCCTTGGGTCAGATTTCTGTGTTAGAGACCACCAATTTGAAGACCTTGTTGACAGCATGAGAGATGATCAACAATTTATTAGTATGATTCGGAAATGATATGCACTCTCGAATTCTGATCCCAAAGTCAAAGAATTATGTGAAATGATGGCTACACATGGCTTATTTTCTTTTGCAATTCGCGAGGAGCTAATCAATGAGCGCGAGGGAAGAAAAGCAAGAGGCTCCCTCTACGACAATCATCCGTGGCAAACTGCTAAATTCATGAAGCAAAGGTGGCATGGTCAAGACCTATCAGACGTATCAAGATGAGAATTTAGGTACTAAAAGGTGGCATCTCTAGGAGTTGGTTCCCATTATGGACCTTGAAGTAACTAATTTATGAGTAGAAAGGAGAAAGAAGCAAGGTAGGAGTCTAAATGAAATCGATCCTTCGAACTCTCGGTAACGGTAACTTCTCTAGTGCATTCAGTGCATTGGGTCAGAAACTAAAAAGAAGCCATTGACAACATCAACTCTTGGCATTTAAACTAATACGTAAAGGTATCCCATTTAAGGAAACTTAACTAGTTGCGAAAAAGAAACCAGTGAGAAGTTGGTTAGTGAAATTCTAAATCTAGAGCCTGTAAGAGGATTTTCTTGTCTTGTTCTTATTGGTTTCTCTTTTGACTGCTCTTTCTCGTCCTATGCATCGGACCTATGTAACTTCACTTTTTTTTATAATGATGAAGCTTTGTATTTTTTTTTGCCAAAAAAAAGTTGTGTGAGTGGGATCCCTGTTTTCATATAAAATTTCTACTTTGTCAGGGTGTGTTGTGTTACAATAATCTCATTTACTATTCTATGGCATTTTGCCTTATCCAACAAGGGCTGTATGGTAGTTGCCTTATAACAATCTCATTTATTGTTTGATGGCATTTTGCCTTATCCAACAAAGGCTACATGATAGCTAGCCCTTACCGCTTAGTTTAAATATAGTTAAATTAGATGGAAATAGTTGCACACATTACCATAGCACGGTTATTTTTAATATGTGAGAAAACATGTGCATGTAGACAAAACTTACCATCTAAAATACTTTTTTGGTAGTTTTTAAAGGGGCCAACTTTCAATCATGCCAAATGTTTTTGGGTTTTGGGTTATTCACATGTTTTCTCACATATGAAGAAGCCAAACCAATAGCTAATGAAAAGTAGTTCTACATCATAATCCACTTATGGTGGTGGATGAATTCATATTTCAACAAATGCAATTAGCAATAAAGTTGTTCATACTTGCAAAATAATGCATAATTACAATTTAACAAATACCTCAATTTACCAATCAGTAAAACCTAAATAAACTAGATTGTAAACCTTAACACTAACTTGAATTAAATGCTTTTACTTTAATTTAGTTATATTTAAATTAAGCTAGAAAAACTAACTACTATGTTATCTTTATACAAAATGCTAAAGTCACATTAAATCAATATATTACATATACTTTAAAATAAAACCTTATAAATCATATAAATAATACTCTAATATAACACTATTCTTTATAAATAATATAAAATAATATTATTTTTGATAAATAACATAAATTATATTATTAAACCCAACAAATTATATTATGAACCCAAAAAATCATCAATGTAATTTACACAAAATACTTTTATAAAAAAATAATTTTCATATTTTATTTATCATTTATATAACTGGTTTTTACTTACTATTTACATTTACTAATTTGAATATCAACCCTCATTATAAATTTCTAGGAACTAAAGTCAAAACATTTAACAAAATTAAAATTTTGGACCACATCTTGCTTTTGGATTCTTCATTGACTGGAAAAATGATAGACACTTTTCAGTGGGATGAAAAGAACAAGCTGAACATCAAGTAGTTGTATTTAGATTTCATTTAACTGAATCTTGGAAAGGCCGGTAATGTTGGGGGAGAAATGCACAAAGGTCATCACTTCTTGTTATTCAGAGTACCCCGAAATTTATGAACAGGGTAAATATCTAGCCTAACTGTCCCCTAAATTTATGGATTGAAAAATATATCGCCCTCAGTTTTCTAGGCATTCGGACAATGGTTGGATATTCACACATATAATGTGACCTTTGTGTTGTTAGGGGGTCAACGGCAAATTTGAATGGTTGATGTGAACGGCTTCGTCCAGTAAATGACACGAGACTAGGTGCAGGTAGTCATTATGATTGAATGAATTGAGTTTACTACTTACAAACGTGTAAATATCTCTATGTATCATGTAAAGAAGGACGTAAAGATCCCTATGCCCTCCAGTTAGGGTTGGAATTTGATGGGTAAAGCACCCAAAATCTGTCTTGAAATTATAAAAATAGGTTGGAAATTCTGAAAAACATCAAATTTGAAACTGGTCTGTTTTGAAATTCCAAACCTGCCTCCTCCTGTAATAGATGGTTAAAGATCTAAGCATATCAACATCTATGGTAATTGCTGAAATCAGTCAATATATCCGTATAAAGGCAAGCAGTTGTACAAAGCATTACACCCCTGTGAGGTTGATTGTGAATTATAGATGCTTAAAGATCTAAGCATATCAACATCTATGGTAATTGCTGAAATCAGTCAATATATCCGTATAAAGGCAAGCAGTTGTACAAAAGCATTACACCCCTGTGAGGTTGATTGTGAATTATGGAGATTTTTTTTAAAAACCATGGTTATTATAAGAAGTAATAGAATAATATTTTATAAATTGATTACTAATGGTAAGGGTTTAATAAATGAGATAATTAACAATAACGTGTTAAAATTTAATATCTAATTAAACTATAAATAAATAAATAAAATGATAAATTCTAATGTATAATATTTAGATATAATTTTTTTGCAATTTTTTTTTATCAAACTTAATATGAGTTTGGCCAAAAGCTTTCTACAATATCCATGACCTATGGCAAGGATAATAAAAAATAACTATAATAAAAATAACTATCTCACAATACAGTTGCATATCGTTACTTATGCTCCTGCATCTTAAATTGATCGTTCGTTTTATATATATATGAGTGGGTTAACTTTGACATGCCTTTATATTAAATACAAAATTATTTAGGGTGTTAAATCTGAATTTGAAGTTTGATTTGCAATTGATTGGTAGTTTAATTATTATCTAAATTTGGTTTAACTATGAGATGTTTTTATATTAAATATAATATTATTTAGATAATTGAATTTGAATTTGAATTTCAATTTGCAATTGATTGGTAGTTTAATTATTAGATGTTTATGTTTTTCTATGTAATTTTTGTTCAAATTGTAATTGATGAGTAGCTTAATTATTAGATGTGTATATTTTTGTATGTAATTTTTTTTAAGTGTAGTAAAATGTAATATTTTATGGAATTATAAACTGAAATTATATAATCGTAAAATTTAAAACATAAATCAATTTATATATTCAAAATCCTATTTCATATTATCCAATAAAAAATATAAATTCTAATAATTAATAGTTAAACATCATGAGGTTGGCAACTGTCGATTGCTTAAAGAAAGTTGGAATCGTTTCAGGAATTAAAGGTACTTCATGCCAAAGGCTTCTTCATTTCTTGGAGTGGAATGTGATTGAAAGGTACGTGAGTGGTTTGTGAAAGTTGATGTAAGTATTTTTATTTTTATTTTTATTATTAATAAAAATAAATTAATACAATTAATTAAATTTTATTAATTATTAAAATTATAGAATTAGTAGGGTAGTTTTATTGATTTATATGATAGTTTTATTGGATTTGAAGTATATTTTAAAATTGTTTTCGTTTAGTTAAGAGTTTATTTTTTTTTACATAAGTTTGTTTATAATGAAGTAAGTTAACCATCCAAAATTTAGAGGTAAGTTTATTTATAACAAAGTAAGTTAACTGCCCAAAATTCAGACACATCTTATATGAGCGAAACCCTGTATTTTCATGGATCAATTCCAAGTGGCATGGTTTTCCTTAAATAAGAGTGATGAGTCAACTTACATTTGGATTACAACCAATAATAACTATCCTCACTGTTAATTTCACAATTGATTATGATAGATTTTCTCACTTTATAAAAAGAAAAAAAAACTCCGTTAACTTACAGAACCATTACAAAATTAAATAAAAAAGTCATCCATTAAATTACAAAATTAAGAGTGATAGCTCAATAGTTTACACAATCAAATAAAAACATGATGCATTATCCTTAAAATAATTAAAAATATTAAAAAAAACATTTTATATAACGAAATAGCTTTCCAAACAAATACATTTTACATTTAAAATTATAAAATATTTATTTCTATATATATATATATATATATATATATATATATATATATTCTTTCTTTAACTGCAATTATATTTTTATTTGAAATATAGTAATTGTTCATGCTACATATATCTTTAAAGTGTTTTAGGGAAAGAAAACACTTTAACAAAAAAACCTTCCTATAATCTTCATAATTTTGACTAATATTACTATTTATCCTAAAAATATGTAATATATAAAAATTAGTGAAGTTTTGTTTAAAACTATTTTTATTTCAAATATAATTAAGGAAAAAAATGGAAAATCTTATTCCAAGTTGGAGAGGTCTTTAAAGTGCTTTAAAAAATATTTTACAAAACATTTTAGGTTGTTTGGTGGTTTTGAAGATTAACTTATTTTATATTAAAGATACATAATATATATAAAATTATTTTTTAAAAGTTTTAATTATTTGAAAAATATTTTTTGTATTAATATATATTTTTATAGAAAATAAGAGAAACCAATTAAGTTTTTTAGAGTTGATATATAGCATGTGAAATAATATTATTGATATTATAAGACGGGTAAGTCATTTTATGTTTATTTGACATGTAGTATTAAAAACAAAAATATATTAATATCAAAAAATTATTGAAGCATAAATAAAATATTTTAATATCCATATTAAATAACATAAGTTTATATGAATAGATAGAAAAAGAAAAAATAATTTATATTAAAATTTTTATATTTTCACTTTTCATTGTGTGAGAGATGTATAATTTATTTCATTCTTAATGTTGAGTTGATATATAAAATTTAAAAAAATTAATAACAAAAATAAAATAATGAGGGCCATAAATCAAAAGAGAGTTCTTATTCCATTAAAAGGCTCTTTCTAATTCAAGGTATGAGGGGAATTTTTTCAATGTTTAATATGGAGTTGACATGTAACATTTTAAAAATTATTAATAATAGAATAATTCAATGTGTATGGATAGATAGATAGATAGATAAGATTTTAAAGGTTCTTCTTAATTCTAGATCTACCATGCGCGGAGAGGGGTCAAATCTCTCAAGGTACAAACCTCAAAGTGAGTGGAAAGCTTGAGGAAAGGTTTGCACCTCGAGAGATTTGATGGCTCTCAAGAGATTTAATTCTTTTGGAGAGATTTGATTCATATCGCTAGATCTATGTTGATAAAATACTAATGAAATATCTTAACTCTAATTTTTTGTTTTTGTTTTTACTCATTTTATATAGTTACACCTTAAGACGTTCATCTTCGAAAAGAACTTCCCTAGCTGCCACTCTGCACCGGTTTGCATCATCGGATCGAATGTTCGACCATTGAAGAATAATATGATGTCGAATTGATACAATTTCAATTGAATGAAAAGACATGACACATAATCTTCCCAATGGTGGGCTTGAACTTCACATTTTCGTTTTCATTTTACAGAGGAAAACTCTTCTCCTAGGGTTTTTGAGACAGTTCAATCTCACCAACAAGCTTACACAAGGATAGACAAATTTTCTACCTTGTGATAGAGGGGTTTGTAGGCATTATCATTGTTGATCGCTCGGTGCATGAAAGAATTTGTGATGGAGACTCGACAAAAGCTTGGATAATCCAAATAACTGAGATAATACGTTGTTATATTGGGAACCAATTTCTCCATCATTGATGCTCCCAGAGGGTGCTACAATAACCTCTCAACCTACTCATCGTTAACCAAATTGGTGGTTCAAGTGTTAAATGAATCAAATGCATTTCAAGAAGACAAACAACTGTAGTCCTTGCACTTCGAACGTTTGGCGAGGGTTTGTTTCTCCTTGCATAAGACCAAGCCCCCACTTAATATGATGGCGTACACACCACACGATACCATGATTCCCACCACACAAAATACGCCATTGGGGAATAATCTTCCCTAGAAAGACAAACTCACTGGAGCGATTTTCTTTATTCAACTTGGGCTTACTAGACTCGAAGCATATCTGAGAGTTTGGACCTTAAATTCCTTCAAAATTTCGTTTATTTTCCACAAATTGATGGAATAGTTAGTCATTCATAGGCGGAAAAATAAAAAAATGTGAAAAATGTCAATAACTATACAAAGGAGCAAAAAATTCAAATATGATGGGGAATATTTGTCAATCCTTTCACTCTTTCCACTTAAATTTAGTTGAATTTGATCAAAGAAAAAAGAAAATGTAACTTAAACACGCTGGAAAAAACTAAGAAAATAACAATGTGACCTTTTGTGTATTCAATTGTTTTTTATCAAAGGAAAACTCTATATGGTCTTTGTTGTTGGGTATGAAATTTAAATTTAGTTTGATGAGCAGGAAATGGAAGAATTGGCCTGTAAGAGGATGGCATTACATGTGACCATAGTTGAGGGTGAAAATAGGTTGAAAGAATGATGCTCACCAGGTAGTTCCTTATCCTAAATCTATATACAATTCAAAAAGTTAGTGTTTCTGAAACAATTTTTTAATATGAATCCTAGTTCAATTCATGTCTAGGGTTTCTATAACTAATATACATCATGCCCTAGTTCCATTTCAAAGAAGGATAACTGTCTTTTTCATTTGTGTGTATTTTTTCCTACCCATCATGAACTGTGTATAATGAAGTTGGAATTTGGACTGCCTTGATGCTTAGCAATATTTGTTTAAGGAGAAAAATCCCCTTGATCCTTTTTCTTATTTATCTTTAAATTATCTACTCGAATTTTATGGTGACACCCTAACCACATCATAAGGAACTATATTCTTTGTTTGAGTCCTCACCCTAACCTATGTCTCTTTTTTGGGGAGCTGGAAAAAGCTTAGCATTTAAACTTTAAACATATTTCTACCATCCCTATTAGTCACCCCTGTTCTCACGGAGGTTTGCAGAGTCTGCACAACCCAACTCTATTCCTATCTCAATGTCTTGACTCTTAAGAACATTCTTGGAGACAGTTTTCCCATTCACTATGCTCCATTATTTTCTCTTTGTTGTAAGGATCTTTGCACCTCTGTTGCGTGTAGGTTTGATGCCTGATTTTTGTAATCTATTAAAAGGAAGTGAAACATATCCACCATGGGAAGTTGTGTACCTTTAAAATCTCATGACCCTTACCATTACTTAGAGGATAAAGAACCTTGGAGATAGTGATTTGTTGCTTCTATATTATGTTATCCTAGGAAGCCCTCAAAGGAGTTATTTCAAGCTTGTATACTGTCCAGTGTGTCATTTCTTTCACATTTTAAATCCAAGACATTGTTTGCAAAAAGAAACTATATGCTTCTTTTCCCTGATCTGGTATGATACTTTTTCCTTCTTGCAAGCAATAGCGCCACCAGACTTGCCCTTACAAACAAGGGTAAGCATGAACATGTTACAACTACAAAGCTTGGATAGTGAAAGATCTAGTGGTTACGGTTGGGATGGAAGCCTTCTCGTGATTTTTGAGCTCTAAAAATGGTTATTCAATTTACAAGAGGCCTTAGATCTTACACCTTACAATGTGTTAGAATATTTAGATGAGGTATATTGGTGTTGTCATGTATCATAAAGTGATTTTAGTATTAGTCTCTAGATATTATTGGAGTTATAGGAAGTCAATGCCATAAGTGAAAGTCATCTGAAGACGCTTCCAATTTGGAACAACTAAGTTGGCTACTTAATCCAAATCCACAATTTTTTTCCTTTTGACACGCAGAGTGAAAGGTTATTCTTAAGTTATTAGGTTATTCAAATAAATATTTAGAAATGATTAGTAACTTTATTCTTGAATATGGACACAGAGATGTTATTTTTTCATAATTCCTAGTGGAGCATGTTATTATTGGATTCATGGTGGAATCATATCAACTTTATTCTACCATTTGGCCATTGTAAAAGTGGTGACAATGATGCCTTGAAGGATTTAGTTAATTCCATGCCTAAATATGATAAGAAAAAACATGTTTGTATTCCATAAATGCAATATGTATTTAGTTCAATCATGTGGTCTCCACCATGGAAAATCAACCATCAATTAATGACTTTAAGTAAAAATGTTTGGCAATGTAAAAAAGCTTCCATATTTTAAGGCATTTTAATATTTCTAATTATCTATGCCCTCGAGATGAAATTAAATTTGTAAAATGCCTCATTTTGTCTTTATAATTATCTCGAGTGTAATAATTCAACACATTTTTGCTTGCTGACTGGTGGAGGAAAAGAATCCCTGAAATAATTAAGTGTTTTAGAAGAGAAGAGTTTAACATATGACAACCAATAAAATTTATAGTTGCACAAATTTTCTAAAATTTCACAGTTAAACTCTTAAAAGTTGTTGGAAACATATTTTTCTTTCTTTCCCTTGTATTTTTTGGAGGCCAAATGTGAATCCCTTGTAGATTGAGTTGTGATGAGTTCGTCCACCCTTAGCTAATAAAAAATGTAACTATAGTTTAGCATACAAATTATTTTTCTTCTTCATCTTATCAAATGATGTAATTATGGTTTAGGTTGTAAAAAAATTTACTTATGTACATAGAGGAAATATTTGTTCCCAACCTACGTACATTTTTTTTCTTGAATGTAGTTAAAAATTTTCGAATTGTTGCTTGGACAAGCCTCAAAAAATTATTTTTCTTATTCTTCACAATTTCATCTATATTTTCCTTTGTATTTATTTATATTCAAGTTTTTTCCAAGTGGGAGTGTCTCTTAGACTTGGCTTTTCAAGTTGTTGACAAGTTTTAGACTTTGAGTCATGTTACCTATTTCAAATAATAGTTTTGGTGATAAGTTTTGGATTGGGTTACTTGGTGAGTCTTACTATTGTGTATCATTGGTCATTAGTGGTTTTATTTATCTTTAAATATACACCAGTAGGAGTTGTGCTTCTTTTTTTGGTTTGGAAAGGATTCCTTTTCCAACAGATGGAAATGATTCCACCTTTGATGGAAATAAATCCCTTGATAGGAAATAGTGACGTGAAAATCTCTGCTCATTTGATAGGAAATGGTTTTGATCTTGGAATCGCAAAAATTAAAATATTTGGGTTTCGATCCCTGACTGTTGAATATGACCTGAATTGTTTACCTTAAGCTAACTGTTATGTCTCTCTGATGCATGTGTTTATACTGATTAAGAAAGGGTTTTTCTTCATTAGAGATGTATATTCTGAACTTAGGTTGAATTATTTTACTTGTAGGTCAACTTTTTTTAATCATTTGTCCTTGAGAGGAGTCCTCATAGTTATATTACATGTCTCTATGATTCATGTGTATTATAATTTTATTATTATTTATTTGGTTTGCTTGCATTTTTTTTACATTCTTACTATTTTTGGTTTTCAAGTGTTTATGCTAAAGGGGACTTCATGATTCATTTATCTTGATTGAATAAAAAAAAAGGTGGGCCAAAATAATTTTACATGAACTTGAGGAAGAGAAGGGCACATTTAAGGACAAAATTGTCACTAATTTAATCATGCTTCATTTTTTAAGGCACATATTTTTGTTTTCAAAATTAACCTATTTAGCAGCCAAAATTACCCTATTCTGATTTTGCATATTAGAGCAAAACCTAGATAATTATACTACATTATGACAAATATGAAATCTGACACTTTGAAAACTCTTTAAAACAAAATTATAGCACCACTTCATGGGAATTATGAAATTTAACAGTTCAAATCATTGATAAAAAGATGAAATCATTAATTACTTTTATGGAAGACATGTGCTCTGAAAAAACATGTATTGCATAAGAAGGAAAAAAATAACTATTATAACAAATTTGTGACCTTAATTGGCCAACAATCCCCAAGCTTGTGCTGGAGAGTCCCATTTTGAGGTTTATTTTTGAAACTCTGATGCATCAAATTCACTTTTAAACAATTATTAATCAATAGCAAGATAGCATACCATTCTAACTTAGAAGAATATATCATGATAAATCTCAAACTTAAGAGTTCTAAAAACTATTTAAAACAAAATTTTATATACTATATTAGCAAAACTCTAAAATTTTACAGTTCGAAAAACCCCAAATAAGTGATAAAATGTGGAAGCCTTAAATATTGACTTGTATAAAATGGGCCCCAAATAGTGCTAGACAATCTTGTTTTTAGGTTCATTTGAAAATGTAATGCAAGTATGCACTTAATAATCCATTCTAGGGGTTAAAATAGAATTGTAGAAACAACAATATGAGAAATTTGGAGTTTTACAATTTAAACAATTATTTAAGAAAGTATTATAGATATATACTGTATATAATGAGAGTTCTAATATTGGAGTTCAATTAAGACAAAAGAATTTCTAGTATTTACCTACTTTGTTGAAGGTACATGGATGAAATATACAAAGTACATAAGTAAGGGGAAATTATTAATTTTGAGACTCCAGTTGGCTTCAAACAAAGTTGGGCACTCCTATTTGAGGATTTATTTCGAAGAATCTAAATATTCGAATAAAATTTATGCCATTGTTGTTTAATATTCAAAAAATATTTCAATCTGATTTAACATGTCAGGGTACAATTGAATACAATTTAAAATTTTTAAAGATACGATCATTGATATTACATGCCTTTGTTAAGGATGTTGAACATTCAAGAGTGTTAACTTTGTGTTGCTTTGTAGTTGGTCATCCCATGAATTCTGAGTCAATAACGTAGCAATCAATTCTCAAGGTGAAATTAAATTAAAACAAAGGGATGTGGACAGTGGGGAGGTCTTGATGGGCTTGTTTGCATAAAATGTTGATTGTTTTACATTCTCATCCAGGTAGGATATGAGTTTTTCTCGTTTATCTATTAAGACATAAGTTTCAGAAGTAAGGTGCCTTATCTTCTATCTCCTTATAGAGTACTTTGCTCACATATTATTTCTTCTATGCTATTGGTTCTTATGCTACAGCCTTACGATATTCTTTCAGATTCTATGCTATTGGTTCTTATGCTACCGCCTTACGACGTTTATTTTGCAACAATTGGTGCAATTGCTAGTTATATGCTTATTAATTAAATTTAAATATGGTTATGGAATAATTAATTTAATTTATATGGTAAAGTGGATGTTAATTTACAAGTACTATTTATATGTTATATATTTTAATGTGATACGTATATTATATTTTCTTTTATCTAAAAAATTGTTCATAATTTTATTAATAAAAATCAATTACAATATAAAAAAAATAAATTTAAAAAATATCTAACATCTCACATCTCACATCTCATGCCTACACATCTAACATCCCACATCTAACGCCCACACATCCACCCTATATTGGGTTGTAGAGTGCCTCTCGGCGCAATAAAGATTATTATTAATAATAATATGTAGCTAGTTTGTTGTTTTTAATGATAAAAGATAACTTTGTATTAGAGTTAGTTTCCATACTAAACACCATTATAAAACTAGGGCAGCCATTTAAGTTAAATAACTCATGAACACCAATGGGCCTACTAATCTAAATGCTTGAGGAGTGTCCATAGGTCCACTAAGTTAAATGGTTGATGAACACCAATAGAAAAACTTTCAAGACTTACCAACATTTACTTACAAAGAAACCACAATCGAGACATGAAACAACATTGATTCACAAACAAAAATAATAATGTATTCAACTTACACATTTTTATTAAGTTGATAATGCAAAAAGCTTCATGAGATTACCATCTTTCCTAGTAAGTTATACTGACACTCAATTCAACTTTTATCATGTCATTATCTCTACATGTTTACAAAAGAAACAAAGAATTGGAATGATAGGTTACCTTTGTGACCATGGTAATCTGAATCCACATCACCCACCCTCATACAAAAAAATAGATGCTTGTTGGATTTGGTACACTAATATAAGGAAGGGAATACTACCATGTAAACATGATACATGTGCAATATGTGACGTGGTGGATTGATTTGTCTAGATTATTTAAGGTTTTACACCAAAGGACTTTGTGACACATATTATTTCATGTTTGACACATATGCAAACTGTAATTTCAACGAGGACAAGGTTAGGTCAATTCATGCATACTCCCAGTTTCCCAAGTAAAACTTCATGTTCTATCATTCCTATTACTTTGAATTCTGCTTAAGCAACTCTTTTCTGGTGGAAAATCACTATAAAACGACTCTGCATGCATTTGTATTTATAGTTGCACCTTTTTGAAGACCCTCAAATTGTAACTATTTTCAACATTTATAGGGAGGAGGAGAATCATCTTCTAATAATATTTGTTTTCCCACATCGTCTTTTACCATTAAGCAACAACTCCATCATCACTATCATTTTCCTCTTCCTTAGTTGCTTAGTGTCTCCCTCAACTGTAAATATGGGGGAAAAATTAACCGTGATACTCAATGAATTTTTCCAAAGAACTGGATGAGACAATTGTCATTTTTTTCTGGTCATGGCCCAATCCTTTGGTGGCAATGTTGTCTTCACACATTTGGAGTGGTTTTAACCCTTATATGATTTTAACATTAGATATTGAGGATTAAAAATAAGGAAAATATTTAGCACATCCCCAATATTCAATCTATAATCTCCCTTCCAATTCCAAAATATACACACCTATCAACATAACAAACAAAGAATGAAATAACTACAACTTGCTAACAAAAACACATTGATTTTCTATTAAAAAATCCTTAAGTTTGCATGTCCATATTCTAAACTAATAAAAATTGTAGGTTTATTGTGGTACAAGCTAAGTCAATATAAACACAATATAAAATAGTATTAAAAAGTTTAAATAACTTAGAAAATTGGCCCATGAAGGGAATCCACTATGAAGTCCACCTGATTTTTCTATGTTCTCCTCATATTGGATGCCTATCCTTGATTGGATTGCAAGGAATGATTCACCCAAAAATTACACCAATTCTACTTTAGGAGATTATTGAATGTCCATGTCTTCATCCTTCGTCCATGTAGAGCCATGACAAGCATAATTCCCAAATATATTGAGAAATCAATGGGGAGGAGGATTGAATCACCTCCTATAGGACTTGAAAGAGGGAAGGAATATGAGACACGAAATAAATAAAAGAAAATAACTTTAACTCAAGTGCCAAATATTTTATCTTCTAAATTGACATGAAGGTTGTGAATTCCTACTCAAATTCTCCAAGCACTAATATCTAGATGGTGATCTTTGTTATGCATCAACCTTGTTCTATATTTTCCATTGCCAACTTTTGTCCTTACTTCTCTTGCTATCAACCATTTTTAAGGGTTAATTCCATAAAGGAAAGTACATGAAGCTTGTAACAACTCTGCCAACATTTACTAAAATTCATAAGATCACCAGGGTAAAAATGAGACGAGTGTCACTGTGACATGACTTGACCTCCAAGTTCCAGTTATGGAAGTGAGGCTGACACGCAAACACTTACAGACATCCTACAGGGACTACATATCACTTAGGAGTTGAACAACCACCCCAAGTGATTAATACCTGAGTTGGAACCTTTTTTCTCTGACCTAGCACCCCAACCACACAGACAACAAGGAAAGAGTGTGGTTACAAGACCCCAACCACATGCACAAGCCTACTTCCATGCGGTTATGACCTAAATACTTTAGTTCACTTCCAACAGTTCTAAGATCTAATCCACTCTTTCAAGTTAGCCTCCAGACCATAGCCCAAAATTGCGTCTAACTTTCCAAAAGTATAATTAACATCATGACAATGCCAAACATTCAAACTTGAAGCAAGAGCTTGGCCTAGACATGCCTAATCTAAAACAGAAATTTCATCAAACATATGGAAAACATGTAAACTAATGATCCAGATTTAAACAGGAACGCAAAAAATTTCAGATATAACCATAAATACAGAGATGCAGCAGAAATAACACTTCATTTCACTAATATCAAATATTGAAATATGCTTACAAACAAAATGGAAATAAGACTAGTGTGGGTGATGGTAGCTTATCTCTAAGAAGAGATGTCATGGCTACGTGCATGTGAACTGAGTTACAATGAAGCTCAAGGGCCTTTTTATTATTGAACAATAAGAGAAAACCCTAAACAACCAAAACCCTAACCTGAGGAGATGTAACACCAAGAGTTTATGGGCCCTATTGGGGTTAGTTAGGCATCTAACTTCCTGGGATTGTAACTTAGTCATATTATCTCCGTTTGACACATATGAT
Organism: Pinus tabuliformis; assembly: GCA_031772625.1. NCBI lineage: Eukaryota > Viridiplantae > Streptophyta > Pinopsida > Pinales > Pinaceae > Pinus > Pinus tabuliformis. The sequence goes on along the minus strand of CM062816.1, from coordinate 815,469,973 downwards.
ACCTCGTTGGAAAGATTTCTCCGAGGACTACAACTTTTGATGGGATTTCCATAAAAATTGACTACATCCACATCCAACAGCTACTCTAGAAGCTCCACACCTTTTAAGGTACAAGTAAACATTGATATTCCCATATTTAAGAGCCAAATAGATGCAAACGTCATAGATAAATGGCTAAATCTACTTGAAGGATATTTTTATGTTGATGATTTTTCTAGCAGGGAAAATATCACTTTTTCTCTTCTCAAAGCCGCCCCCCATGTCATGGACTGGTGGGAAATCTACTATGAGCAGAAGGGTGAAAGTACGACCCCACTATTTTCAATCACTCCCACTTGGAATTCGTTCCCGGACACCATCAAGGAGCAATACTACCCTGTCGGGAGCTATGAGAAAAAATACATAAAGTGGACCACGTTGCAGCAAGGAAGGGACCAAGATGTGATAGAGTTTACCAATGTTTTTCATACCCTTCGAACGAAGTTGGGTATCAAGGATTATGAGAAACATTTGGTACTCAAGTACCGTGACTACCTATACAGACACATCCAAAATGAGATGGAGTTCCTGGACATCTCCTCGCTTGGCACGGTGTACCGATACACCATCAAGATCAAGCATAAGTTTAAATAGAAGAAGTGAGACTTTGGATCTGTGAATCCGAAGGAAGGTAAAGGTACCCCCAAGCCACAGAACAAAGGACAAAGCCAAGGCAGGACAACCTAGGATAACCCACCAAAGCCAAAAGCAAAGGACAACACTATGAAGCCAAAGAAGGATAGAGGAAACTGGTATGAGTTCTATAAGAGCTCCACTCACAACACAAGTGAATGTCGAGCCAAGAAGTCACTTGTGGCCAAGCTGAAGGCTTCAAAATTAGATGCATGTTCTGACTCTGAGTTAGAACCCGACAAGAGGAATGACAAAGGGAATCATATTATTGATGTGGATCCCAATACCATCGTTTCCACCATTAAGATCTAGAAGGAGGAACCCAGAGATCCAGAGGAGGAGGAGCATCTCTTCCACTCTCAGATGTGGGTAAAGGGTTCCCTGCTATAGTTCATTGTCGACAATGGGAGCCAAAAGAACCTCATTGCAACAGAGGTTGTGAAGCAGTTGGGCTTACCGCCCATAGCACATGCACAATCATACACCATCGGGTGGATTCACCAAGGACGGGATCTTCGCGTGAACCAACAGTGTTGCCTTCCATACAACATCAAGCCCTTCATGGATGAGTAGGGGTGATTTTAGGGGCGAATGTTCACCCTTTGGCGAAATTAAGGGGTTTTAAATTTTTAGTGGGCGAATATTTTGTATCATAGTACATTTTTATAAATCACCTCAAATAGCCCACCTTATTTTAAGGGAGAGGGTAAAAAAGGTAAATTTAGCCCTTGAAATTAGGAGTTACAAGCTTCCATTCGCCCATTTTCAAGAATAGGTTTTATTTAAGTGAATCCATTCGCCCATTTTCAAGAATAGGTTTTATTTAAGTGAATCCTATGGGCCAAAGGCCCAAATACCATATTTATAAAAGAGGTATGGTAAATTAATAAAAATATAAATAAATGAGAGGTATGGTAAATAAATAAAGCATTTTTTATATTTACTCCATAAGTCACCTTATATACATGCAAGGGTGTAAACAAATAAAATATAAGTAAAGTGGAGGTATGGTAAATAAATAAAACTTCTTTTTATACTTACTCAAAAGGTATGGTAAATAAATAAAAATATAAATAAACTAGACGCATGGTAAATAAATAAAACCTTTTTTTATATTTAGTCCATAACCCTTGTTCTATTTATGAAGGCTCAAGAAAGAGGTTTTATTTAAGTGAATCCTATGGGCCAAATAGCATATTTGTAAAAGAGGTATGGTAAATTAATAAAAATATAAATAAGCGAGAGGTATGGTAAACAAATAAAACATTTTTTTATATTTACTCCATAAGTCACCTTGTATTTATGAATGGTATGGTAAATTAATAAAAATATAAATAAACGAGAGGTATGTTAAACAAATAATTTTTATATTTTTTTATATTTACTCCATAAGTCACCTTATATTTATACTATGGGACAAATACCATGGATTAGATTGTTATTAATACCATGCAAAAAAACATTATTAATATTAATAAAAATAAAAATGGCACATGGTATTGACCCATGGTATTCACCAAAATGGCACATGGTATTGACCCATGGTATTCACTTGGAATGTAGCCTATTTAAATGGGGGAATTAAACTAGCATAGATCCATCTTTACTCTGGATCTACTAACCCCCGAGAGGTATCAAATATCGTGATATGCAAACTAGCATAGAGTGAAAAAATATTTGATCCGATCAAGAGTAAAAATGGATGTTGTAATTTAATGTATGTTAAACATTTTAGCTTGGTTAAAACAAAAATAAAATAAAAATCAACGATTAATTTTATTAATTTTTATAAATTACTAATAGTAATTTTTAAGCTCCAGGTTTATGATAACCCATGGTATTGACCCATGGTATTCATGTGAGCATACACTATTTAAAGGGGAAATTCTATCTTAGATCCATCTTAATCCTGGGTCTACCAAGTGCTCAGAGGGATAAATAGATTTCATCCCCCTAAGAGTGGTAGATGTGGAGTTAAGATGGATATAGGTTGGTTTTTATGATAATGAAGATATTAAATAGACTTAGGAAATTATATTGTAAAAACATCTTAAGGTGAATGGTTAAAGCATAGACATTGGACAAGTATATTTGTATACTTCTATTTTAAACTGAAACAAGCTAAAAGGAATGGATTGATTGCACTAGTCATCCTTCTATAACTTTCCAACATATGCTGGAGTAAACAAATTGTAATTTGGGTAATTTTTCTAATTGCAAACGGGAACATACTTGTGTATTGGCAGGGTGGTTACGAGGTCCCTAGAAGTGGAGTAAACAGATTGTAATTTGGGTAATTTTTCTAATTGCAAACAGGAACATACTTGTGTATTGGCAAGGTGGTTACGAGGTCCCTAGAAGTGATGAATTTGAATTTTTCTTGGTTTTATATATAGTATTAGGTTTTTTCTCATGCTTTCTGTGAATGGCACGGGTGAATTTTATCCTACACCCACTAGGTTATCGATATGTAATTTCGGTAATTTTGATTTCAAAAGATATTTTAAAGAAATGCAATGATTTCATTTGTGTATTCAATAAACACAAGATTTTATAATTGAGTAAAATATTCGCCATGCCTGGTGAGAGATTCGCCAAAAAATTATATATACATATCATATTATTGATAAAATCGCCTTCCATTTTTCCTATATACCATGGAGATTCGCCCATTTATTATACATGTAAATTTAGGGGGGGTTCTTAAAATTTTCCCTATGGATGAGGTATTATGTGATGTTGCTCCCCTTGATGTTTGTGATGTGTTATTAAGCCAACCATACTTGTGGAGGCAACATGTTGTGTATGAGTCAAGGCCTTGCGTTGTTATTGTTACCTTTGGAAATAATTTGTACAGGATACCAGAGGTAGCACCGCCTACCACCATCTCTTCGGTTACTGCAAAACGATGCAGTAAGCTCATTTCCAAAACTGAGAATTTTGTATTCCTGATGATATGTCCTCGTGGAAATAAGAAGACGGTGGCCACAACCTCCAGAGAGGGCTCCTCCGCTCGACAACAATAGATGGACAAGGTCATGGAGGAGTACGAGGACATCTTCACCTCCCCCGCAGGGATGCCTATGCATTGTCAAATCAAGCACTCCATCGATCTGACCCCAAGGGTGTCGTTGCCCAATGGACCAATCTATTAGCACTCCATTATGTAGAATGATGAAATCAAGAGGCAGATTCAGGAACTACTACAAAAAGTTCACATCTAGCCAAGTTCATTGCCCTGTGGGAGCTCGATCGTGTTGGTAGAGAAGAAGGATGGGACTTGGAAACTATGTATTGACTATCAGGCATGGAACAAGATCGCTGTCTGGAATAGGTACCCAATCCCACAGATTGATGACCTTCTAGATCAACTCAAGGGGGGGGAATATTTCAGCAAGATCGACTTGAAGTCCGGATATCACCAGATACGAATCGAACCCTACGATGTTGGAAGACTGCCTTCAAATCCAAGGAGGGCCTTTTCGAATGGTTGGTTATGCCATTCGGGTTGATGAATGCCCCTGCAACCTTCATGAGACTGATGGATGACATATTGTGGCCATTCACCAGCTAATTTATAGTGGTATACTTGGATGATATCTTGATCTTCAGCCAAAGTTGGGAAGAGCACCTCCACCACATCCGAAAGGTTCTCCAAACACTGTGGAAACACACGTTGTGTGCCAATTTGAAGAAATGCACTTTTGGCATGACCAAGGTTCAGTATCTGGGATACATTATCGATGAATCCAACCAAGATCCAAGTCATTTAGGATTGACCAGCCCCAACCACTTTGACAGAGCTCCGCATATTTTTGGGTCTTGCCAATTTCTACCGCAAGTTAGTGTTGGGGTTCTCTCATATCACTTGGCCCTTGAGTCAAGTCACCAAGGGAGGAGCGGAAGAAAAATTCTTTTGGTATGAATCTCAACATAAGTCATTCGCAGAGTTGAAACATCGCCTCTGCTCTGCATTAGTGCTCACGTTACCAAACGTCCAACAACCATTTGAGATTGAGATAGATGCCTCTGACTATGCTATTGGGGCAGTCCTTACTCAATAGGGGCATCCAGTGGCATATCACAGTTAAACACTTTCAGACACAGTTCAAAAGTATCCCACTTATGACAAAAAGATGTATTCCATTGTGCAGGCCTACTGACAATGGAAGCATTACATTTTGGGGAAGGAAACAATCATCGACATAGACCACCCACCCTTGCAGTTCATAGAGATGCAAGGGAAGTTGCAAAATGATCGCCATTAGAAGTGGTCCACATACCTGCAACAGTTCCATTTGGGTATCAAGTACAAGAAGGGAAACATCAATAATGTTGCAGAATGCCTGAGTCGACCATCGATCATGGCGTTAACCACTGTGCTTGACTCTTGTGGGCACGAGACTTCTGATTGGCCACTTCTCTACAAAAGTGACCCAGAATTTGGCCACACATACCATATGCTCTTGGAGGGTCAGCAAGTTCTAGATTTTCACCTCTATGATGCTCTATTATGCCACTTGGGACACCTTTGTGTTCCTTCAGGTGAGCGTGCCAAGATGATTTGAGAAGCACACTAAAATCGAGCCACTGGGCATTTTGAGGTCGAGAAAATGGTGGCAGTACTACATAAGTATTTCTATTGAATAAATCTTAGACTAGATGTCAGGAAGTACATCAAATATTTCACTTCATGTGCCATTACCAAAATGACCATCAAGGTGTCTATACTCTGCTACCTACCCCTAGTCGACCTTGGGAATCCATCTCCATGGATTACAAGTCAAGCCTTCCTTCTACCAAGCATGGAAGCGACTGTGTTTTTGTGGTCATTGACAGATTCTCAAAGATGGCCATTATGGAGGTATGCAAGAAGAATATCATAGCAGAAGCCACTGCTAAACTCTTCTTTGAACGAGTGTGGGTAAACTTTGGGATCCCACAATCTATCATCTTAGATCGGGACAATAGGTTCCTCAGTACATTTTGGTCCAGTCTCTGGTCGATGCTGGACACCAAGCTCACTATTTTCACATCTTTCCATCCCCAAACTAATGGTGATACATAGGTCATAAATAGGATGATCGTACACATTCTGCACATGTACAACTCAAAGCATCCACGCACATGGGATGAGAGCCTTCCCTATGTCTAGCATAGCTATAACCGGGCTCTCCACAACTCGACTAGTCACAACCCTTTTCAGGTGGGCTTGGGTTTCTAGCCAATATGTCCCATTGATGTGGCCATACCATTTGCAGCGACTCGGGTAGATTCGGCTCATTTCCAATCCAAAGCTGTCAAGGAAAATAGATACATTGAGCACATTCAACACATCCGCCAATAGGTCCATGACATATTGGAAAAAGCCAATGCTAAGTACAAGTAGCGGCATGATTAGCATCGGGTGCCACACAAGTTCTAGGTGGGCAACAAAGTTTGGCAACATTTTTAGAAGGAATGCCTCATTGGGCCATATCGCAAGATTCACCGGCTTCAATATGGGCCATACACCATCACCATGGCTGTGAGAGATAATGCTTTTGAGCTTAGAATTCCCCCATTCCTTGGCCTGCACCCAGTGTTAAATGTGGATCACCTTTGGCCATACTTTCTACCATTACTAGACACATCCGACATTGCAAAAAAGTTCACACCAATGGATTTAAACCCAAACTACATGGAACAAGCTGCAACTGATCGGATCATGGACACACAGATCAAGAACACTCGCCAACAGAAAATCCAGCTGTATCAAGTTATCAAAGTCAACCAACTACTACACCAAGGAAAATGGCTCACCAAGGACCAAGTTCAGTAGAAGTTTCCTCATCTCTTGGAGGAACTCAACACAATGGAGACCATTGCTTCCTAAGGGGGGAGGACTGATCCAGGTGGGTATTGGTGACCACCCGCCTACTCCACTTGGACCCTCACCATTATTCTTTCAGTTTCCTTAATTGTACCACAATTTACTATTTTTGGTAGTTTTTTGGGTCCTGAACTTCCGGAGCCGTGTTGAGGCCCTAAGCGAGATCCCAAAAAAAACTGAGGGAACAATGATGAGGGTCCAAGTAGAATAGGTGGGTGGCCACTAATATCCACTTGGATCAGCTACAATTCATGAATGAATATGTGATCATAAACTGATAGTCTTCATCTAAGAATCACCAAGAAAGCTCTAAGCCCTCTCTAGCTAGCTCTAATAACACTTGTTAGCCCATGCATTCATCAACAAATAAATAACTTATCAACACATGTCAAGAACCATAGATAGGTTACATCATATAACTGACATAGAACCAAACAATAACTAGCATATAAACCATGGAAAATCAACCATAATATCACTAGCATAATCACTACAAATGTTGATAGATGACAATAGGAATATATGTCATATTATCATATGAAAAGGCCAACCAAGTCATGGTCTTCCATGTACCACCTGACCATATATTGGGATGAACCAAACCTCTATTTCATCCAACCACCCCTACGCCATATTACAAGCATGAATGTGGGATCTCATGGAATAAACCAAAACAAAAACAAACTAGGGCTTCTGGAGGCCAAACCACCTCAACCCTTCTATTCTATCCATGCCACGGTCTGGTAATGGTAGACAAGTTAAAGCACCTAGATGAGTGGAGCGAGCTAATGACGAGTGCCAGTAGAGTAGGGGGGAGAATTTTTATTGGCCAGTGGAGGCCCCGCTTAACAGCCTAGCCTAGCGGAGATAGCCTGGTGGTATAGCCCTGACAAATCCTTAAGACTTACAAAGAAAAAGTGTCAGGAGAGAGGGTGTCGGGACACAGTGCCAGTAAGGTTGGTAGTGACAGCGAATGATGAAGGTGTCGGGAGGTCCCCACACTAACAACAAAACCCACAAATGGTAGCCATGAAGTAAGTTAAGTGGAAACGAATGGAAGCATTGGGAGATAGGCGTTGGGAAACGTGGCGGTATTCTGACATCTCGATAGAGGGAAGTCTTGTCATAGCTCAAGGTACTAGAAGTGTTTTCCCGCACAGTTGATCGTGTAGATCAACAATGGAGATGATAACTCAATCATCTCCTACACGCAGCTTCGCCGCCTAGGTCCGCGCCCCCACGGGCAGCCGGGCAGTGGCTATCCATAGCCAATTTTTTTTTTTTTTTTTATAAATAAAACATTTTTTTTTGGGTAACATTTTAAATGTATTTTAAAACATTTATATGTTAAATGTATTTTTAAATTTTATATATAGTTTTAAAATATATATATTTTTAAATATTTTAAATGTAATTTTTTTTTAAATTTAAAAATTTAAATGTTTTTTTTTAATATATATATATATTGGAAACATTTTAAATGTATTTAAAAAAAAATATATGTTAAATGTTTTTCTAAATTTTATATATGGTTTTAAAATATATATATTTTTAAATATTTTAAATGTAATTTTTCTTTTAAATATTTTAAATGTTTTCTTTTTAATCAAAAATATACTTTTTTTTTTTAGTTTATCTTTTTTAATCAAAAAAATATTTGTTTTATTTTTAATTTTAATTTTTTTTTGTTTAATAAAAATGTAGGTTTTAAAATTTTAAATGTTTTTTTTAAATCATAAATATATGTTTTTTAAAATTTCAATTTTTTTTTATTTTTTAAAATTGAAAATATATGTTTTTTTCTAATTTTTAAATGGTTTTTTTTTTAAATCCAAAATATATATTTTTTAAAATTTAAAATGTTTTTTGTTTTATATATATATTAATTGTTTTTGGTTTTTTTTTAGCTTTTTGTTAATGCTTTTTTAATTTTTTCTATTTTTAGTTACTTAATTTTATAGTTTTTTTAAATTTTTTTCTTTTTTATTTCCAAATTTTTTTATGGTTTACGAGATAATTTTTTTTATATATATTTTTATGTTTTTTGTCTTTTATATATATATTTTTATATTTGTTTTTTTTATGTCAAAAAAATTTGACATAAAAAATTTTAAAGTCTAAAAAATATGTAATATTTAAAAAAAATATCCACACTTAATACATTAAAAAATTTAAAGTGTAAAAAGAATCGTTCAATACCTTAATGGTATAACAGAATATTGTCTATGGTATCCCAAAGGAAATGGTCTCGTTATCCAATCTTATATAGATGCAGTTTGGGCAGGAAGTGTTGATGATCGTAAGAGTACCAGTGGAGCAACGTTCTATTTAGGTGGTTGCCTTGTTTTATGGTTAAGTAAAAAGCAGTCTTCAATCCCGATATCCACAACAGAAGCAGAATACATCGCGGCAACAACTTGTTGTCCTCAATTTCTCTGGATGAAGCAAACCTCGCAATATCTTCAAGTTAAGTTTGATGAGCCTATTCCCATCTTATGTGATAACACCAATATCTCCAAAAATCCTTTCATGCATTCCAAAACAAGGCACATTTCGATCAAATATCATTTCGTTAGAGAGAAGGGTGCTGAAAAGAATATCAAGCTTGAATATGTTGGCACAATGGAAGAAATTACTGACATCTTTACCAAACCATTACCTCGTGAAGCATTTCAGTATCTTCACCAAAAGCTTAGGATTCTCCCAAGTTCTCATTAGAATATTTCTCTTATCTAACTAAGTATAAAGGAGGAGTGGAGGTGTGTACAGGTCTGTAGGATGACAGTTTATCGGGGGGATTTACCCTTTACCATTGATGACAAAGCGAGAGAGAATGTAGTAGGAAGAGGTTCCATGATCGTTGGGGGAGTACTTGCATTGTCATCAATTTCAAATGGAGAGATTGTTGATCAGTTGTTGTCATTGATGTCAACCCAAGTAGCACTAGGGACTACCCCGATCTTGCATGGGCATTTTTACTTGAAAACTTACTCTATTCTGAGTCAAGGATCTTATAGATGGATTCTACTCATTGAGATGTTTCCATTGATATATGGCACGCCACGAATTCTTCACGGTTTGAGAGATATCGTGTTTGAAGTTAGTAACCCCAGTTAGTGGGATAAAACCCTATGGGGTTGTGGCATGGCACTCATAATTGGTCGTGGTCATTGAATAGTCAATAATTAATAATGTTTTTTTCCTCCTAAAATCCCTCCAACGTTCACTTGTTTAGGACCCTCTAAACTCAAGACATTCATATAAATATTGACCCTCATATCCTCCTCTAGTAAGGATTTTGTGGCTTCAAATAGGTCATCGTGGAATGTTCACTATAAAAAAATTTATGCAAAGCTTCAGAAGCGGAAATTAAAATCTAGTTGAGCTGAAATCTTGTTGAACCTCGTAACTGAATTTCAAATCTTGGTTCACTATTTTTTTAGAGATATGATCTGAGGAAGTTAGGGTTTTTGAAGGCTCCCGAATTCCATGTCAAACAGGGGACGTTGGGTAAATTGTCATAACTTTCTCTCTGAGCATTGGATTCAAATTTCGTAAATAGTGACACAAATAAGACGGACTGTAGTTTGTTGGGTGTCTTTTTCAGGGTTAAAGGTCGCAACCGTGACACATGGCACTTCATACAAGTTCGCTCTAATTAACATGTACATAATCCAATCATCGTGGGAGATTGGGCATAACTCTTTCTTGAAGAAACCAATATTGATCAGACCTTTGGGGTTGGAAATAGGACTCAGAGGGCTACCATAGTACGCAATTTCAGACCCTGTAGATCCAAAATTACATAGATAGAATATACTCAATATGGAGCTCCTAGAAGGCAAGAAAAAGCGTGCATTGAAGGATCACTACAGTAAGGAACACACATCAACAGTCAAGGATATGTCTCCTACAAAAAGGTATGTATGATTAGTGTTTACATTTGAATTTTGAGTATCATCTCTAACATATGTTTTTGCAGGACAACATAAGTATATACAGGGTCTCAGTTATATCTCTATGTCTCTATATGTCACAGTTAGTTTTGATACCACATTTCAGATGTCATATTCTTGATACTACACATTTGATGCTATACCAAGTCTGCTAAATCTATATGATGTTGTAAGTTCATGTTACTTGTCTTATCATAGTTGATAGAATGGTCTCGATTGTTGTACTTAGAACTTGGTCCATCACAACTCTAGGGTCTGTCATCAGTTTTTATTGTATATATCTTTAGGTCAATTTTGGATATAATCTTATATAGAGTCCAAGCCTATATCAAGAGTGGGAGTCTTTATCTACTGTTGCAACAAGTCAAAGAAAAACTGACAAGCACACTTCAGGTACACATTGTAATTTGTATTTGTATTTATTCATTATTATGCACTTACATGTGTTTTGTAGGCAGAGGCAAGTTTAAGGGTATTTTGTTTTGTTTTTGGATTGGTTTCACTGGGCAAATTTTGCGTGTAGATAGAAGAAGATTCAAGTACAACATCAAGCAAGAATTCAAGAGTAGAAGTATCAAATCAAATTAAACATTGCAATGGGACATCCTTGAAGACATGACAACCATCCAGATATCGTGAAATATTGTTAAGGCCAAGAATCATCATTGTAAAGTTGTAAAAGATTCATTTATAATAGAGTCATTTGTAAAAGATTCATCATTGTAAAGTTGTAAAAGATTCATTTGTAAAAGAGTCATCATTGTAAAGATTGTAAAAGAGTCATTTGTGAAAGAGTCATTCTTCCTAGAGTTGAAGAGGCAGTTTTGGGAGCTATAGGAGTCACTATTGTGATGATGTCATGGTTGGGTTGCAGGTCATAAAGTGATTGGGTATTTCGTCAAGTACACGAAAATCATTGTACATCTTATTGTATCGTGGATTGTTGTCCCTAGTTTGGGAATCCAAAGTCTTGTCTTATTTCAATCATTATAGGTTGGCAGGGAGGTACTAGGCAGGCATATGAAGTCCCTACAAGTTGGGGCATGTGAACACTTCAGGGTGGTAGGGTGGTGCTAGGGTGAGTTTTGGCTCACTAGGATGTTGGGTAATCCATTCAGTTGATTATTGAATAAACCAGGGCGTTGGGGCATCCTTCCAGTGGGAGTTGGAGAAGAATGCTTTTCTAGTATTCTAGGAAGTTGTTGCTTTCATTTCAGTAGGGGCTCAAGATTAAATAATTTATTAGAAAAGCGTTCGACGGTTTTTGACCTAGAGGGGGTCTTCCACCTAAAATTCTTGTGCCTACTATGTTCTTTTATTTACTGTTATTACTACATAAACATTAATAATAATTGAAGATTAATTAATGCTCTGAAAATATTTAAAAGTTATAATTGCTAAGGAATACTAATTCACCCCTCCCCCCCACCCCCAGTATTTCCAACATTGGCAACTCACCTTTCAAAAGGATAAGGAGGATTGGAAATGAAAATCCAGAAAGAGCATGGAATGTGGACTTGATTTGTCAGCACATAATCAAGAAAAGAAATGGTATGTAGACATTGAATATTCCAAGCATATGATTTGGGATCAGAAATGAAGTAGATGTACCTCATACCTTTTGAGGAGAAGCAACACAAGAAACAGTGGACTTATCAAACAAAACACAACTCAGGCCTAATAGTGATAAAAATCCCTATGAGTTGTGGAATGGAAGACCTACATCATTAAAACACTATAAGGTATTTGGGAGAAAATTGTTTATCAAAAGCAATGATAAAAATATTGGAAAGGTTGATTCATGCGCTAAGAGGGTATATTTCTCGGGTACTCTGCTCGAAGTAAAGGATACAAGTGCTACAAAAAGGACAAAGAGTATTGAAGACTTCATTGATGTAGTAATACATGAAATAGTACCACAATTAGAGTCCTCTAGAGGAAACATGAACTCATATGGAGAAAATAATTCAATAGTTAGGCCATCATAGCATGAAGAAACAGAGTCATATAATGAGGACATAGAAATGAGCACAACTGTTAAGCCCAAAACACCATCCAAGTATGTACAGAAAGAACATCATGAGATTCAAATTCTTGGAGATCAAATACTTGGGGTTTAGACTAGGAGGATATTTTTTGGCAGTCCAAGCTATGAAAATCTTGCCTTGCTATCTCAGGTTTTTCCTAAGAATCTCAGTCAAGCTAGTGAGGACAAGTCTTGGGTGAGAGATATGAATGAAGAACTTGACCAAGTTGATAAAAATGACGCTTGGGAGCTTGTTCCAAGACCCAAAGAGAAAAATGTCATAGGCGCAAAATGGGTCTTCAAAAACAAGCTAAATAAGCAGGGCCAAGTAATCAAGAACAAGGCTAGATTAGTCTACAAAGGGTATGCCTAGATAGAGGGGATGGATTTCGAGGAAACCTTTGCACCTATAGCTAGACTAGAAGCTATCATAATGTTTCTTGCATTTTCCAACCATAAAAGAATAAATGTATATCATATGGATGTGAAATCAATGTTTCTCAATGGAGATATGGAAGAAGAAGTTTATATTGAGTATCTACAAGGATTTACGCTCACTACAAATGAATGGTTTGTGTGCAAACTAAAAAGTGCCTTATATGGATTCAAACAGGCTCTTAGATCCTGGTATGAAAGACTGGATTGATATCTTCAGCAAAAATGCTTTAAGAAAGGCATTGTAGACAACAATATGTATATAAAATCTGAAGATAAGCATGTACTAATTATGGTAGTGTATGTGGTCGACATAATCTTTCGTTGCAACTTGGAACAATTAGGACATCAATTCACAAACTATAAGCAACAAATTTAATATGTCCGTGATAGGAGAACCGCCCTTCTTGTTGGGATTGCAAATTTCTCAATAAAAAACAGTGTATTTATTTCCCAATACAAATATCTATGAGAAACTCTGAAGAAATTTGGGCTGGAAGATTGCAAGCCAGTTAGCACACCCATAGTTGCAGGTTGTAAATTGTGCAAAGAAGATGAGACATCGCTAGTAAATCAGACTGAATACAAATCAATGATAGGAATCTTGTTGTATCTCACAACGTCGAGACCAGATATCATGCAAGAAGTGGGTCTTGTGGCCATATTTCAAACCTGACCCCGTGAAAGTCATGTCATCGCTATGAAAAGGATTTTCAAATACCTTCAAAGGACAACAGAGTATGGACTCTAAGAGTTTAAGTTGAAGGCCTATACTGATGTTGATTTGGCAAGCAATATTGATGACAAAAAGAGCACCTCTGGTGGAACATTCTTTTTGGGAAATTACTTAGTCTCCTAGGTCAGCTAGAAACAAGACTCCATTTATTTATCAACTATTGAAGCAAAGTATTTTGCAGCTACCACTTGTTTCTCACAAATTATAAGCATGAAAAAGACCTTGAAGGATATTAAGGTATAGTTGTGTTGTGGTAAAAACACAACCCCCCCATTATTGATGTGTTTACTTCAAATAATGGGGACCCTTTCTATAAAAATTTTGGCTAAACACCTTTTAAGATTTTTATTTAGTTGATTATCCTACGTTTTTGTTAATTTTTCATTTTCTTTGGATTCTTGTTTTGATTGCTTTGTTAGAATCAATTTTTTATAAGCTTCCCATTGACATTTGTTTCACCTCATTTGGTCAACTGGTTTGAAAATGGTACTCCTTTGAAGTCTCATCATTTATCTAGCCTGGGTTAAAAATGCATAAAATGTACAATATTGCATTTTGTAAATAAATTAGTTCAATAATGCATTTATTTTAAATATTAACCCCTAGTGAGTTTTTACTAAATTTTTTTTTTTTTTTTTTTACTTATACAACCAAATCATTAAGCAGCGAAACTTTGGAAATTTACTCCAATTTCCCAAATTGATTACTAATCTCAAAAACCCAGAATTTCTAAATGGTTGTAGTTTACTTTTCATTTCTTATTAAAGTCACTGTAGTTTATAAACTAAACTTCATTAAAATAAAACTAAAATAAAAAATATTTTATCGCATCGGGAGAATGGGTCTGATCGCATCAGAGTTTTTTATATTGCAAGTTTAACAAACCCCCGATACCTCCATTCTCCCAATTGCCGATTTCCCCATCATAAAAAGTCAAAAAGCAATAAGCATGAATATTATTAAATGAAAAATTAATAAAAGGAAGATCGCTTCGGAGATTTTACACGTAACAATTACAAAGACCTCGAGAATGCCCGATATCCGATTATTCAAAAGGCTTGGAAGTTTTATTATAAGCTTTATGATTTGGGTTTCAAATATCACTCATACGTATGAGTGAAATAATTATGGTGAGGGTAGTTGTAATAAAATATTAGATTAAATATTAATAATTTTAAATTAATAAATATATAATTGATTTAATTTAATTATAATTAGTTATTGATTAGATTAGATTTGTTTATAAATATTTAATTATATTAGTTAGTTAGATTAATAAATAGGAAGTTAAATAATTAGTTTAGTTTATAATTAACAATTAAAGTAGAATTAATTATTAGATAATTAGAATTTTAATTTAGGATAAAAATTTTAATTAAAATTTTGATTTTTAGCCTAGCAACAGACTTTCTAGATTTACGTCAGATTTGATCCATAAACTTTGGAGGCTCATAGATTGAGTTATACTTGGCCAAATCAAGCCCAGGACGGCTCATTGGAAATATAAAATCAAAGAGAACATTTCTGAAGAGGTTTCCCTAACAGATTTAATCATTTATTGAGTCAAAAATCAGGCAGAAGATCAAGCTCCAAATTTGTAAAACAAAATCAATTTTCTGAGTTATTTTCTGCATTTTCATTTGTCCAAGCCTCTTCATTGATTTCATCTTAATTTATTTTGATTATTTTTTGCAGGAAAACAGTGGAAGAAACATGGAGAAAAGGATCTCAATCAATGAAAATGCTCCAGCAATTGAAGATTAGAATTTTTGAGAAAATAAAATTGGATTTGACAGATTTACCTTCAACAAACTTTCCTCTCAAGAATTCCTTTGCAAATAGTATAAATAATAGATTACAGAATGTAATAAGGGGTTGCTCTCCTCTACAATTTTAGACTTCTGAAAGCATTTCTGTAATGAGAATTTAGAGTTGTAGGAGAGAGGAGAGAAAATCTTAGATCTGGGGATTATTGAGGATTTTTCCTTTGTATCTTGAATTACGCATGATGGGCAAAGTTTGCACTATTGTGGCTTTAGTTTTGAAGGCAGAAGTTCAAACAATGTAAAGAGCTATTGGAGACCAGGAATAGAGAAATGGATGCAATAATTTGGTATTTTTAATACTATTTTTCAAATATCAGTTTCAGTTTTATGATAACAGGAATGTGTCATTTTATTCATGTTTGTGCATTTTTGTCAATATGAGTAATTTGTCTCAATGTTGTTATTATGTATCTCTATTCTTATGAATTAATTTCTGATTTCTGAGTAACTATTTGCTCATAAATCTGTCTTATAAAACTGATTTATTGAATGGTAATGTGTTGTGAACTATTTCCACATATTATTGTTTAATTATGGGATTTACTGATTTGATAATCAATATCATTTTTGTGAACTACTTCCTTAGTGTTGTTGGTTTATTATTTCAGTTAAAAGGTCTCAATGGGATGTGTTTTGATATCCATAATATCAATTAATTGAACTACTTCATTAACTTGATATTCATTATAAACAAGACATATTTAAAATCCCAATACCTTAAATATCTTGTTCTTAGTTGGGTTAGATCTATATCTGCATAATTAGATAGGATTAATATTAGTTTATTTTTCTTGTAGTATAGAATAAGTTTGCATTTAAAGTAATTTCAACATTCTTTTAAGTCCTCTCCTTAAAGAGGCAAAATTTTAGTTGTGGTTTGGCTGAACCCAAATCAGCTTAAGGGTCATTCTCTTGCCTAATCAACAAGAAGAAGTGATCTAATATCTTTGTCTATTGGTAGTTAAAGATACATCATAAACGAATAGTAATAGGGAGAAGGTAACTGGACCTAGTTAAACCAGTCAGAGCCACCACACCAAATGGAAAAGGAGCTGCTTTAAGGTCCGGAACGGGTGGTTATCCCCCATTGTTGTTGCAGCGATTCTCAAGGCCTCAACATTTTTGGTGCTAAAAGGAGGGCCTGAGACTTTTTGCCTATTGGAGCCTTTTCAATTTTAACATTTTATTTTAATCACCATGGCTCCTCTTAAACTTCCAATTTGGAGTTGTATCCATGGACGAGCATCTTCCAATACTCCACCTGAAGTGGTAAAACTCTTCTCTCAGGCAAAGTTCAATGGTAAGAGAAATTCTTCTGCTTTTAATCATGTCTTTCAATTTATTCAAAATGTTTCAAATTATGATTTTCAAGGAATTGATGAAGGCATCTTATGTAGAATTTTTACTCTCACATTCACGGCAAATGCCAGAAACTGGTGTAAAACTCTTCCAATTACCTCAATTCACAGTTGAGATCAATTTGTTACAATTTTCATTTCTAAATTTAACGACTACGATTATGAACAGGTATGTGATGAAATTGAATATCTACGAAGATTTGAAAATGAGTCCGTTAAAGATTTTAATATTCGATTTCATTTGAATTGCTTAAGATTTAAAGTTGAAGATAAACCTACGAAAGAAGAATCATTAGATTGGTTTGAATATATTTGTTTTCTTCCACTCATTCCCAATCCATATGAAATCAATTCAAACTTTGTTCCATCCCCTTCTAATATAAATGAGAATTCCAATATGGATGTCCAAATAAATTGTGATGAAGTGGTTTCACAAAGCTTGGAAAATATTTATATTCAAATGCAAGAAGACAACAATAGCAATATTGGAGAAAGAGCCGCCTTGAAATCTGAAAGCTACTCTACAGTGATTTCAGAAAATCAGATTGTGAATCATCAAGTACAAGCAGCGATCAAAGTAAATAATAACATGCAAACTGCTGTACAAATTTCTGAATTTTTCCATGATGAGCAAATGCCAAAATCAGAGCAGCAAAGCAGCCTTCTTCAAGAAAGCATGAGCACACAAAGGAATGATTTAGAATCTGAAATTTACAATCAGCATAATGTACGAGAGTTCTCAAATCGAGACATTTTTAATTGCATTATTTCAAATTCACATTTTTCCCTTTATCCTGATATTTTTAATGATGGTAAGTTTTCCTCTCTTGGTATTAATGATGTTTCAGAAGATAAAGAGGATGATTTAAATGACATACCAATTAATTTTTATCAAGATAGAGAAACAATGATTGATCATTCTTTTGCCATTAATGAGTATGAAATTCTTATTCCTCCTTGTTTTGGTAAATTGGATGAGATCGAAGGGAATTCTAGATAATCTTGTGAAGTCGTTTATGATAATTACTCTGACATTGAGGATTTTGATTTCTATTCTTCTCAAGAGAATCCTCATGTTAAAATTCATATACCATCTGAGAATGAGGAACGCTTCAATTTAGAAATTATCCCAACCAATCCTCATTTTAGAGCAGCAAATTATCTTCATGATTTCACTATTCAAGAAAACATTCCAATTTATGATTCATATCATGATCAAACTTTCATTCCTATTCATAATCAGAATTCCCTTTCTAATTCACAAGTTGGAATTCGAAATTACTCAAATTCCATAATTCTGACCAATCCTTGTGAAAAAGAAATTATTTCAAAACGATCCCAATTGCGTTGTAACATTAGTTTTTTTTTCTAAATAAGACTATTCATTAACATAAAAGGGATAATATTACAACTTGACCGAGGTCAAAAACACTGCCCTGAAGGAGATGCAGAGAATATCAAAAACACTGCCCATGACAGGAAGCTTAGTCTAGAACCAGAAAGCAGAGCCCATGCAGGGGAATAAGTGGTGACCTTATTGATACTAAAGAGTCTACAGAAATTCACAAAAACTTGCAATTTGAACCAGAACTTGTAGAAATGAACCCACATATCAATTTGAATAAAAACTTTCCCGCTATTAGGGGCCTCAGGATAAGAAACCAAGGCAACGGAGAGCGAACTAGTCATCTGGAGGCTCTTCCACAATTCTGCACCAACCGGAATCAGGCATATCACTTGCACGAGCAGTCAGGATCAGAAGGGCCAGGATCTGTCGACGCCATCCCAATGCCAAGAGTATTACGAGCATGAATCTCTGTAGCCTGCAAAGAAAACAGATTCAGAGCAGAGACAGAGCCAGGGCCTTCCTGATGAGAGCTAGACTCTCCCACCTGGGGCTCCTCACGAAAGACCACCGAGATGTGCGCTGAAATTCTTGGGTGGTTCAGGCAACAATTGAAGGTGAAAATCGCAGAGCCGAATGAGGAAGAAGACATGGAGTCTAGGGGACGGGGCTCTGGGTAATGGCTAGGCAAATGAAGATGCCCTCTCCCACTACGAGTACGAGGGTAATGGCTGGCTATGAATTCACTAGAGAGGGAGGGTGAATTGGAGGACGGGCTGGAGGGCACACGCTGAGGAGTGCCCTTGCGGCTCCGCATTCTATGGTGCAACTAGGGCATAAGGGAAACAACAGCAATGAGATGAAAACAAGGCTGAGCGACAACGATGGCTGAGCATGGGCGAATCAAAGAAATGTCAAAACGAGGGCCAAAAGCCCAAGAGAGAAACCCGAGAAATGGCGGAGGCTACTCCTCAGAAAGACCAGAACATGGCTCCAACTTATTCGCCCCTTTCAAGCCGCGAAAGCCAACACCATACAGATCATAACCAGAATAGAAATCAGAGGTTGGGTAGTAGTGCGCTTGAATCAACAGAGGCACAACAACAATCCCATGGCTGAGCCATAATTTATCATTCTCAGTCATGCCTCGAAACGTACCCGCCATAACTAGCGTATTGAAGAGAGCCGAGGTGTAGGGTAGTCCGGAGCGTGCGAAGGCGATAACCATATCGGAAGACAGGCTGGGAGGATCAGAACCACTTGAGATGAAACAAATGAACTCTGCGTTCCTCAAATGCTGAGGTTATGCATTCAACATACGTTTATTTGTGCGATACTGGGTAGGCAGGTGTCGATCCACCTGGCCCCACCCCTGTCCCATCGCATTTACAACCTGGCTAAACACCCGCATCCGGGGAGCTGCATCCTTTTGGACCAGAGTTTTGCATTCCTGTTTTTTATCATGATTCTGAATTATGTCTAGAGCTCCAGTGAGAAGAGTATGCTCATTTTCCACTCCTAGGTTGGCCAGTAGATCTGCGACCTTGTTGTCTTCCCACTTAACATGATTGAATATGATAGCTTGGTTGGAGTTAAGCGATTGCTCTATAGCATCCATTCTGGCTTCGAGTCTCCAGCTGTTGGCAATTTTATGCGCATGAGCCCCATTAAGTAGTTGGTTGGCCAAGTTGATGAGGATTAGGGAGTCACCTTCTATCTCCAAAGGATGGAAACCATGTCTCTGGGAAAGAAGTAATCCTTGCCAGAGACTCTCCAGCTCAGCCGAGTTGTTCGTGTCCCATCCAATTGTGCTGAAGTAAAGAAGGAGAGGCAAACCCTTATGATCTCTGAAAATGCCACCAAATCCTGCTTTGTCAAGGTTGCCCTTAGAAGCCCCATCAAATTTGAGTTTGAAACTGTGCTTTGGAGGGGGGGTCCATAGGTGTTGTCTGATGTTGATGCCTTTTGACTATCTGTGATGGTGAGTTCCTTGAGGGAGTTGTATGTTCCAGTTTTCCCAAATGGCTTTCTCATTTTTCAGCATTGGAAAATCTTCCGGAAGCCAAGATTGAAGCGCCAAGGTCTGTTTAAGATTGAGACGGAAGTTGCCCCAAATGATTTCTAAAGGAGTGCTTTGGTCTTTGAATATACTCTTGTTCCTTTCCTTCCATATTGTCCATAGGAGGAGGCCAGGAATCATTCTCCATAATTGGTTGAGAAGTGCGCTTTTGTAAGGGCTTTGGTGCCAATGTCGAATGGAGTTGATGATATCCTCGAACACTCAGCATTTTCTTTGGTAGCGGAAGCTGGCCTTCTCCCACAGTTGGTTGGCAAGAGTACAGGAGTCCAGGAGATGTTGAAGCGATTCCTCCTGAGATTGACAATTGGGACAAATGGAGGGCCCATGAATGTTTCTTTTCCTTAAATTGTCCCAAGTTAGGATTTTTCGGTGCCCCATGAGCCAGAGGAATAAAGATACTTTGGGCCAAGTACCCGGAGCCCAAATTCTTCCCCAGAGAGGATCCAGAGGCGTTGGATCTTTGCATATAATTTTGTGAGCCTCTTTGGTAGTGAAGGAGCCTCTAGGGGTATATCCCCATCTCAAGATATCTCTGCCTTCAGAAGATCTAATGCAATGTTTGTGGAGCTCACTCTCCAGGATCTCTTTAGTCTAGTTATTTGCATTCCTGATTAGCCTATCGATCTGCTTCCATTGTCTGTACCCTTGTTATGTCTCCGAAGTCCACTGTTGCTTAACGGTTTCGTTTTGTTGCTCCTCCCAATCTTGACATGGAGGCGGTCTAAGGATGTCGTTGAGCTTTGGAAGTTGATTCCAAGCATTCGTCCAGAATCGGGTCGTGCTGTCGTTTCTAATTTCCCAAAAACTGTGTTGTTGGATCAACAAGAAGTGTTGTCTAGCAGTGTTCCAAATTAGTGATCCTTTGTCAGTAGGAGTGAATCTAATAAGCTCCTCTGCAGGTTTGTGATTGGTGTATTTGGCTGTCCAAATGGCTGCCCATGGCTTATCGGGTGCAGAGAGCCAATGCCACCATATTTTTGCGCCCATGATTTCGTTACTATGATTAGGATCTCGCAGACCTATTCCCCCTTTTTCTTTTGGTTTGCAAGCTGTAGTCCATTTGACAAGGGCCCATTTGTGATTTGTGCCAGTTGCACCCCAGAGAAATTGCGTTGTAGAGCTCTGATTTTTTAAGGACCCATTTAGGCACTGTCAGGATTGAGAAGAGGTAGAGAGGCATTTCCTGAAGCACAGCTTTGATTAGCACCAATCTGCTAGCTATGTTCAGAGTTCTGTGAGTCCATAAAGTGAGACGAGATTCAAGTTTCTCAAGGAGCATACGCCAAGAGGCATGCTTGATTGCAGAGTCTATAAGGGGGACGCCCAGGTATTTGGAAGGTAGGGAGGCTATGGAGAAGCCTAGAATGTGGGCAATAACATGCTAAGTAACAGGAGGGGTATGAAAGAAGAAAATCTGCAATTTTGCCTTATTTATGCTTGTTCCTGAAGCGTCAGAGAAATCATTCAAGAGGGATTTAAAAATGGAGGCTTCCTGAACAGAAGGGTACCCGAAAAGCATATTGTCATCAACGAATTTTTGATGAGTGATGGCTGGAGAGTTGTGAATGGATATTCCTTTGAGATGCTGGGAGAGGAGGGCCTGCTTAATATGGTGACCCAGACCTTCTGCCATTAGAATGAAAAGGAATGGGGATAGGGGATCCCCTTGCCTGATGCCTCTGGAGGGATTGAAGGGTCTAGAGGGAATGACATTTATGAGGATTGAGAAGAATGTTGTAGAGATTAGACTCAGAATCAAGCGAACCCACATTGGTGAAAAACCAAAGGCAATTAACATTCTTTGAATATAAGTCCAGCTTAACTTATCGAAAGCTTTGGAAAGATCAATCTTGAGAATCATACCTGCCTGTTTGGAGTGCTTGAGGGAGTGTATGATTTCATGAGTGAGAATAATGTCGTCCAGAATTTGTCTTCCTTCTACGTATCAAGATTGTTCGAGCGATATGAGCAAGGGCAAAAGCAGCGTCAATCTATTGGCAATGACTTTAGATATAACCTTATATATAACATTGCAAAGAGCGATTGGGTGAAACTTATCCGGAGTATGGGTGTTCTCTTCTTTTGGAATGAGGGAAATAAAAGTTGAGTTTAGAGAGGGCAGAAGCCAATGTAGAGTGCGTGATTCCTCCACCACTTGCCATACCTCCTCTTTTATAAGATCCCAGAAAGAGTGGAAGAAAGTAGTAGTGAAGCCATCCGGACCAGGAGCTTTGCCCTCCTTCAGCTGATTCATAGCCAGATCCACCTCCTAAGGCGATACAAGTCAAAGAAGGAGATGGTTGTGCTCTTCTGTGATAATTTTCAGCACATTTTGAGTGATCTTTTCTATAGCAGGTCGTCTATCAATTTGGGGTTCTTAATGGACCTCCTAGAAGTGACTAATCAATTCCTGTTCAATCTCTGCATGGT
Organism: Pinus tabuliformis; assembly: GCA_031772625.1. Taxonomy (NCBI): domain Eukaryota; kingdom Viridiplantae; phylum Streptophyta; class Pinopsida; order Pinales; family Pinaceae; genus Pinus; species Pinus tabuliformis. The sequence goes on along the minus strand of CM062816.1, from coordinate 815,447,237 downwards.
TTTCCACTCTTTCCCCTCCTTTATTTTGAATAAAAGAGATGGTGTTGTGCATTCTTCTTTGAATTGTAGTTCTGTGGAAGAATTTAGTGTTCCTTTCGCCTTCTTTCAACCATCTAATCCTACATTTCTACTTCCAGAGAATTTCTTCCTGCTTTCTTCTTTCCTCCAATTGATTGTGAATGTGTTTTTCCCATTCCAAAGTCCCTTCCTTGTATCCCTCTGTAATTATCTGTTGCTGGAGTTCTCTCATTTCTTTGTTTAGATCTTGTTGAGCCTGAAAGATATTACCAAAAGTCTCTTGATTCCAGCGTTTGATTTGAGATTTCAAGAATTCGAGTTTCTGTTGAAACTAAAACATTTTTTATCCTTCCGGCACCGGCAAGTTGTTCCAAGTGGATCTGATGAGATCGTTGAAGGCGGGATGGGAGAGCCAGAATGCCTCGAACCGGAATGGACGTCTGGTTGAGTTGCCTGGCCTTTGCCATTGGAGAGAGATAGGCCAATGGTCAGAACCAGTATATGGCAGAATTGATGCTGAGAGGTCACCGTCGAGATGCACTGCATTATCAGAGATGAGGAATCTATTGATTTTTGAAGAAATTTGTTGTCGCCCAGCCCCGCGATTGCTCCGGGTGTGCATTCCATTGAAGGTTTGCATATCTATTAGCAAATTGTTTTGGATAAATTCTTTGAAGTGGCCATTTTCCTGTTCCAGCTTGGCTCGGCCTCCCTTATTTTCCTCTAGCTTGGTGATCATATTGAAGTCTCCCCCAATGATCCATAGAGGATGGACTCTATTGAAGTTGAGAGCTTCTATTGTGTCTAGAAGAGCGATTTTGTTGGCTACTTCCTGTGGGAAGTAAACATTAGTGAGATGTCCATGAATGTTGGTGCCGATTATATGAAACGTTGCCTGTATAATGTGATGGGAGGCATGAAAGTCTGAAAGTGTTATAGCTTGTGTGTTCCAGGTAATTGCCAGTCCCCCGGAGGCACCCGAAGCGTCCACTGCAACCGAGTGACAACCTGGCCATGCTTTAGAGAGGATGTTTCCAAGAGTGTTACTATTACATTTTGTTTCCTGCAAAAAGAAAATCTGGGGCTGCTCCTGCTTTATCATATTTTTAATCAATCTGAATTTCCTGGGGCTGTTGAGCCCTCTTAGATTCCATGAAGTGATCTTCATGATTCACTAGTAGTAGTGGGTTTGTAATACTTCGTCAATTTAGTAGATCTGCCTGAGTCAACCAGGATTTTCCCTATGGCAATAGTTCTTTGAAGATCTGGCTTTTTTCTACGTTTTTTGGAGTCCTTAGGAAGGAAGTTGCCATCCCGTTGACTGCCTGGCTGTATGCCCAATTTTTGTTGTTGATAGGCCCTGGAGATGATGACTTCCAAATTACTGAGCTGATGCGCTTGAATCTTGTCATATTCTTTCTTCCTGCATACTTGTTCCAACTCAAAAATGTCTAATCCTCCCAAATCAATGCTTTCTGGTTCTTCTTCCCTGTGTTGCAATTGACTACTTTCCATTGAGGTGAGTGCTAAGGGCAGAGATTGGCTAGGGAGACCATCAACATCCATTTCAATGGATTTCCAACCAAGGTTCGTTTGAGACTCCTTAGGAGTCCCAATGATGACTTTTGGAGGTAGGGGAGTGGGTGAGGAGGCAGGGGGAGGAGGGGAAGGGATGATCAGCGGTGGGATTAACGCAGTGTTTTGGGATGGATCTTCTGAGGATTTGGCAAGAACTTCAAAGCTGTTGCTCATGGAGGGGATGGAGGCAGTGTCCTGCTCGGGTTTTTTTCCTGAGGTAGATTTTTTATGAGATCTTTTATGGTTAGCAACCTTGGTAAAGCCATCATGGTCCGCCTTTCCTGAGGGTTCAGAGGCTTGAGGTTTAGCATTTAGAGGGAAATCCCAAAAAAGATGCCTAAGGGCATGGCACTTACGACAGCGAAAAGGAACATGTTCAAAATCTAAGGGTTGGATCCATTCATAGTCATCATGGAAGAGACTTACCGAGTCTGGAAGGGCTTTGTCGAGGAGAATGAAGACACAAATGCGGGCGTAAGAGGTATATCTACATAGCTTCGTTTCCTCAGCAATTTTGACAAACTCTCCCAGCGCCTTACCAATGTCTCTGAGTGATTCTTCATCCCAGTATTCTGATGGGAGCGAGTACATCCTGATCCAGACTGGCGCCCAGCTGAGATCCTCCTTGTCAGGGTTAAATCGCTCTACCCATGCTCTTAAATACAAACCAGCAAAGTTGAAGAAGTAGGGACCTTTATCCATAACCCTGTTCCAATCTTCGATGCAAATAAAAATCGTCGTCAAAAACCCCTTTGGTCCTAGCTTTAGGGTGACATGTACCTTGGGTTTCCATTTGGCAGAGATCCATCCTTGCAGAGATTTTCCCATCAGCCAGAATCCAATAAATTTGCCAATGAACGTATGGTCCTTCATGTACTAGATTTGACTATTGATTCTGTGGCTAGGAAGTTCTATTTTGGGTCTTTCAGCTGCTATGGGTCTGCATGTCATTGAGGCAACCTTTAGAGTTTCCTATTGCTTGGTCTTTCCTTCTTGTTCTTCATTGCTTCTGTCAGACTGCACAGTGGAGTCCTTTGTCTTTTCTTGCATCATGGGGTCCCATTTATCCGTGTCATCCTGTTCTGGTCCCAAAGGCCTGGTCAGATTATTCGCTTGAGGATCGCTTTCTATTGAAGGGGAAGGCTTCGAAGCCCCCCCAGGGGAAATCCATTGCAGTTCAGATTATACTAGCAATCAGCTGTCCCGATGAGGTAGGCGAGCGACAAGTAGAGGTGGAGAAATTACAGATTTCGTCGTTGTAGAGGCGTGCAAAAACCCTAGGTTCTGTCTATAGAAGTTATTGAGGTAGTTACCTGCTGTAACATTAGTTGTAAAAATAGTGATTTCATTTTATTTTTGTTTCCTCACTTATTTTGTTCAAATTTAGATTTATTTTTTGATTTTATTTTTCAGAATTTTGACACTTTACGCTACCATATTGAGCACTTTATTATCAAACACTCAATTGATGAATTTCCCTATTGGGAAATTGAAGTTTCATGTTATAACCATGAACATCAAAAGCTATTAACATGTCAATGTCAATCGATGTTCATTTCTTATCAGAAGCTTCTATCTTCTCAAAGGCAATGTTAGCAAGAGAATGTATTTTTACAATCTAGCCAACGATCTAATTCAATCAATAATTTTCCATTTTATTTGAAAGATTTCCATCCATTTTTCATTAGCTTATTTGAAAACTGTTTGGAAATTTTTCCTTCAAAGAAGATTGTTAATAATTTAACATTTGTACATAACACTAACAATTTTTTTTCAGGCCTTTGAATGTAAAAGTTCATATCCACAATCTAGCCTTTCATCTCCTCTTTTGAACATTTCCCAATTATTAATAGAAATCCATCCAGATTTCTATGATCCAATTGGTATTCAATTGGAAAGGAAATTTCAAGAGAAAAAGATTTTCATTAAGTTGCTAACAATAACTGTGCATTCTATTTACAGATTTAATTTTCTTAGTTCAATAAGATTTCTATTTTTATTACTAACATTTGAATTGTACATACATGCAGGGATTAGAATGAGAAAATGGTTACACTGGAAATATGACTATACCTAGTCATTTTCACGTATATGGTTAGAATAGGTGTAGAAATAATTTAGTTAATTTGTTTTATGTAGTTAATTTATTTTTAATAGTTCCGCAGATTAAAAATAAAGGAAGCAATCAGCCCTTCTCATATCATATACATGTTCAAGGAAATATTTACCTTTCATCAGAAAATTTCTAATTCTTCCTTCCCATTTTTAAATCAAAATCTATTGCAACAATACCTCTACCCATGAATACATCTCTGCCTATTTTTGAATAATGTATTGACAGAATTTAATTGAGTATGCACCTGGCACACATTTAAATCTGTGTTGATATTCTCCACGACTAGTGGCTTTATCCCATTCGGACCTTTAGTTTATTATTTGATGCTGCAATACGCATCATATTCATTTACTAAAGGCATTATTGAACAGTCACTATAACAATACAAATTCTTCTCAAGTTATTCGGAATAAGCAGAGGTAATAAATTGTTGTTTCAATTCAAAAGGGAAGACTATTTTCATATTTATTTCTGGTAAATTTTATATTTCCTGAACATAAATAAACATATTTTATTTAGGCTGATTGCACATTCCGATTTGAAATAAATAATGAGATGATTTTGAACAAAGTCAGAATTTTGATAAATCGAAGGAAGAATTTGAATATTTATGAGGTAAAATCTACAAACAATTTCCTTCCAGGTATGCATTTACAAATTCGTTCTCATCTATTATTAGTTTCTATTTTCCTTAGTTTATTTTTTATTCTTGTTCTGTTTTAATTGCAGGCTTTCATTTGTTATCAAAACTTGAAGTAAGCAGCAAACCTAGTTCAAATTTGCAACAGATTCAGAGAAATTTTATTTGTAATTCATTAGAATTTGAGAATTCTTTAACTTTGTTTTTATTCTTTTAGGAAACCCAATCGAAATTAAAAACAGTATCATAAGATTTCATCGAAAGTAGCTATTAGCAGTTTTGATAACAAATTGTTCATAAAATATCTCCGATGTATTACCTCACTCATATGCCATATTGCACTTCGCATATCGGAGGTTTGCAGTTGAATATACTTCCATTATCATGAATTGCCAATCTCTGATAAACAAATTTACCATATTGCGATGACCACATAATTCCGGACACGATATGATATTCAAATCAAGTTTATAAAATATCACGTCCATTCAATCACAATAATGATAGGAGCATAACTTCAAAAGGGCCGATGTCTTAGATCCGATATGTTATTAAATTTTCATCATAAAGTTATTGGGTCCACTCTTCATCGCATATCGGCGTATTGAGAATTGTTACATCATGTGCTTAAGATTGTCGATCGCGATTGTCGATTAGCCACGTCATTCATCACATATCGGCATCACAATAATCAAATTCTCTTACATCAGGTACCCAAAGTTCACCAATCACCGATTAGCATCGCCGATTAGAAATCACCAATATCGCAATCGCTTTATCGCATTTTTATTTATGCTCACATCACAATTCAGAGTCTGCAACGTGCATTGTGCGATGTGGGAAACACAATGTAAATATTCCTCGATCCCCGATATAATATTTCCTCAATGATGTGATCGCTCCATCTTATCGCACATCTTCTCATTACATGTTTTCATATCGGCAATTTTCCATTGCAATTTCTGATGTGATAGCTTCCAATGCATGCCTCTGAGCCATTAACATTTAATCAATATATGGCATACCAACAAAGGTGAAGTCTTGGAAATTAAACTTGAAACATGGTGAAGAAACATGTGATGTGAATCATCCGATACGGTGATGTGTTATTTTAAAAGCAAGCTTGGGTAACCACTATGATAAGAAAGCAGTTAATGACAAATTTGCAGCGTATTCAAACCATTTTGATTTCTCATATATTTCAGTTTTAAATATATAATTCCATAATTAAAAAAAGAAATTTAAGACCTCTCTATCTTCACATTTAAATTTTATTATCTTGGATATGGTCTTGATGCTGGGCAATTTATAAAATCATGGAGTTTATATGAAACTTACAATATTTTGAGAAACAGTCATTACTGCAAATTTTCATTCTCATTTCTGATGCATTTGTTTTCCCTTGAACATTAAGCATTCCATTTTTGCAATTTACTTCTTTCTTTAGTTTAGATAAAATAAATAATGATTTTGGGTTATAGGATTTTGGTTAGTTTGACTTCTTCATGTTTTTAATGTTAATTAAAACAAGAAGTCAACTAATCTGGAGAAACTGATACATTTCAAGTAAGATCAAAAGCAATTATCCAATGGTAAGATTCATGTATCCACTCTCATTAATTTACATTTCGTTACTTTTCGAAGTCCTATACTCTTCTCTTGGCTTTATTTCAATAAGCAGCGATAATCTTCATCGAAACAACTACACCAGGAAGTTTCTGAACCTTTAGTTTGTTTCTTTAAGAATTCTTTTTTTAATTAGAAAATGATTAAGATGATGCTTGGAAACAAGAAAATTGATATCAGACAGAAAGTTTTCATTGTGGCTGAATTTTATCATCGCTGCTATCCAAAAAGCCTAAAACACTTACAACCTTGCAAGGTATGATTTTTCCAAATCACGGCATAAGAAGAAATGTTTACGGGATTATTTTCTTTTTCTTCATATTGTTGAGACAATGGTATAACCATTCTTGTTAGAGTTTGTATTTCAAAACTTGGATCTTCCTTTCACTTTTCAATTTTTTCATTTTTGTTTGTTGATTTCTTTTCTCACTTTAGCATAAGAATTATTTTCCTTTGGTTTTAAGTTTTGATTTTGGTGACTTTTCCATGACTTATATGGAAGGCCTACTTGTTACCTAACAATGGTCAGCATATACGGAGAAAAATTGTTAATAGTTACTTATTAGCTTTTTCTTAAATCTCTTAGTAAAGTTTGATTTTCTTATTATAAAGGTAGACATACTTAAGGAAGAGATTACCAATTTAGAGAAGTTGACAAAGTATCATAAAATCTGAAAAAATTCTTTTTCATCGAAATTGTAATCATTTTGAGATTTCAAAATTTTATTAGGATCTTTCAAAGTTTTATTATCAGTCAAGAAAAGTTATATTTAACCAAGTAAAGACACTTTACAGCAAAACACCTTTAACTCTAAAATTGTCATTCTTAACCCTTAAGGAGTCAATGATTCTCCCTATCCCAGAAAGTCTTATTTTTCTAGAGTGTGATCCAAAAGTATATTTAAACTTAAAAGATAAGAGATCTCATCATGAGTCTGCTTACCATGATCATAGGGGAAAAATACCCTGACATTACCAACACTGCTAAACAAACTAGGGTAATGGCTTATGATTGCAAACAATTATAAGACAAGGGGTCTCATCACTAGCCAACTTGTTCAGTCTAATTATAACCAGTGAATGGAATTGTCAACTCTTTGGCTACCAAACCAGGACAATGACTTTCAAGAACTAAAAAATAAACATATATAAATGGATTTATCTCTAGGTCAATAATTCTTAAAGAGATGAGATTCTGAATCATTGATGATTAAATGGTAACCCTGTCGAGACTATAAATGTTTGATGACAGCAGTGGCTCTACCCGTGACAAATGTGTATATTTTAAAAAGCTAAGCTATAAAGTGACTGCTGCTTTATCTCTACAACTAATTAAGGACTGATATAGAGTTTTGAAATATTTTAATGTATGAAGAATTTTAAGAAAAATTACAGTTAGATGATTCTTGCTTTTATTCAGACTAATGAACCTAGTCAAACATTCCAAAAAAATAGTATTTTCTTCTTTAATTATTTTTACTTTAATTTTAGGAAAATCTCCTTTATTTTAAACAAAGATAAATGGTTCTTCTCCCGTGTGTTGCCATTGTTGTGGTAAAAACACAACCCCCCAATTATTGATGTGTTTACTTTAAATAATGGGGACCCTTTCTATAAAAATTTTGGCTAAACACATTTTAGGATTTTTATTTAGTTGATTATCCTACGTTTTTGTTAATTTTTCATTTTCTTTGGATTTTTATTTTGATTGCTTTGTTAGAATCAATTTTTTGAAGCTTCCCATTGACATTTGTTTTGTCTCATTTGGTCAACTTGTTTGAAAATGGTACTCTTTTGAAGTCTCATCATTTATCTAGCCTGGGTTAAAAATGCATAAAATGTACAATATTGCATTTTGTAAATAAATTAGTTCATAATGCATTTATTTTAAATATTAACCCCTAGTGAGTTTTTACTAACAATTTTTTTTTTTACTTATACAGCGAAATCATTAAGTAGCGAAATTTTGGAACTTTACTTTAATTTCCTAAATTGATTACTAATCTCGAAAACTCAAGATTTCTAAATGGCTATAGTTTACTTTTCATTTCTTATTAAAGTTGATATAGTTTATGAACTAAATTTCATTAAAATAAAACTAAAATAAAACAATATATATATATATATATATATATATATATATATATATATATATATATATCGCATCGGGAAAATGCATCTGACCGCATCGGAATTTTTTATATGACAAGTTTAACAAACCCCCGATATCTCCATCATCCTGATTGCCGATTTCCTCATCATAAAAAATGAAAAGGCAATAAACATGAACATCGTTAATGAAAAATTAATAAAAAGAAGATCGCTTCGGAGATTTTACACATAACAATTACAAAAACCTCGAGAATGCCCGATATTCGATTATTCAAAAGGCTTGGAAGTTTTATTATAAGCTTTATGATTTGGGTTTCAAATATCACTCATACGTATGAGTGAAATAATTATGGTGAGGATGCTTGTGATAAAATATTAGATTAAATATTAATAATTTTAAATAATTAATATATAAAATATATAATTAATTTAAATTAAATTATAATTAGTTATTAACTGGATTAAATTTTTTTATAAATATTTAATTATATTAGTTAGGTAGATTAATAAATAGGATGTTAAATAATTAGTTTAGTTTATAATTAACAATTAAAGTAGAATTAATTATTAGATAATTAAAATTTTAATTTAGGATTAAATTTTTAATTAAAATTTCATAGCTCAGCAACAGAATTTCCAGATGTACGTCATATTTGATCCATCAACTTTGGAGGCTCATATATTGAGTTATACATGGCCAAATCAGGCCCAGGACGACTCATTGGAAAGATAAAATCAAGGAGAACATTTCTGAGAAAGTTTCACTAACAGATTTAGTCATTTATTGGGTCAAAAATCAGACAAAAGATTAAGCTCCGAATTTCTAAAACAAAATCAATTTTCTAAATTATTTTCTGCACTTTCATTTGTCCAAGCCTTTTCTAATTGCAAATCCATTCGTCAATAATATCCTTGGCCAATTAAACCATCCCAGACATCAATAGAGAGCTTATATTTTATTTTCAATTATTTATTTAAATAGAATTTGATTAGATTTGATTTAATTGCCAGAAATGATATTTTGATTTTATTGATTGCATCTTAATTTATTTTGATTTATTTTTGCAGGAAAATAGTGGAAGAAATATGGAGAAAATGATCTCAATCAATGAGAATGCTCCAGCAATTGAAGATTAGAATTTTTGAGCAAATAAAATTGGATTTCACAGATTTACCTTCAACAAACTTTCCTCTCAAGAATTCCTTTGCAAATAGTATAAATAATAGATTGCAGAATGTAATAAGGGACTGCTCTCCTCTGCAATTTTAGACTTCTGAAAGCATTTTTGTAATGAGAATTTAGAGTTGTAGGAGAGAGAAGAGAAAATCTCAGATTTGGGGATTCTTGAGGATTTTTCCTTTGTATCTTGAATTATGCATGATGGACAAAGTTTGCACTATTGTGGATTTAGTTTTGAAGGCAGAAGTTCAAGTAATGTAAAAAGCTGTTGGAGACCAGCGACAAAGAAATGGATGCAATAAATTGATATTTTTAATACTATTGTTTCAAATATCAGTTTCATTTTTATGATAACAGGAATGTGTCATTTTATTCATGTTTGTACACTTCTTTTGATATGAGTAATTTGTCTCAATGTTCTTATTATGTATCTCTATTCTTATGAATTAATTTCTGATTTATGAGTAACTATTTGCTCATAAATCTTTCTTATAAAACTAATTTATTGAATGGTAATGTGTTGTGAACTATTTCCACATATTATTGTTTAATTATTGGATTTACTGATTTGATAATCAATATCATTTTTGTGAACTACTTCCTGAGTGTTGTTGGTTTATTATTTCAGTTAAGAGATCTCAATGGGATGTGTTTTGATATCCATAATATCAATTAATTGAACTACTTCATTAACTTTATATTCATTATAAACAAGACATATTTAAAATCTCAATACTTTAAATATCTTGCTCTTAGTTGGGTTAGATCTATATCTACCTAATTAAGATAGGATTAAGATTAGTTTATTTTGCTTGCATTATAGAATAAGTTTGCATTTAAAGTAATTTCAACATTCTTTTAAGTCCTCTCCTCAAAGAGGCAAAATTTTAGTTGTGGTTTGGCCGAACCCAAATCAACTTAAGGGTCATTCTCTTGCTTGAGCAAGAAGAAGAAGTGATCTGATATCCCTCTCTATTGGTAGTTAAAGATACATCATTAACAAATAGCGATAGGGAGAAGGTAACTGGACCTAGTTAACCAGTCGGAGCCACCACACCAAACGGAAAAGGAGCTACTTTAGAGTCTGGACCAGGTGGTTATCCCCCATTGTTGTTGCAGCGATTTTCGAGGCATTAACAAGTTGACTAATCCCATTCTAATTGTGTGATAATACTAGTGCCTTCAGTATCTCTAGGAATCCTGTCATGCACTCAAAGACCAAGCACATTCCTATCAAGTTCCATTTCTTAAGAGAACAAGTTGCAGCTAGCGTTGTTTGACATGAACATATGGCCACTAAAGACCAACTTTCAGACATATTTACTAAGCCACTTGCAAGAGAACCCTTCGAGTATCTCAGGTAGAAGCTAGGGGTTATGACTCCTCCACCCAAATGACTCAATTATAATATGCGTTGGAATTTGTTAGTGTCAATCATTTTTTCCTATCACCAATGATAAAATATGATTTTACCAAGTTTTGTTAGGGGTCTCAAAGTCAAATTTTATCATGTCACTAGGTATTTAGAATAAATTTGGTCACTGGATAGTGTGTCTAGGTCTACTGCTGCTCCTTCAAGATTTTCATGTTCCAGTCACTGTCATCACTCATTTGGATTTTCCATCATCGAAAAAAACATTATCATCATCTTAGTCATGTCACCATGGTCTTCATTCCACTCAGTGTCTCCATTAGGTCATTAGGGTTAGAGTCATCAAAACTGTCATTTCATTCAATAAACTGGGAAATGAAGGAGTAGTGGTAGTGTTTGCTCAAAAAGTTCAATTTCTAAATGTAATTCATTTCAAAGTGATGTAATAAGTTATGTTCTAAACACTATATTGAATATTCCTAAACTACATTGTTTCCAAAGCAAAAGTGAAAAAGACATAGTGTTGGCCACCCCACTACTATGAAAAGAAATTGACTTCTACAAGCTATAAAAGACCATCATAACTCATTTCTTCACCCATTTCATTACTAAAGATATCTCATTCATCACCAACCACTTCCTCACCATTTTTATGGCCAAAGTGATTGGAACCTAGATTAGGGGCAAAAATTTTCTCAAAAATCAAAGTACTCGGAATCAATCAAAACCTAAATGTATGTCTCTGTTTCGGTGATACGATCCCAACGCAACTCATTTCAGTCAAAATGAAGTTTGTATGAGAAAGTTATCACGTTCTGTCCGATTTTCCAAATAGAGAATTTTGAAAAAAAAAGTATAGTGACTGCCCAGTCAGCAGTCCATACTACTCATGTGGCAGGTGATTGTATAGGTCAAAGGTTTGGTCAACAACTAGTAAGATCACATCAAGTGGCGCTTTGTGATTGGTTGACAGTTTGATGTGTTGGTTTTTTTATTGGTCGGAGGAGGACTAATGAGAAGGAGACATGTGGCAAGCTCGGAGGCCACCATCTGTCCCTCCCAAATGGCCTATCAGAATCGATGTAGTGAAAAATTTTATTGGCAAGTCGAGGAGTTGAACCCATGACCTTTCCTGCACAAGCCCCATGGCTTACCGCCATACCACAACATGCTTCTTAACATATGACGAGCGCAAATTCAAGTTAAAGTTTAAGCACCAAACAGTTGGGAGGTAACCGCTAACCTAACCTCCAACATATGAATGCTCCCATGTAACCTCTAGTAGTTACAGTAACTTCCAAGGATCCTAACCGCTAGCATTAACCGTCGGGTAACCCTCTGCATGTGACCAACATTGCTTAACCGCTAGCATTAAGTGCTAACCGCACCGATTAAGCACTAACTGGAGGATTAGTGCTAGTTAATCTTGTTCAACCATTAATTAATTTTGGTTTAAATTAGCGGTATTTTTTGCGGTTCGACTAAATCCAGCGCTAACTCCATATTTTGCAAAGTTAACTAGAGTTTCTCCAAATTTGGTGGAGTTTTCTTAGGGAAAACTGAAGAGACCATAACTTCTTCACATTTCGACCAATTTTGGCTCAGAAAGAGTCATTCCTAGATGATTTGGATGCTCTAAACACAATGGAAGAAGTTTGTGAGACAAAAAGGTACTTCTATACTTATTTTTGTATGTTTAAGTTTAAGGAAGCCTAGGGTTAGCAAGAGGGGAGGTCAAGCCTAGATCAACTGAAGTCCAATTGCAGAGCTTGGAGAGTCATTTTTGGGGTTTTTGGGTCTTTTGAATCCAATGGAGCATATTTCAAAGCCATCGGAGCACTGCAGGTGCATGTAATCAGAGAATTGACCATTAATCCAAAGTGGGCCTAGCCATTGAAGCAGGTCCAAGGAGATGTAGCCCAGGAGGGGTGAACTCCTTTATCAGATTTGTGTTATGAGTTGTTGTGTTTTATTTTTCTGCAATTTTACTTGTTTTATATGTGTTTTAAATAGCTAATTAACCTCATGAAAGCTCATAAAAGAAACTAAGTACTTGACACATAATCCTTCACATTTTGGTTAATTTGAGACAATCTTAAACACATTTTTTTAACATTGATGAGAGAGTTTTCATAGCATTAACAAGTTTTGCCAACATTCAGATCAAGTTGGTATCAGAGCACTTGTTAGCTCATTTTAACCCTGAGCTAGTTTTCCAAGGTTAACTAGAAAATTAGCTATTGGTTTTGAATTTTTGCGAGAATTTAATTGTGTGCAAGTTTATGTGATGGCAGCTTCAACAAGTGATGTTTCTAATCCATCTTCCTTAGCAAGACTCTTTGATGAAGAGATGTTGAAAGAGATTATCATCATGAGAGATATGGTGCAAGAGTTGTATGAAGATAATAATGAGAACACTATACTTCAACAGCAATTGATGGCTATGAAGGAGGAGAAGGAAGAGCTTCTTGAAAAGATGCATGAGATAGGGATTCAACTCCATGATGCCAAGGGAACTCTAGCCAAGTAAGTGCATGAGCATGAGGTATGAAATTCAATTTTATCTTCAATTTCCTCTCAAAATGAATGTTTTGGTTCTTTTGAAAGACACACTAGAGGAATAGGGTCCAAATTATTGATGAATATGGGTTATGAAGGTAAATGGTTAGGCAAACATGCACAAGGCATAGTTGAGTCAATTGTTGTGGAGGAAAGGCCTAGGTATTTGGCTCTTGGTTATGGACAACATGATGGAGAATACTCCAAAGCCAAGGAGGCACATGAAGGTGTTCCAAGAAGGACTTTCATTACATGTTCATTACAGCAAGCTTGTGAAATTTGTGTTCATGAGAAATGCAAAATTTTTATACCCACTTTGCAAGAAGATGCTCATAAGCATGAAACTAGTGGAAATGGCATACAAGAGGTTGTTCAAAGCTCTAAGGTCATTTAAACCATTGTTGGTAATCTGAAGAGAGCCACTACCTCATCAAATTCAACTCTTCAAGAACACGACAAAGGTGAATGTGCAAAGTATAAATCTGCATTTAATCAAGTGTCTTTTTATTATGATAAACATTGTAAATCTTCACATAAGATTGGGAGAAAATTTACATGTTCCTTTTGTGGTTTGAATAACCATACTGTTTCAAGGTGTCGGAAGAGAATAGCCATACACAAGAAAATTTCAAAACAAAAGAGACAGAAAGCCAAAGGTCCCTTGGATAATGGAAACCATGTTGAAAAGAAGATGCAATTATTTTGCACTCATTGCCATAAGCAGAGTCATCTTGTAGACAAGTGTTGGACTTTGCATCCAACAAGTCATCCACGACATTTGAAGAAGGTGGAGAGAGATTTTGGCAAGAATGGAAAAGAGGATTCCATAATTGATGTGGGTCATGATGATACACATGATGAAGTGCAGCTAAAAGAAGTTCCATTGAAATGGTTTGGAAAGAGATGGTTAGATTTTTTAACCAATTAAGGCCTTGCATTTCTTTTGATAATTGATGCAAATATTGCCTTACTGATGCATTTCCTTGTTATTTGGATGCATTTATTTTCTCCTGAAAGTATGCTGCATATTGCATGAAGCAAGATGTTGCAAAAGTGGAGTTATGTCGACTCACTTAGATGCAGCAAAGATGACAATTTGCAACTACAAATTTGCATGCATGTTTACGCCAGGAAGGTGTTCGAAAGTGGAGTATGTTGACTCACTTTATTGCAGCAAATTTGGTCATTTCAGCTCTTTAAGTACTCGTACATACCAATGGGATTCTTGTACTTGTGATTGTACTTGTGAGAGAGTTGAGAATTGTTATACATGCATGAGAGTTTGTATGTGTGAACAATGGAATTTTTAATAGTTTCATTGTGCTTGAACATGAATGAGTGATTGACTTGTGTTGGTTGATTTTTTTGTTAACATGTATGTTGTCAACTTGAGAACGTTGATCATTTGCGCATGCATGAGTGTCGGCTTGTCTAATCGATTGATTGTTACATGTATGTCATATCAACTTGGAAGAGTTGATTTTGTATCCAAAGATGAAAGGAAGATGTGACGAATTGTTTCATGAGAATATGAAATTCTTGTTATAAATCGTCAAAGTTGTTGTACATGCTTTTGCTTGACATGAAATTCAATTGCATTGAAGAAGCATGTTTTATCGACTTGTGTTTAGTAAACCATCGACTAAACACCAAGATGTAAGAGTACATGGCGATGTTCACATGATGTGACATTTGTTGTTTTGAAGAAGCAAAAGGAAAAGGTCGTCAAGTTATATTTTGCATGAGTTGTATTCAAGGTTAATGGTGTTTCTTGTGACAAGATGTCGCAAGATTTTGGAAGGTCCACGCTTGAGCAAGAGGCTCGTGATTTAGCCTTCATTCTCAAATCATAACATGAGTAGCATGTTAATACTGGAGGATGATGGAATCAAGAAGCGAAAGTGGAACAAAAATTCCAAAAAAAATTGCAGCGCTTGTAAAATATCAAATGGTCTGCAATGCTATTTGATGTGTTGACACCAAGAAGCAAAAGAGATGGTGAATGCATTCTTCCAAATGTGGAATTTAGAACCGTGGAGGTAAAAGAATGGTAATTTCTTTTCTTGTTATTACTAATATTGGAACTCATTGATGTAGTTCACTTAAATGGACTTAACTTGAAAAATTGGTTTCCAAGGAGAAGCTTGCATCGAATGCATGTCTTGCAAAGAAGGAACATGATTCTCAGTGGGAAGGTCGTCGGTCAGCTTTCCAAGCACCAAAGGATCACTTTGGTACCACAAGGTGTTTAATCAACAAGTAGCCAACAAGTTTTAGATTGGGTCAGCAACAAAATGAGAACATTGGTTGAAGTGCCAAGCCATTTGCAAGGCAAGGCATGTCAGTGAACCGAAGTGGTTGTCATGGAGATTTTTCCAATTAGAATCAACTGATAGAACTTGGGAAGGAGAAGAGTATTCATCTCTCATTAGATAACCAACTTTCGTGTGTCCAAAAGCTTGTCAGTGGGAAGGAGTGATCGGAATCTGGATTACGGGCAAAAATTTTCTCAAAAATAAAAATGCCCAAAATTGATCAAAACTTGAACGACCGTGTTCTTCTTAGTGATTTGATCCCAACGCAACTCATTTCACTCAAAACGGAATTCATATGAGAAATTTATTGCATTATGTTTTCTTTGCTAAACAGAAGAATTTTGAAAAAAAAAGTACAGTGACTGCCCAGTCAGTAGTTCGTACTACTGACGTGGTAGGTGACTATATCTGTCAAAGGTTTGTTTAATAGCTAGTAAGATCATGCCAAGAGTCTCTTTATGATTGGTTGACAATTTGATGCGTTAGTTGTTTTTTATTGGCTAGGGGAGGACCAATGAGAAGGAGACATGTTTCAATCCTCCTCCCCAATCAGAAGGAGACATGTGGCAAGCCCAGAGGCTGCCACATGTCCCTCCCCAATGACCTATCAGAATCGGTTTAGTGCAAAATCTTATTAACAGGCAAAGGAGTCGAACCAATGACCTCACCTGCAAAAGCCCCACAAATTATCACCATAACACAACATGCTTCTTAACATATAGCAGGCGCAAATTCAATTTAAAGTTTAAGCGCCAAATAGTTGGGAGGTAACCGCTAACCTAACCTCCAACATGTGAATGCTCCCACATAACCACTAATAGTTATAGTAACTGCCAGGGATCCTAACCACTAGCATTAACTGCTAGGTAACCCTCTGCATGTGACCAACATTGCTTAACCACTAGAATTAAGTGCTACCTAATGGATTAAGCGCTAAGTGGATGATTAGTGCTTGTTAATCTTGTTTAATTGTTAATTAATTTTGGTTTAACTTGGTGTTATTTTTGGCGGTTTCACTAAATCCAACACTAACTCCAAATTTGGCAGAGTTAACTGGAGTTTCTCTAGATTTGGTGGAGTTTTCCTAGGGAAAACTAAAGAGACCATAACTTTTTCACATTTCGACCAATTTTGGCTCAGAAAGAGTCATTCCTAGATGATTTGGATGCTTTGAACACAATGGAATAGGTTTCAAAGGTAGAAAGGCACTTCTGTATGTGATTTTTCTATGTTGAATTTTAAGGAAGCCTAGGGCCACAAGGAGAGGAGGTTAATCCTAGATCAGCTGAGGTCTAATTGCGGAGCTTGGAGAGTCATTTTTGTGGTTTTTGGGTCTTCTGAATCCAATGGAGTAGATTGCAAAGCCATTGGAGCACTACATGTGCATATAATCAGAGAATTGACCATTAATCCAAAGAGGGCCTAGACATTGAAGTAGGTCCAAGGAGATGTAGCCCAAGAGGGGTGAACTCCTTTATCATATTTGTGTTATGAGTTGTTGTGTTTTATTTCTATGCAATTTTACTTGTTGTATATGTGGTTTAAATAGCTAATTATCCTCATGAATGCTCATAAAAGACACTCAATAGTTGACACATAATCCTTCACATTTTGGTTAATTTGAGAAGATCCTAAACACATTTTTTTTTAATACTGATGAGGGAGCCTGCACAACATTAACAAGTTTTCCCAATGTTCAGATCACAAAGACATTCCAAATAATTGGTCTGAAGCTACCTTGCTGCGTTTTCTGTGGGAAGCCCTCCTTTTCTATTTGCAAGCCTACAAACCCTATTCCTGTACATTTTATCCCCCCTCACACTCAAACACACTACCTAAAACCATCACACCCCCTCACTCTCATTCCTTAAACCTCTTATACCTAAACCTTAGCCCTATGCTGCATTTTTGGCAGCCTTCATAGCTGGGATTGTGTATCAATTCCCTAGCTCTATTCCCTCACTCTTTTCTCTTCCCTCCACTTCCCCAAGTTCCCTAACATCCCTCTACATCTCATAAATTTTTCCTACACCCATTCCTTCTCCCTAACCCTTTCATCCTATTCCCTCATTCCCTTCCCCTATTTTTCCCTTTAGGGTTTGCACTCATAATTTTAATATGGAGAAGGAAAGGAGGCCTTACAATAAGGGTGGGTAAATGTAAAGGGGTGACATTCATTATATCAGCTGGCATCATAGTAGCAGCCATAGGGATATCGAATATTGATGATAAATGGTTCAAAACTCAAGAGTTGGATGCCCAATTATACCAAGCCTACATCAAAGCTCATTGACAAAGAAATCAATGAATATAAGGAATATTGGCTAGGCAAAGTCAATGATCATTTGGAGAAACTTCTCAAGAGGGAAAACAAGGAAAATAGGCTACAAAAACACATGCTTGCCCATTATTAGACAAAGAACTTGATTTTGAGCGCAAAAGTCAAACAAATGAAAACAAGGCTAAGCAAAACCTTAATCAGTCAAAAGGAGAAGGATAACCTTGATTTGCTGGTTGATGCATATATGCTAGTGTAGTATAGCATATTAGGACCTTATACAAAAATTTTGAGAAGTTTTAGTGAACATTTTGGTCATTCACAAATTTTTGGCACAGTCACCTTGCCAAAAGCGTAGCGTGGGCCATGTTGCGCTTTTCCTGGAGAGCTGCAAATGGAAAAGAAACTACATGGTTGGATAGATTTTGACCCTACATCATCTTTAGGCACCTGGCATCCCAAGTCATCAACTTTTATAGGGTGAAAATGGCCAAAAACCACCTAAAAAACACCTTTCTACCCTGTTTTTGGAGGCCACGCTATGCTTTTTGAGCAGTCTTGGGAGAATTCACTTTTAAGGAGATATACTTCATCATTTTTAGTGCTTGTGGGCTCTATGGATAACTAGACAGAGAGATATTTCCAATTAGCTATCATGAGCTCAATTTGGAGTTTAGGAAGGCCTCCAAAAGTGGCTTGAAATCTCATGTTGCGCTTTTCCTCAGCCACATTGTGCTTTTCCTCATCCACACTACGTGTTTTACTGGAGGATGATTTTATTCATCATTTTGACCTAGCTTGACTTTTTACCTATGTAAATGATGTAATTGAGCATGTAATGATGTAATTGAGGTGTAATTATGCTAGATGAATGTCAAATTAGGTAGATACATTCAACTTTCACTTTTTTTGGGTTAAATGAAACAATTTCTCATATTGAGGGAGAGTTTGATAACCTCCCTAGTCATTAGGGTTTTGGTTGAGACCTTTGGGGAATAGCTCCACAGCTCATGGATTCGACCCCATAGAGTGAGGAGATGTTGTTTTGGTCTATATATATCATTTTTTTAAGTCAATTGAATGGTTGGACATGAGAGGAGAGAACTATTGTAGTTGGTACTTGGACATTTTTCTGGAAATCAAAGGATGCAATTTGCAACTATTATCTAGGAATTCATGTGCAGTAAGTTTGTGATGTTTTTTTTTCTCTGTTATAGCTTTATATGAAATATATTCATCTTTTATTTCCATTCATCAGTTCTTCATTGGTTTTCCTTAAAGTTTATAAACATAATTCTTTGCATAAAGCTCTGGTTTTATGGGAATATCATTATGTGTTAATTTCCTTCATGTTTAATGAATTCATGTGCTCATGCTCATTAAGACCCTTTTTCATCTTCCAAACACTACACTACACCGACAAACCCTGAGATCCGTCACAAAATTATTGCTACCTTTCTCCTCCATATCTTTGCTTCTGTAACCCTTTGATCCTTTGACCTAGCTACCTGGTTTTTCTCCCTTATTGAGCACCAAACCATAAATTTTCAAAACCTTCCTGAGCTAAACATGCCTAGCCTGAAATCCTTTTTCATTTCAGTGAATTCTTTCGCTATGATTTCATAGAGAGAGCCCTCTCTGGTTTGGTAGGGCTAGCTGCCAAAATGAAAGCTTAGTCTGTGGCTACCTCTGTGAATCTCCTCTTCAGCCTAGGACATTGTGGAGGATAACATTTTAGCATTGTTTTCAGGGAACGTAAGATCATATCCTCCCTAAGAAATAACGACAAGGATCAAATCCGATTTGCTGATGGTGGACAATGATTAGACACATATGAAGGTTGAAATCATTCACTTGGAGACTCCAAATCAGTTTTAAATTTAATTCAAAGACTCCAATGGAGGATGAACCTTACCAACATAAACATGTAAGGACAATATCGAAAGATCAAGTATTCAAATTGGACTTTCATCCAAGACTTCATGATCTTTACTATAAATTATTTATTTTCTTTCCCTGATAATGTCGAGAAGGTTTTATAGAGTATATTGTATTTGAGAAAACCTCCTAGACCCACATTTGATTATTTTCCTTTGAAGGTTGTGAATACAAACTCTATATACACCTTTGGTCATGGTCCATACCCTTCTTCCAAATCTTATGATGACCATTTTCAGCTCGATGAGCCTCAAGACATCAAGACTAATCCTATAGCTTCTGTACATACTCCTATACCTTGTAAAATTGAATATAGATACAAGTTACTCATCTTACCTCTTATAATCCATGATTCCCCTGAAAATTATTCCAAATATCTTCCCAGGTTTGATGGAGAATATGGTAACATCACTGTTGAGAAACACATTCAAAGTTTTGAAAATTTTCTCGAAATTTTTGAGGTTGAAGAAGATGATGTCAGTATCAGGGATTTTTCTTTATCTTTGCAAGGTGAAGCCAAGAAATGGTTCAAGAACTTACCAATTGCAAGCATTTTTTATTTCCATCAGTTTGTGAAAGTCTTCCTTGATAGATGGGTGATAAAGAGAAATCATTTTCTAATTTTAGAAGAATATAATCATTTGGAAAGACAACCAAGAGAAACAGTGCAGCACTTTTCAGGTAGGTTCAATCAAGTATACCATTCAATCCCTGTTGATATCAAACTGCCACCTGGTTTAACTCTCTTACACTACCCAGAAGCCTTTGATTTAGAAATGACATTTCGATTGAGAGAAAGGAATAATACCACACTCGAAGAAATCAGGACAGTGCAATAGTTGTGGAAGCTAATTTGCTGGTCAAAAGGTCAAAGTTGAAAGAAGAAGTGAGGGAGAACATAAAGAAGGAACATCTAACATATTTAGAAGTGAAGCTTGACATTTTGGTAAGCACAAAGGAATAAATGATGCAAAAGATCATCATGAGAGATAAACTTCTTGTTCAAAAACAACATGTCCCTCTTATTGCTACAGAAGAAGAGGTTGTTGGCCCTAACCATTATCCTACTCATTCCAGTTACCATAGATGAGAAGATGACTATTTTATGTATTCATTTATGGACAGTCATGAAAATGGATCTGTAGATCAACCTGTGGAGGATCAAACTGCTGATCTAATGTGTATGTTTTATGCCATTCCTTATAATGATGAGTTACCCAAGTATGATCAGTATGATGATGATTATGTTGTTGAAATAGAGGCTGACTCTATAAGGAAATCAGTGACATGTTTTTGGGAGGAAGAATATTTATTATAGCAACTTCGATGTAACACTCTGCCTATGCATATCAATCATGACAACAATGAAGAGAATCTAGAAAATTTCAAATGAGGTGAAACGTATTTGCCTTTATGTTTTACATTATTTCAATTACCTAGAGAAAACTTTCCTAAGATTAGAAATCAACAGTCTTTCAGTTTTGATGTTGAGCACGGAGAAGACCATGAAATTCTTGACCAAGACTCCTTACCTTTGTGTTTCTCTTCTTTCAAAATAATAATAGAAAACTATAAGGTTACCAAGGAAGAAAATAAGCAATTTAGCAACAGTTGTCAACCTTCTCCTCAAGTTGTTGAGAATGTTGTTTGTAATATAGAACCTTTCTTCAGTCCACAATCACCATTACCAAGAAACATTCAGTTTGAAAATGTAGCCAAAAGTGTGGAACACGAAGAGTTTATACAAGATCATGCAGTTTCATCAGAACCGATCCACAATAGGTTACAACATCTTTCTCATATTTGCAACAATCCAATAGGCATTTATATGGATGATCTTTGTGTTCAAAATTCTCATCCTTTGGTTGGCTGTCAATTTGAAGATAGGGTTAATAATGATTTAATTTGGCATACAATTTTAATGTATTTTCCATCAGCACTCTCATCACATTTATCACAAAGGTCAGAAGAAATCTTGCAG
Organism: Pinus tabuliformis; assembly: GCA_031772625.1. NCBI lineage: Eukaryota > Viridiplantae > Streptophyta > Pinopsida > Pinales > Pinaceae > Pinus > Pinus tabuliformis. The sequence continues at coordinate 815,425,524 of CM062816.1, read as the reverse complement.
CCTTGTCATGACTATTTTAAGTTGAAACTTCAGGAAACCACGGATGTTAGGAAAATTTTAAAATCAAGGTATAAAGACTACATAGAGCAGAGAAGTAATGTATTAGATGGGCTGGAAATCAATATGTATTCCTATGAAGATCCTCTTGCAGCATTCTTGAGGTCACCTGGTTAGCTCATGCTTTGCAATTTCATTAAGATTCAATCTATTTACAAGTTTTCATGGGAGTTTCCTTTCAGTAATTTTCCCTTCTTTCTCATGAGAAAGCACTTGCGGAGAATTCAACTAGCAGACAAAATTCTTACATGGTTCCACTGGTTGTTCCATTTCAGTTGATTAGGTGATGTATAGATTAGTTAGAGTAGGTGTGATGAAAAAGCTCAATTCTCAGCATTTTTTTTTGTAGTATCTTTCAGTAGTTAGTTTTAAAGTTAAGTCAGTTTTCAGTTTGAGTTTGGTCTTTTTGTTTTTAACTCCATGCCCAATGGATAAAGCTACCTGGTCTACAGTGTTTTTGACACCTCCAAGATGTTGCCATCCCAAGCCAGAGCCAATGTTAGTGTCAGTCAGTTTTGCCTGTCACCAGTGATCAAATATGCTTTTACCAAGTTTTGTTAGGGGTCTCAACGTCAAATTTTATCATGTCACTAGGTTTTCAAAATAAAATTTGGTCAGTAGGTAGTGTGTCTAGGTCTACTACTTCTCCTTCAAGATTTTCATGTTCTGGTCACTTCCATCACCCAGTTGGATGTGCCACCATCGAACAAATCATTATCATCATCTTAGTCATGTCACCATTTTCTTCATTCCGCCTAGTGTCTTGATTAGGTCATTAGGGTTAGAGTCATCAAAACTGTCATTTCATTCAATAAACCAAGATATGAAGGAGTAATGGTAGGGTTTTCTCAAAAAGTTATGCTTCTAATTGTAATTCATTTCAAAGTGATGTAATAAGTTATGTTCTAAAAATTGCATTAAATGTTCCTAAGCTACAAAGTTTCCAAAGCAAAAGTGAAAAGATATACTGTGGGCCACCCCACTACTATGAAAAGAAATTGACTTCTACAAGCTATAAAATACCATCATAACTCATTTCCTCACCCATTTCATTGCTAAATAGATCTCATTCATCACCAACCACTTCTTGAACTTTTGTATGGCCAAAGACATTCCAAATAATTGGTCTCAAGCTACCCTGATGGGTTTTTTGTGGGAAGCCCTCCTTTTCATGTTTGCAAGCCTGCAAACCCTATTAATATACATTTTATCCTCTCTTGCATTCAAACACACTCCCTAAAACCCTCACAGCCCCTCACTCTCATTCCTAAAACCTCCTATACCTAAAACCTAGCCCTACCATGCGTTTTTGGCAGCCTTCATAGCTGGGACTGTGTATCAATTCCCTAGCTATATTCCCTCACTCCTTTCACTTCCCTAAGTTTTCTAACATCCCTCCCCATCTCGTAAATTTTTCCTACACCCATTTCTACTCCCTAACCCCTTCATCCTATTCCCTCATTCCCTTCCCCTGTTTTTCCCTCTAGGATTTGCACTCACAAGTTTACTATGGAGAAGGAAAGGAGGCATTACAACAAGGGTGGGCAAATAGAAAGAGGTGACATTCACTATATTAGCTAACATTATAGCATCAGCCATAGTGATACCAAATATTGGTGAGAAATGCTTCAAAACTCAAGAGTTGGATGCCAAATTCTACCAACCCTACATCAAAGCTCATTGACAAAGAAATCAATGAAGACAAGGAATATTAGCTAGTAAAAGTCAATGATCATTTGGAGAATATTTTTCAAGAGGGAAAATAGGGACACGAGGCTACAAAAACACATGGCTTCCCATTATTACACTAGGAACTTGATTTTGAGAGCAAAAGTCAAACAAATGAAAGCAAGGCTAAGAAAAACCGTAATCAATCAAAAATATAAGGGTAAGCTTGATTTTCTGGTTGATGCATCTATGATAATGTATTACAACATATGAGGACCTTATACACAAATTTTGAGAATTTTTGGTGAACATTTTGGTCATTTGCAAATTTTTGGTAAAATTTGGCAATTTTTGGCACAATCACCCTGCCAAAAGTGTAACGTGGACCACGCTGCGCTTTTTCTGGAGAGCTCCAAATGGAAAAAAGTCTACATGGCTGGATATCTTTTGACCCCTACATCAGATTTGGACACCTAGAAGCCCAATTCATCAACTTTTACAGTGTGAAAATGGCCAAAAACCACCTAAAAACACCTTTCTACCCTGTTTTTGGAGGCAACACTACACTTTTTGACTAGTATTGGGAGAAGTCACTTTTGAGGAGATATAATTCATAATTTTCAGCTCTTGAGGGATCTATGGATAAATATACAGAGATTTCTTTCAAATGATCTATCATGAGCTCAATTGTGAGTTCAGGAAGGCCTCCATAAGTGGCCTAAAATCTCACGCTGCGCTTTTCCTCAGCGACGTTGCGCGTTTTCGAGGAGGTTGATTTTCTTCATCAGTTTGACCTAGTTTGACCTTTTACCTATGTAAATGATGTAATTGAGCATGTAATGATGTAATTTAGGTGTAATTATCCTAGATGAATGTCAAATTAGGAATATACAAGCAAATTTCACTTGTTTTGGGTCAAATGAAGCAGTTTCTCAAATTCAGGGACAATTTGTTAACCTCCCTAGTCATTAGGGTTTTGGTTGAGACCTTTGGGGAGAAGCTCCACAACTCATGGATTTGACCCCTGAGAGTGAGGAGATGTTGTTTTGGTATATATCTATCATTTCTTTTAGTCAATTGAATGGTTGGACATGAGAGGAGAGAACTATTGTAGCTTGTACTTGGACATCTTCTGGAAATCAACGGATGCAGTTTGCAACTATTATCTAGGAATTAATGTGTAGTAAGTTTGTGATGTTGTTTTTTCTCTGTTATAGATTTATATAAAATATATTGATCTTCTCATTCCATTCATCAGTTTTTCAGTGGTTTTCCTTAAATTTTATAAACAAAATTCTTTGCATAAGGCTCTGTTTTTATGGAAATATCATTGTGTGTTAATTTCCTTCCTTTTTAATGAATTCATGTGCTCATTCTCATTAAGACCCTTTTTCATCTTCCAAAAACTAAACTACACTGATAAACCCTAAGATCCATCACAGAATTATTTCTACCTTGCTCCTCCATATCTTTGTTGTTGTAACCCTTTAATCCTCTGATCTAGCTACCTGGTTTTTGTCCCTTGTCCAACACCAAAACCCTAAATTTTCAAAACCTACCTGAGCTAAACATATGTAGCCTAAAATACTTTTGCATTCAAGTTAATTCTTTGGTTTTGATTTCATATAGAGATCCCTCTTTGGTTTGGTAGGGCTAGCTACCAAACTGAAAGCTTAGTATGTGGTTACCTCCGTTGATCTCCTCATCAGCTTAGGAAATTATGGAGGATAACAACAATCGCTCAACATATAGGATCAATTGAAGAGTATATTGTAATGGTTAAGAGGGAGTTTTCAAGAGAATCATTTTACATTGATTTCAAACAGAGAGAATATCACTGGTGATAAGGAGAAAAAAATGATGAAGAAGACCATGCCTGGTTTCAAGGGGAGCTTACAGTGTTTCCATCGATTCCAAAGGGGGATTGTTGGATAGTTAGCATTGCCTAAATGGTTGGTGGAAATTGTTTGCTGGCATTAATTTCAACTGGACTAGAATTAGAAGATTATGGCATTGATGTGCATGGTGTGTCAAGATAAAGAGGATTCCCATGGTTGTTGTAGTTTCTTATAGAGAATCATCACAGTAGGAGGCTTATTGGAAAAGACATAAAATGATGACTATGATGGTTGGGAGACTTAGGCTTTGGAGGAATTTGTGCATTAGGAGACCTTCTAAGATCACCTGGAGGTGGAATTGTTGGATAGTGCTCAGAAATAACTTTCCAACAGTATGTGGAAGTCTGCATATGGCCTCCTGCATAAGGAGTTATTGCCAGTCAAAGTTTTGATGACTTTAAATCCATGATAACAGAGTTAAAAGGTGATTGGCCCGAGTCTCGGCACATAGCGAAAGTTAGCAACAATGCCAAAATCAACGAAAAATCCCAGCTGAGAGGAAAAATTAGATTTGGGTAGAATTGGCATAGACCGCATAGCAATCGAAATATTTTTCATTGGCTCAAGAAGAGCCCACCCAGTGGAGTTACATCAGAGATATGGTAATGACACACAAGTTAAAGTACTGATATGAATGGAGCAGACTAACAAGGAGTTCTTGCAAAGTAGTAGGAAGTAATTTTATTAGCTAGTGGAGGCCCCACTTAATAAACTAGCCCTACGGAGATAGCTTGACGGTGTAGCCCCAACAAAGCCTTAAGGCTTATAAAGTGAAAGCGCTATGAGACAGGGCGGCAAGACATGGTAGCGGTAAGGTTGGTAGCGACAACCAATGATAAAGGTGTTAGTAGGTCCCCATAGTGACATAAAATCTGCAAAGGATGGTCCAGATGAAAGTTAAGAGAAACAAAAAGGAAGCATCGGGAGATAGCCGTCAAGACACACAATGACATTTCGACATCCCAGTAGAGGGAAGTCCTGTTAGGCCTCGAGGTGTCAGAATTGTTTTCCTAGATAGTTTATCATCTAGATTAATGACATAGAGATATTGTGAAGGCACCCCTCCCAGTGAAATATTATCAAGCCTCGAGATGTTGAAAGTGTTTTCCCACACAGTTGATCGCGCAAATCAAAGATAGAAAGATACTACAGGGCCACCCCTCCCAAAACTACAATCCACCGACGAGAGGTGTTGGAGTTAGATTTTGGATTCTGGTGGTTTTTTATTATAACGGAAGTCGGTCACAAAAAAAGGCCTCAGAATACCCTTTCTCTCTCCCATAAGAGGACAGGGGGTATAAATTGATTGGCCTGAATGACATCAGCATGGACATGTGGCAGGAAGATTCAACATTTTTGGGCATCTGAATGGCCCCTTTTGGGTAACACATGTCACCACTCATAGGTTGACACGTGGTAGTAGTGAAGTCATCCTAGAAGTATGACCCTGATAGTTATTAAATGGGAAAAAATAAAATGTGCTAGGTTGTAGGTTTTCGGGACACGATGAAAGTGAACAGAGTGGTAGCCAATGAAAAAGGTGTCGGGCAGAACCCATGGGACATCTCATCATGTAGGCATTACCCCAGTGGGATTGTGAAAAGAATTTATCAGAGGCAGCGGGCCATGAGGGAGCAATGACAATCGATCAAGAAAATAATTGGGTGGTCCCCACGGGACACTTCAAACCAGAGGTCGAAAATCCCATAACTTCTTTATAATTTCAATTTGAGAAAGTCTCAGGACCAGAAGATTCGGGTGTTGTATTCGCATTTGGTCATGTAATCTTAGGAACTGAGGGCGTAGAGTGTTTTCATATGGAGATAGGCCCCTGAGACGACCATGAAGGGCTTAGCACCTAATCATTATACCGTCGGCCACAAGACATGGTCCTGTTAGCTCTGTTATATAATTCAACATTTGAGGGTCAAAGACAGCTTGGCCGTGTTGTTTTGTGCTTGAAGGAAGCTTGCATCAGTCCATTCCTCGCTTCCCCTTCATTCTCCTTACTCTCCCTTAACCCCGTCACCATATGACCTTCCGCCTTCATAGCCATAGCCTCCTTTTGATCACAACCGTTGATTGTCGCATCGCAATCTAATGGTCCCCACCACATTCAACAAACCACCTGCACGTTTATTTCCTCCACTATCGATCGCATCCACCGTGAGATCCAACGGTGATCGCTCATCCCGCACCCGTAGCTTAACCACATGATAACTCGTGATCATGGCAGTTTTCCTCCTGTCCCATCCACCGCGTGTCATCACCTGAATGGGATCGCGCGGGTTTGTACGAATACCGCCCGACCCCCGTAAGCGGTGTAGGGAATACCGCTTACCACCCACTCGCTTGTTCCCCGCTCGCTATCGTCCATGCACCTTTTCCATCCGATAGCCATCAGATTTGTCTGCCCGAGATCCGACAACACACGCCTAATTGGCCCCCTTCTGCTCGTTTCCTCCTATCGTCTCCTGCCAAGAGATATCCGTTGTCGATCTGCGCAATCTGACAGTCAAGCCTCGTTCCTCTTTTCGGTCTGTCCACCCACCATGAAGTTTGCACTCCTTTGACTGTTATGTTCTCCCGAAGGACAATGGCGATCAACTACCAGTACCTTGTGCAGTTAATCCACAACAACTGCATTTAGCAAGAAAGGATGGCCGAGAAGAAAAGGACCAGCCTCGAGCAGTCAAATGCATTCAATGGTTATGGAGTTTCATTCATATTTCATGCCACCTGCTCAGAGAAGGACCGCCAAATAGTAGAAAAGGTCAATTTGTTCATTAAAACACGCAGATTGTAGCAGAGGCCCATTTTAGATAGATAATGTGGTTGGTGGTCCATTATGACCCCTCCACGCATAGAATAACAGAGCATTTTTGTAATCAACCTCCATATATACCCAGAAACAATATGTAATGGGGTTGATGGTTGTAGTTTTGATGTAAGGTTCAACTTCTGGAGACTGTAACTACTGTGATACTTGTAGCATCTGGTCTTCATTTTCAGCTAATACAAGCTTCTTTTGCTGTTAATTGCTCACTTTCTATTTCTACTATGTTTTAGGTTGTGCCTGTTATGCATTTTTCATGTGCTCTTGATGTTTAGCATTAGAGGGGCTGTCATCCCACCTCCGTGTTAGAATCTAGTATGTATCATTGAATGTGTTATGCAGGTTTCTATTTACTTAGTGCCAGAGAACTGTCACCCTTTCTATGCATTAGGAAATAGATTTTCAAACCTCTTTACTGGTTGCAGCCGGCAATCACATGGTCTTGTGCATCTGCTGGTGTGGTTAGTATTCTCCATGTTCACTTAATCCTCAAACTGTGAGTAATTGGTGGTCTAAAGCCTTGTAGTCTTGGGGTGTTCACCCATGTCTGGAGTTAAGCATAGTAGAAGTGGTTATCTGGCTTGAATATGCATCATTCCTTCCATTCATCCATTTCCAACATTATGTTGAGTTTTTAATGTTTCCGAGCATCTCTGAGATACAACATAGGAGAGTTTCTTGGGGTGATAACAGGTCCTATGGTGGGAAATCAATCGAAAGTGAAGCAAAAGGGGCTAGATGAAAAGACTGGAGTCTTACGAGCTTATGAGAACTTGAGAATCACTATTATTAAAAGTTATGAGAGTGCAGGGATTCAAGACTTCAACACAGAAATGGGACTTCAACAGTTGATAGTTAAATGTGTGCAAAAGACTTGGTGTTTTTGGAGTAATGGATACTATGGAGATCATGAGTCAAGGCAACTAGGATCATGATTGTGCAGAATGATTCAATGGGCTTATCGTGAGTTGAATTATGCCACATCTAATATCCCATTCATGCTTCATTGAATTAAATGAAGAATAGATCCTCAGGGACAGGAGATCTGATCACAGTTCATAGAAGCCATGTTGTAGTACATCTCAAGTTTTGTGAGCGATTAATAAGCGTGGAAGAACCTCCTTAGGAATATAGGATGATAGAGATTTAATTCTAAACAAGGAGAATCACACATGTTCCCATTCTCAGAATTAATTGTACTGTAGTTGCATTTGTTGAGTAGCTGAGGAGGAGAAAAAATCTTAGAAGTCCATGCTCTGTTTTTAATATGATCATTGTAGCAAGTAGTCAAACATTGCAGTGGTATCGAGAACCATTCATTTAATACACACTCAGGATGTGTGAATGGCAGGTTGATGGTTGACAAGGACTACATCATTCACTGTGTGAAAATGGAACAAAACTTGTGATTGCAGTTTAGAAAGGTGGTGAATTGAGAATTGTTGAGGTAGTTGAAGAGAGTATTGTTGTGTATGTGAAAGTAGAGTGAGTGGGTCAAGTGTTCAACTGAGATACAATGTTGCATAGTGTTGTGATTAGATATATAAGAGAAGAAAGTAGCACAATTCAGAGGAGATCCACAGAGCTAAAGGGAAGAGGTTGGTATTGCAAAGAATCAGATTTATATTTTTGTGTATATGTATTTGCCTTTGTTTTTATGTTGAAAATTGTATGGAAATTAGAATAGTGAGTAGAGTATGTAGTGGCCTACATTCATAAGAGGTTGGTGCCTCTTAGCAAGTTGGATATTTCTATCTGAAGGGGGTTGGGGCATCCTGTGAGTGGGTTCTCACAAACAACTTGATGCTATTAAGTGGGTGCTTAAATTATATCTTAATAAAAAATAGATTGGTGGTTTTTTTCCTTTGGGTTTCCATGTGAAAATACCTGTGTCCACATGTGTCTATGTGTGTGTTGTTCAATTGATGTATGTGAATATCTTATCTTTGTTCATGACTACTATAGTATGAATTCTCTTTCAAATCACTGATAGTAGCGAAAAGAATGGAAGATTTGTAATTAAAGATTTAAGAAACACCACAATTACTGATTCACCCCCCTTTGTAATTTGTTATTCCAACACAAAAGATGAGAAAAAGATGTCAACTGATTCTTTAGTGCCTTTTTATCATCGATGTCTAGTCTCTTCCTTTCCTTTTTCCTTTTTTTTTCATTTTCCTTCATTTTTCCTCTATTTTCCCTTACATTGAAATCTGTGTCTCTTCACCCTCCTTTTCTCCTATTTTCCTTTATTTAATATAATTAAAAACCAATCATTTCCTCCTTATATTTACCAATTCCTTTACCTAATTCCATAGCCATTATTGAACCACAATTGGTGGCCACTATGATGTTTTCCCACCATTTAGCTTGGAATATGTGTCCCGTGACCTTGGTCTTATTTTATTTACATGGAGAATCAACCAAGGGTTGTTACAAAGCTATATCTTGAAATAGTTGCAAGACGAATGTTTTATTGCTATTTAATTCAAGAATGTGCACACTTTATCCTAATTTAATTGTGTTGACCCTTATCAAACCTATTTACACTACCTAGGTCCACCTCCATGATTACATCCATGTATATTTTAATCCATGTCAAAATAATTCAAACCTGTGTGCATTCAGGTATGTCCCTTTAATACTGTTATTATATTGGATTACCAATCCTCAAAGAACATCGGTCCTCTTTGACCAATCTTGTCTTAGATACCCTTTCAGATCCTCAAAGAGTGTTGGTCATGAGACTACTACCTATCTTGGATTTATAATCCTCAAGGAGTATCAGTCTCAGATGCTTACTCAATCCTCTGAACACCATTCTCTCCTCATGGCCTTCACTAAGGCTTACAACTATTAGTCATGGTCTAGTGCATGACAACATACCCTAAGAATCGCAATTTAAGGTTATATAATGAACGTTAAAGGTTATGGTTTCAAAAAAAATGAAAACATTATAGAGGTAGATTCTACAAATATTATAGTTTTAGACATACTTGGAGTTTCTCCTTTTACACTCCTTGTAGAGTTTCCTCCATTGGCATGTCCCCTCGAAATTTTAACCTTTATGCCTGCAATGCTTATTGACAAGTACAAAATATGAGATAATAAAAGCATGATGGTAATTTTTTCAATCTAGGGTTTCTCAGAAACAATGGAGGATGAAATCCTAGGGTTAAAAAATTCCAAATCTAGGACTAGGTACTTAATGTCAAATACAACTTATTATTCTCATATAATCATACTTGACATATACCCTAGTCACAAAATCTACACAAAGATTCTTGTCTTCTTATGCCACTTACACAGGCTAGCAAATTCTATCTTGATCAATGGTGACTATAGCTTTGAAGATAAGCTAGATGTGCCTTTAAGAGATTCAATCTAAGGTCTCATTTGCTCAGAATTAGAACAGGATGCTTAACTCCCTTTTCAAGATGATTGATACTTGAATTTATGACATATTTACTTTTGAAGTGTGTTTATACCCAATGGGAGAGGAGACCTAAACTTGGTTCTTTATAAGACTAAAATTACTCTTGGATTTCCAAATTGGCCATTATCCCATATTTGATTTGAGACCAATGAGAGAACTTATCCATACTTGCAATATGACAATCTAAACAAGCAACATGCTCATAATTCTGATGTCTTGATGCAAAAGTGTAGAGTATGGTTTCTGGAATTATTTCAACAATACTTAAGCCCAGAACTCCTCAGATCCTTCACTAAATACTATAAGGTTGAGTATCAAGCCTTCAATGTTACACGTATGCCTAGAAGGTGATTAGGTATTGGGACTCTTCTTGTCTCAATATTCACAGCCTAGAATAGGCTCATAAAAATGCCTAGAACTTCAAATTTGAGGTTATTACTATAAGTTCGACTTCATGAGATGGTGAAAACAATCCTATTCAATGTCCAAAAGCTCGCTCCCTTTCCCAAAGGCCTCGACCTTCTTAAAGTTAATGAATTAAGCCTTTGGCCTCTTTGAAGCAGGGATCAAATCACACTTTGATATACATAGTTCGGAGGTATTAACACTTAGAATAGGGCTAATTATGTTGCAAAGGACTTCGATCTGCTTTGAGATGGGTTTGTCTTTCCAATAGCTTGAAATTAGACCTCTTGGACCCTTAAAATAGAGCTATAATGCTCTATAACTTCTTTGCTTCCCTTAGTTCTAAATCTAGTGACTAGGCCTCAGTAATGTGCCCAAACTTTGAGTCTAGCCTTCTCTAGTATCTTGGCCTAGGAGGAATGAATTATTTCCCAACGTTGTAGCCTCTAGTGATCATGTACTTTCCCCTTCTACACATTACCTTAGCTCTTATATGATGTTGAGAAAACTAGGGAAAATAGAATTAGGGCTTCTTTTAAATGGTTTATCTTATTACATTGACAATTTTTGTGATATTATATCAGTCCATAATCATTATTATTATGTTGTATTTATCAAGACAATGCCAAATTTTATAGGTCTTCCTGTTGGAAATAATACTGAGAGGGGGGGGGGGGGGGGGGGGGGGGGTGAATCAGTATTATAAAAATCTTTTCAATTCACACAAAAATTTGTATACGCAACTTCAGTTAGTGAAAACGGTGTGTATACGCAACTCTAATTAATGAAACTCGCGTATAACTTGCAGACTTATAATTTTAATTTATTCTTCAAATGTTGATCATTAATCTGTGTGTCAGAATCATATAAACAGTAACCAGAAAAATAGAGCAGACAGTCACACAAAAGAACACAAGATGTAAGGTGGAAACCCAATGTGGGTGAAAACCACCTGTTGCAATATATCTCTATCTTCTTTCAATTAGAAACTTATTTTTACAATGATTCTGTACTAGTGCAGTCTTATACCAGTACGTAGGCTTCAGGTTCCTCCTTGGTTCAGATTCAGGAATGCACCATAAATCAATCACGAATATTCTGAATCTTGCTCCTCTTAAGATATTCAACACTTCAGTCGATACCCTTGCCAAATGATCTCCTTCCCTTTTTATAGTCTTAGGCCTTACTCAACCATGGTCCAAAACCATTGAGAACCAATACAAGGGACCCAATACCTGGGTTCAACACTTTGGATGCAATACCAAGGACCAAAACCATAGGTTCAAATATGTCAGACTAAATACCATGGATCAAACATAAATTTTCCCACATGTACACGCTTTTTCTTTGCATGAAAGTGCGTGCATATGCATACGCACCTTTGATCGGTGATCCCATGTGTATACGCGAGTTTGCTAAGATGAACCTGCGTATACCTCATTTTCTTCCATTCTGAGAACCTGAACTGTGATCTGCCATTTGAGTGAGTTTCCATCAAGGACAACACTTATGTCATAGAGCGAAATCTGTTCCAAACCTGTGTCATAATGCCAACAATCTCCCCCTTTGGACTTGATGGCAACCCAAAGTCACTCAAAGTCATTCTCCCCCTTTGACATCAAGGGCAAAGGATTATGCTCCCCCTGAGTCCATGCTGAAATCTCTGCTTTGTTGTGTTGTCCAAGCTCCCCCTGACTTGTAGGCAAGGTCTGCAAGAAGATGTTCTATAAAAGAAACATGACTTTATACATCATAAATGACCTCCCTATCATCAAGGACTCATACATACATCCATTTCCCATCCAAATGGGAATATACTAGAATTGACTCATCCACCCAACCAAGTGGGGATACATGATAAAATAAGAACATTACATCATTCATCCCAGGCATAGAGGGGAAACCAAAATAGGTCGTTACATGACCTTGATAAAGGAATATAAGACATAGGGACAAAGTATCTACAACAAGACTCTGACAGTTATCAGTAGCATTTGTCAGTCATTATTTAGACCAGCACCCATATTCTCCTTCTGCACCTGTTCCACCTGAAATCAAACCAACTGTGAATTTGAACCAAGATCTTCTAAGATAATGCCAACAATGCATTATTAGAAGAATATATGCTCCCCCTGAACCTGTGCCATATGGTCTCTGTCAGACCCATATCAGACTCTTTTCATCCTAAGCCTGTCCCAACTGGTTTTCTTCAAACCATCATATACACGACTGTTCCTTAATAAACCAGCGTATGTACGCGGATCCTCCTCATTCAACTCATGTATAACCACTTTTCTCTGAAACAGACAAGATTCAACAGCAAGATGATGCATCAACTACCCCCATCTTTTGTCTGAGGTATTCAAATGTCTCCCTGGGCAGTGGTTTGGTGAGGATATTAGCAACTTGTTCCTTAGAGGGAACATACTCCAATTTGACCTTTTGTTCAAGCACTTGTTCTTGGAGAAAATGATACTTGATCGGTATGTGCTTAGTCTTTGAATGCATTACTGGATTTTTTGAAATGTTGATTGCACTTGTATTATCACATAGAATGGGGATAGGTGGAGTACAAGTGATTTTCATGTCTTGTAATGTCTGCATCATCCAGAGGAGTTGTGTGCAGCAAGATGCAACAACTACATATTATGCTTCAGTTGTAGATAATTCAATTGAACTCTATTTCTTGCTGAACCAAGATACTAACCTAGGACCCATGAAGAATGCACCACCACTAGTGTTTTTTCTGTCATCCACACTTCCTGCCCAATCTACATCTGTATATGCATGAAGTGTGAGATCTGTACTTCTAGGATACCATAAGCCATAGTTTTGAGTTCCTTGAAGATACTTAAAAATTCTCTTAACTGCCTGAAGATGAGTTTCCTTTGGATTTGCCTGAAACCTTCCAACTATTCCTACTGCATGCATAAAATCTGGTCAGATACCTGTTAGATAGAGCAGACTACCAATCATGGATATATAGGTTGGTTGATGCACTGCTGTTGATTCATCATTTGCGCTAAGGCTGCATCCTGTTACCATAGGGGTACATACTGGTTTCGAATCCTCCATCCCATATTTCTTCAAGATCTTCTTGAGATACTTGGTTTGTGATAGAAAAATGTCGTCTTTGTTTTGTTTGACTTGTAAACCAAGAAAATATGTGAGCTCACAAAGCATAGAAATTTCAAACTCTTTCTACATCACCAAGGCAAAATTTTGACTCATGTCTTCTTTATTGCTACCAAAGATGATATCATCAACATCCACAACAAGTATTAGCAACTTATCATTGTCAATTTTTATATATAGATTGCTATTAGTTGATCCTTTTATAAAACCTTATTGATGGAGGTACTTATCCAACCAATAATACCAAGCCCTTAGAGCCTGTTTAAGGCCATAGAGAGCCTTTTTGAGTCTGCATACAAGTTTTGAATCATTTCCAAGGATAAACCCATCTGGTTGCTCAATATATACTTCTTCATCTAGGTCTCCATCCAGAAAGGCAGATTTCGTGTCCATCTGAAATACTTTGAACTTCTGAAAGCTAGAGAGAGCAAGGAACATTCTTATAGCCTCAAGTCTAGCAACTGGTGCGAAAGTTTCTTCAAATTCTATACCTTCTTGTTGTGCATACCCTTTACAAACAAGTCTCGCCTTGTTTCTAATCACATCTCCATTTTCATTCAGCTTATTTTTGAAAATCCATTTTGTCCCTATGACATTCTTATCTTTTGGTTTAGGAACCAACTCCCAAGTGTTATTCTTTTCAATCTATTCAAGTTCTTCCTCCATGGCCTTGACCCAGCATTCATCTTTGCATGCCTCTTTTACATTTTGTGGTTCGATGGAGGAGAGCAATGCTAGATAGCTTGAAGCTTTTGAAATGGTTCTTCTTGTTTGTACACCTGCCTCTTTCTGCCCCAAAATTTGAGTTTCTGGATGATGCTTCTGAACGTATCTGGATGGAGTCTTTTCTTCTATCCTTATCTGTTCTTCTAGTGCCTCATGGGTTTCTTCTTCGTCATGAATCTGATTTGATGTTGAAGGATAGTCCTCATCATCTTCGAAATCTTCAGATTTTACTTGCCTAGGAGCGTTTCCTTCTTCATCAACCACTACATCAATACTTTCAACAATTTTTCCAAGCCTTTTATTGTAACACTTATATGCTTTGCTGTGATGACAGTAGCCAAGTAGAATGCCTTCATCTGCTCTAGGTTCAAACTTGCCAATATTTTCATCAGTCTTCTTAATGTAGCATTTGCTTCCAAAAATTTTGAAGTATTTTACCGTGGGAGTCTTACCATACCAAAGTTCATGAGGAGTCTGAGTGTTGTTTACCCGGACGTTTGTCTTGTTAAGAATAGTAACTGCAGCAAATGTGGCTTCACCCCGGAAGGTTGCGAGAGTTCTAGATTCATCAAGCATAGCACGAGCCATTTGTTGGATCGTTCTGTTCATCCTTTCCACTACTCCATTTTGTTGAGGAGTCCTTGCAGCAGAAAATTCCCTTCTTATTCCATGTTCTTCACAAAAATCAAAAAATTCATCTGAGGTAAATTCCCCTCCTCAATCAGATCTGAGGCATTTGATTCTGCGATCTGATTCATTTTCCACCAAGGCTTTGAATGATTTGAACTTTTCGAAAGTTTCATCTTTATGCTTCATAAGCCCTATCCAACACATCCTGGAAAAGTCGTCAATAAACAATATAAAGTATTCTTCTCCTCATGGTGACCTTTTCCTAGTTGGACCACATACATCAGTATGGACAAGTTCAAGTGGCCTACTAGCTGATCCTTCCTTTTCAAGGAAATTAGCTCTGGTTTTTTTTACCAAACTGACATGATTTGCATATTGTAGTGTCTGGAATTCTAATGTCGGGGAGATCACAAACCGCCTGATATTTGCATGCTTTCCTTATCTGAGAGAAGCTAAGGTGCCCCAATATTTTGTGCCATAGTTAGTGTTCATCATTCTTGCTTAAATAGCATTGTCGTTTTCCTCCTTTGAGTACATATAAATTATTTGGAGTTCTTATGCCTTTGATCACTATTTCTCCTATATCAAGGTCACGAACAATACATCCTTTTGATCGAAATATTACCTTAGTTCCTTGATCACACATTTGACTGACACTTAATAGATTATGCTTTAAGCCATCAACATACATAACATTTCCAACTTTGACCTTCTCTTTCAAACGAACAGAACCTTTACCTTTTATGAATGCTGGGGTGTCATTTCCAAATGAGACCTTCTTTTCCTTTTCTAAGGCACTATATGACTGAAGTTTTTCCTTATCACCTATCATATGTTTCGAGCATCCGCTGTCGATGTACCATTGATTTTCCTGTCCTTCCGCATATAAGGCTATCCCACATCTTTCTAGTTGCAGTTCTTTCTTTTTCCATGTTTTGGGATTCAATGAAGCTAGCTCCTTCTGAGTTGTTTGTCGAAACCTACTCCTACATTCAGAATCTTCATGACCGAAGTTGTTACAGATAGAACATTCTAGCTCATTTTCAAGAGCAGAAAAGTTATTGTAGGTTCTTTTCATGATTCCAGACTTACTCCTTTTTTTTTGAGCTTCTCTAGTCATGATGGTCTTGTAGGCAACACATTGAGCAGCTTTGTGACCAAAGTTATGACAAGAGAAACATTGGCCATTGAAGAAATTTCTGCGATTATCAAACCTACCAACCAACTGATTGTAGTTTCCATTGACATCCCTTCTTGAAGCAAATTGAGAATGATTTACCTGTGGTTGATTGAAGCTTCTGTTCATCCTTGAAGTAGATTGCCCCCGATTTACTTGGTAATCTTTGTTCATTCTTGAAGCAAATGGTCCTTGATTTACCTGGTAATCTGCATTATGCTTTTTTTGTCGATTGTCAACCTGTTCACTTCTCCTTGCTGCATCGAGATAACTTTTGGAGGTGGATGGCTTCTGTGATAGAGACGTTTCTTCAGAATATCTGAGACTTGTCTTGATTAGAGGAGAACGTTGTACTTGGATAATCTCATCTAAAGTTTCAGATCCTTTAGCAAATCTAAGATTAAGAGCTTTTGTTTTCTCAATTTCTTTTCTAAGTCCCACAATTTCACATTCTAACTCTTCATTGTGTTTATCTCTTTCAACAAGTTGGAATGTCAAAGTGTCTATAATCATGTTCTTTTCTTCTAAACAAATTTTGAGTTTAGAAATTTCTTCATAAAGATATTCTTCATTTATAGCATCCAAGAAGTCATCATCTTCAAAAGCCATCAAATGTCTACCATCATTACCTTGTTCATCTTCATCACTATGTGAAATTCCATCACTGTCTTCATGTGTATAATATCTCTTCTTACTTACATTATGTTTTCTGTTCCATCTGACAGGTTCCTTACCTTTGTCTAGTTTATCTTTATGAGGACACTTTGCAGCATAGTGACCGACTATTCCATAAGCAAAACATTTGAAAGGTAGCTTACCTCTGAATTGTCCAGTTCCCCATTGAAGGTTCTTGACAAAGTTTGATTATTCTTCTTCTTCAGACATATATTCTGACTCATTGTAATCTCCTTTTCCTGAGGCTTTGAATGTGGCTTCTCTCCTGTCTGATGGTCCCCCTTTTCTCATTTCGTAAGCAGTTAGAATTCTGTGCAGCTGGGACATGGTAAGACTCTATAGATTCTACTTTTCTTCTATGGTAGAAACTTTTGAATCAAACTTAGAAGACAAAGATCTAAGAACCTTTTCAACCAAAACAACTTCTTTTATTTCTTCACCCAAGTTTTTCATACAATTTACAATCTCATCTATACGTAGGAAATAGTTAGCCACACTTTCATCATTGTGCATTCTAAGACTTTCATATTGAATTCTAAGAGTTTTTAGTTTTGCTCATTTTACCTGATCATCTCCTTCATAGCTCAAAACAATCTTGTCCCATATTTCTTTTGCAGTTTTGAGCTGCATAACCTTGACGAATTCTGATTGAGATAGACTCCCTAATAGAGTATTGACAGCCTTTGCATTTGTTTCATACTACTTCTTACCAGCCATATCTATAGGAGTTGCTGATGGAAATGTGTATCCTGTTTCCACAATATCCCAAACTTTTGTACCAAGAGATTGAAGATAGGCTGTGATTCTTACCTTCCAATAGACGAAGTTGCTCCCATAAAAAATTGGTGGCCTGATGGATGCCTCTCTCTCGTAGTTGCTCATGATGATAGATCTTCCTTCAAGAGGTCAAGCTTCTTCTGAAGGACCTGCTCTGATACCAATTGCTGGAAATAATACTGGGGGGGGGGGGTGAATCAGTATTATAAAAATCTTTTCAATTCACACAAAAATTTGTATACGCAACTTCAATTAGTGAAAACAACGTGTATACGCAACTCTGATTGATGAAACTCGCGTATAACTTGAAAAAATATAATTTTAATTTATTCTTCAAATGTTGATCATTAATCTGTGTGTCAGAATCATATAAACAATAACCAAAAAAATAGAGTAGACAATCACACAAAAGAACACAAGATGTAAGGTGGAAACCCAATGTGGGTGAAAACCACCTGCTGCAATATGTCTCTATCTTCTTTCAATCAGAAACTTCTTTTTACAATGATTTTGTACTAGTGCAGTCTTATACTAGTACGCAGGCTTCAACTTGTAGAAGGCTACAACCTTCTCTCATTCTCCAGCTTCTCCTGGTAGGGAGATCCAACCCCCCTTTGCTCTTGTACTAGCTGAGGTACTAGTACGTAGGTGTTGACCTAGAGAAGGCTTCAACCTTCTCTTTTCTTCCAGGGACCATGTTTCATAAATTTTCAGACTAGATCCATGAATAACATCAATTATACATCAAGTATATCTGCAACAATCAATCTCCTTTGTACAACCCAATATAGAATCAACCAAATACTTCTCAGAATGTTGTAACCAAAAAACAGTAATAGTAACCAGACACCAATTCTAAACCCAGAATACTGCAGCTATAAACAAAAGTAGCTAAAGCATATTTCATGAAACGTACGCTACTTCACTATGCAGAAACCTGTGTACATACACAGTTGTATCAATGCCAACCAACGTATATGCTTTCTTCAGTTTCTTAACTTGCGTGTATATGCACCTGTGCCATGTCGAACCTGCGTACAAATATATAAAAGACAATTCTCCTTTTTCAAGTATTGAGAGATTATTATACCCAGTTTATCAGATTTATAGATCTAATCATGCGCCAAATATAACAGATCAAACATCATATAATGATACTACAATTCAAGCCTTAAGACCTTGATTCATCAATAGAACTTATCCATCTTTAGCACTCAGGTTCCTCCTTAGTTCAGATTTAGCAATGCACCATAAATCAATCACCAGTATTCTGGATCTTGCTCCTCTTAAGATATTCAACACTTCAGTCGATACCCTTGCCAAATGATCTCCTTCCCTTTTTATAGTCTCAAGCCTTACTCAACCATGGTTCAAAACCATTGAGAACCAATACTAGGGACCCAATACCTGGGTTCAACACTTTGGATGCAATACCAAGGACCAAAACCATAGGTTCAAATATGTCAGACTAAATACCGTGGATCAAACATAAATTTTCCCACATGTACGCGCTTTTTCTTTGTATGAAAGTGCGTGCATATGCATACGCGCCTTTTGATCGGTGATCCCGCATGTATACGCGACTTTGCTAAGATGAACCTGCGTATACCTCATTTTCTTCCATTATGAGAACCTGAACTGTGATCTGCCATTTGAGTGAGTTGCCATCAAGGACAACACTTATGTCATAGAGCCAAATCTATTCCAAACCTATGTCATAATGCCAACACTTCCTATCCCAAATTCGGTGGCTCGTGAGGCTCATACTAGCTCTTTTACTCTTGGCACAATTTTCCAACTAAGATGATTTGTGGGAGGGCTTTAAGACTTATTTGACTTTCTTGAAACTAATCTAAAGTGAGTGACTATGATAGTTTGTAAGCTATGTAGATCTACCTTTCTGAGTCTATTTAGAAATATTCATTGGATGATTTCAATCGTCCCTTTTTAGCCCTTCTTGTAGCTTATTCAAGACACTTTTGGAGGATTTATTTGATATTTTTCATGGGTTTTATAGTGGTTATTGCTAAGGCATTTATCTAACCCTACCTGACCCTCCTTGTTGAAGATTCTCATGGGAAATTTTGTGGAAAACATGTAGTTTAGTTTAGGCATAATCCTCACCATGAAAAATTTTCTAAGCTAAGCTACCTTTTTGTGGTTAAGATATGATATAATGGAGCTCACCAATTACCATGACCTAAACTAGCTCCTTTTTTGGGGCACATATTATCCATTAAATTCCTTAGGTTGTTGTATCTATACATTAATACAATATGGGTTGTATTATTTAATCAAAGGTTTACTATATGCAAAAAATGGTTTCCTAATATCATATAAAAAACCAAACATCACTGCCATTGCAATATATATCACATTGTATAATTTATTTGAGCCACATGTGTTGTATTTTTCTTGATACCTTACCATATATTCAGATTTTGATGTATTGACAAACAAACATGTTTCATTAGCATTTCAATGTGTTAAATTCCAAGAGTCAAGAATTATAATTTACAATATCATGTATGTTTGGTATATAATGTGCCTTGTTATGTCACTGCATAGCAGTGACATCTAGGGACAGGTAAAGGAAATTAATTTATTGCAATTTTTTTGGGTTTCTAAAGTTTAACTATAGGTTGATATTGGTAGGACGGCTAGAGATGGCGACCACCACGGCATCAGGGCTACAAATCTCGAAGTAGCAATAGCTGCATTGTTTTTTTTTATGCCCATTGATTATTCAGATGGTGTGACATGTATCAATCAAATTTTAGTTAGTAGTTGCATAAATTTGGTATAAAAATAATAGTTCAGAGTTTCTTAATACATAGATCATATGGTATTTCTATGCTACGTAACCTTTTAGGACCTTACCTGAGAAACACTACCTCAATAAGATAGATTAGAACCAACAATTGTGTAGAATATGTAGAAGAAGATTTATGAAAGTAGAAGATAGCTAGTTACTTTTAAACATAAACTAATCACATCAAATAACATGTTTGGTCTTGACATTAGTTTTGCAATGAAGGTGTTGGTTGCACGCATTAAATTTGTGAGTGATATTAGTCCTTATATATGATGATGCTCAAAGAGATATAGACAGATAAAAACTCTAAATTTATTGTTAGAGCTTCTGAGAAAACTTTTGTTATAGATTTTTTTTGACAAAATACTTTTTATATTAAAAAGAAAAAATATATACATAGGAGAATATAATATAGCTAATCATCTCTCCCTTATTAGGAAAATGGCTACAAAAACATTAGAATACGCTGATGCTGAAGATATTTTGCATCTTTCACCTTTGAGAAGCCTTTAGCATTAACTTTGGCACATACCTTCTCTGAATATATCTTTTGAAAGGAGGAAATAGAACAACTGAGACTTTCAAAAGCAGAGAGTACAATTTCCAAATTGAAAACATAATAACAAATCGATGAAATTCTATAGTCCATCACAGGTTAAGAGAATAAACTGATACGAATCACCAAGAAGGGTTGTTGTCATGTACATAAAGCTACAACAATTTATTTTTCTTTTCTTGTCTTGTTTGTATTTAGGTTCTAATATCGCCTTGGTCATCACATCCAAAAACAAATATAAGTCTATTGTTGACAGCAGGAAACAAATATAAGTTTGTTGTTGACATTAGGCTATTTCTCTTTAAGTTGAGAGATAAATACTAGTAATGATGTTGATATTGTTGATGCAACTAAAACTAGATATACAAAGGGCAACTCTGGATTTATCATTTCAACTTGGGGGGGCTCCCACTAATTAGGAGATAAGGTTGAAACTGGGTTTGAAGAAATAAAGGTACAATGAAGTTGTTTGAGAATCCAAAAGGGTTATGTCTTTTAATGAGTACAATTGCACGACCAAACAGGGAATTATAAATATTATTCAAAACCAAAAGAATGAGAATTACACTTCTATACCGCCACAAACTATGCTCATACTTGGCTTGGATGATGTTATGAGTATACAATCCTTTCAGATTGAGAACATGATTTCCATTTGTAAGAGGACATATTTAGGAGTAGGAAATTTTTAAAGAGAAAAATAGAAGTACCATATTATTTTATAGCAATATGTAACTAGCTTGGATGCAATTTAGAACATATTGAACAAAAATTCATTTACTTAGAAATTGGTATTTGTTAAAAAAAATTACTATAGAATGCAGTTTTGGGTTGGTTATTCTCATTTAATGTGGAAAACGTTTACCAAATAATTTTGGTGGTGATAAATTTCCATTGCATTGTAGCTTGATTCCTTAAATCCCAAGGAGAGCTTGGTAATCAAGAAAATATTTGGACTATATGTAAAAGGAGGGAAGTCTCTTGGAGAAATCACTATAAACCTCAAAATTTAAAGAGAAATGGTCTAAAAGTATGAAGTGAAAGGACTCTTAAAACTCAAGTGTCCCTCGCAAGTTGAGTATCTTCATAGTTACTTTAGTTAAGAGTACATACATCCTAAGTTATGCTTCATACGTCATGGATTGTGTCTCATATGTATAAAGAATAGTTATATTTATTTCCCTAGTTTAAATGTACAATAGGAATTCCTTTCCATGGAAAAAATAATGAAATTGAAATTTATGAGTTCCCAGAGTTGTTTTACAATATAAGAGTTGTACTAGATACCCTATCACAATGCCCAAGCCATCTAAAAGCTTTTTAAAGTGGCCTTTTTCAACAATTTTATCATTCCCCCATATATATATATAGAAAATAATATTTTTTTTTTCTAGATCTATTGTACAATATAAGAGTTGTACCAGATACCCTATCACAATGCCCAAGCCATCTAAAGTATTTTTTTAAAGTGGTCCTTTTCAACAGTTTTACCATTCCTAGAGATATATATACATATATTTTTTGAAAATAATATATATTTTTCCAAAACATTATATTTTGAATAGAACTTTGGATAAGAATGTTTTCTAATAATAATTATTTTTCTTTTAATTAAAAATGATAGGATCCTTTTCCTCTTTTAATGGGAATCCTCTTTGATTCCTTTCCTATTTTAATTAAAAAATATATAATCCTTGTATCATTTTCTTGGGAAGGATGGTTGAGTGGCAATATTTTTCATTCAATAACAAACAAAATGTATGGTTGGAAAAGTGAGAACAAGACAAATTATTTATTTATTTAAAAATATCATAATTGTAATATCTTTGAATGATATTAGAAAATAATGCAAAATTTCACAAGGGAAAGTTTCCCTTTGGAAATCATTAATTAAGTAAGTAATTCAAATGATAGGATAGAATAGTCCATGCTTGATTCATGGTATGTATATATATAGCTTGATTCATAGTATATGTATATATATATATATATATATATATATATATATATATATATATATATATATATATATATATATATATATATATATATATATACATATATAATTTATTTAGTATGTATATAATTTAGTTTAGGTAAGGTGTTAACATGTTTGGAAATCAAAATCATCAAGAATGTATTTTTGGTAAATGTATTTTGTGTTTTTGAAGTATTATTATTGTTTTTTATATTTGTATTATATTTTAATATTCGACATGTATTATCAAATATTTGGCTTTAATATGGGACCATACAACGAATTTCCCCAACTTGGTGCACCTAATAGGGTGCATATGCTTATGGAACCTCCTCCTCGGAAAATTCCACAACATGTTTGTGGTTCTTGGGTTACTTCAATGAGGGGATTGGACAATGCCTGCACCTGCAAGCCAAGCATATAGATAGTCAACTTTTCTTTAGTTGGTATTGTTATTCCATGTGTAGAATACATCAATTTTGTTTAGTGGTTGATAGGGAAAATGTAGGCACACAAAGAGGATGGTTGAATTACGCTTTCAAACTAGTTCTAGGCTTACTATACCATCTATTAAGTATACTCTAATATCTTGAACTATTCCATCATCTTAAGTTCCATTGTAGCTTTGAAATCTATATATGGGGGATAAAATGACATTAATGGATGTGGACTATGGGGCGTGTAGAATGCATGGAGGCATTGACACACTCCATGGTGGGGGGGTCTTGGTCCAGAGAAGCTTGTAAAATAGCTACTTCTTTAAAATCCAAGTGAGTAATTTGATAATAATTACAGTTGTTTATCTTTTTATTCTATTATTTGCATGAGTAGGTTTATCAAATCTGTTTTGGTATTTAATGCTCTTATTTTTTGTGTTGAACAACAGGGTACACCTGAAGGACTTCATGATTTATCACATTATTTTTACCATAATCAAGAACAATTTTGCACAAAGAAGGGTATATCAGCCCAACATGTCGAGAGGTGATTTCAAGATTAATTCATCTTGTTTTTCATTCGTTTGAGACAAATGTGAAAGCTATAGTGCAATCCCTATATTCTATAAAGGATTATAACAGAATATAGCATTTTGCATAGATTGTAGATAGTTTGCATGATTTATCATTACTACCATTTCACATTGTTTTTTAATACTACTCATTTAGACTATTTAATTGTTAAATTCCATAGTTTCTCTGTCCTAGATGGCAAACAATATGAAAAAAAATGGCAATAGTTTTGGATTTGATCTACTAAGAGATTTATATGATTATCATTTATCATTCACCTATTTCAAATTATAAATGAATGTGTTCTCCTTTTCCCTCAATGTCACATTCTTCTTTTATGTGAGTTTGTATGCTTTCATCAAAGGAGTCTAACCCAGTTACTAGAAGTTATTTGTCATCTCCTTAAACATTGTTTTTGTGCCAAATAGGTCTAACAACCACGTTTTTGTTTATTTTATCCTTGTAGAATGTTTGGACATTTGTATTGATATTTGGTTTGAAGATCAAATTTAAGGTGGAAATTTTCACACCCTCTCTTTCTTAACCAGTTTTGAAGATCAAGGATAAGGTGGTTAAAGTTATCCATCTTTATATTAAAGTTTTTTGTCGCTAAAAATGGAGGTAGAGCCATAACCATCTTATTCTTGGTGGTTGAATAGCCACAACAAACCCAAAAATATGTATGGCTTCAAACTACTCTAATAAAAACTATAAACTATATATATAGTGGCATGCCAATAACATGATTTTCTTCTCCTAGGAACTTCCTTTCCATGTTTAATTTAGTGTTTTTCTCTGCTTTTTGTTTTTTGTGATCATCTCAATGGGGAAGGGTAAAGAGAAGGAGTGTATCCCTAGATTTATTTCCATATGGGGCATGGATACAAAGTTTCTCATTTGGGTGATCATGGTTATACCATATTCCTGGTAGTAGCCCTGTTTGTGCACCAAGAAAACCTTTTGTGTAAAAATATCACCTCCACAATACTTGTGGATATAGTGTCCAAATCAGAAAAATGGACCAGCTGAATCATCTATATGTAATTTTGTGTTTTTAAATAAATCAAATTTGAATAAAATAAATTCATGCAAAATAAAAACGAGAAGTGATTTTCATCCCTCTTTGGTAGGGCCAATAATATATTGACATGAAACAAAATTACAACCTAGTATTAATGTTTTTTTATTTTAAATGTGGTTAAAGAATAACACTGGTACTGTCATTGCAAGTTGGATATGCATTTTATATACAAAAGCCACATGGTCGCAATGGCAATGTGCAAAAAAGAAAGAGCAGTGACATTACCACCACGTGGCTCTTGTTATATGATAAGCTTGGAGTTTGAGCATTTCATAATCAACATGATGTGGCAATAATTGTTGATGGATTAACCACCAAATTGTGACCCCCTCCTCCCACATTTACCCACTTTTTCCAGTTTTCCTCGAGTAAAAAAGAGCCAAGGGTCACTATGATAAGACTCAACCTCCAATATGAACTGAAGGAAATGGAGTCGACAACTTAAGACCTTATTGAATTCCCTCAGGTGTTGCAGGAACTCCAGGAGATACCCAATCCCTCCAACTGTCCAACCCTTGAGCTAACTCTCTTTTTTTGCTGACCTAAGCCCTCAGTCGCTCCCTTGAAAATGCCTCCAAGTGACTGTAAGCCTCTAGTTGCACCCATAGGCCTGCTTCCCAGCGACTATGGACTTTTCCAGTCAGTTATGTGCCAACGACCCCGAATTTTGAGCCACTTTTTCAGGGCTAAGACTCAAGCCTCTACCAAAAACTCAATGAAACTTCCAAAAATGATGAATAACATAGAAAAAATATTCTAAACCAAGAACTTGAGCAAGGACTTGACCTGACCCCTCCCAACCAAGACAGGCATTTTGTCAAACACATGGTAAACATGCAACCTATAGGTCATGAATGCATATATGAACATAGGGATATGAAACTTATTTGAGATTTAACAAGAAGGACCAATGCCTCTCACAATAGTTGTCATAACACTAATTAGATCATGCATTCATTAACCAGACATTCATTAATTAAAATGTGATAAGAGACATACATATATATGTCATATAAACATGCTTATAACTAGCAGATAACTAGGTAGATAACAATGATAGAACAACCATTAAAGCCATATAATACAAACACATTTACTTGTCAAATACAAGATAAAATTTGCTCTTATTAACCATATTTGAAATCCAACCAATTCGGGGACTTCCACGTACCACCCAACCATAGATTGGGATAAACCAAATCTTTGTTTCAACTAATCACCCCATACAATATTCCAAGAATGAATGTGGGATCTCATGGGATAAACCAATACATAAACAACCAAGGGAATCCAGAGGTTAAACCACCTCCACCCTCACCATATTGTGATCTCACCTAAACCAATCTCGAGATCATAAAACTAAACCAAGCTTGGATGCATAGGAATTCCTTCACTGTCTCTTGCGGAATTTTCCTATCTCCACCCACCTGCTCAAGGCTTCTTGAGAAAAAGCATCTCTGCCCCCAACCCTTGGTATTTTACTCAAACCACCTCACCTAGATCCAAAACCTTCCAGCAAGCCAAAGCTCAAACAAGGAAGAATCCCATCACACCATGGCTATCCAGAAATGGCAAGGCAAGGCTAAAACCACTATTGAAACCTGGAAAAACGCATGCTAATGACAAAAAATGAACCAAATACACACATGCAAATACCATGCATGCCAAAACTAGATAGGAAATCATACATTCAACCTATTACCTGCAAGTATTCCTACTGAAGTTGCTTGATCCTTGCTATCCTTTGCTTTCCTTGTCCTTCATTTGCTTGCTTTCTTTCCTTCTCCTCTTGGTTCTCTTCTCCTCTCTAAGACTAATTCCAAAACAAAACTGACAAAGGGCCCAAAAATGATGCTCTGGTGTCTTTTTATTATTGATGCCTCTAATTGATTCATTTTCCTTAGTTTTCCTTCAATTTCCTCCTTAGATGCAACATGTGACCCTTCACCTCCCTTTTCTCCTAATTTTCTTTATTTTCATAAATATAATACCAATAAATGCCTCTTTTCCTTTTCAAAGCCTTTGCCGTTGCCTTTGCCAATTTCCCCTTAGCCATAATACACAAAAAGTGATGCCCACTAGGATGTTTTTCCCAACCTTCATCTTGGAATATGTGTCCCATGACCTTGGTCTTATTTTTCCTTTATTAACTTTATTAGATGAAATTTTAACCCAAGGTTGTTACAGACCCCTCCCCCTTAGGGGAACACTATCCTCAGTGTTTTATGACACTTACAACCAGCAAAACCATTGAAAACCAAAACATACTTCCCATGGAGCTTTATAACCCAGCTTGTTACAGTATTTTCAATGAATAACCTGCTCAAAAGCACAACCATCATGAAAAACATGACAACCTAACAACCATACCAGTTATTGGAGATTTATAACACAACTCATTGCAGTATTTACAATAGCAACCATAAACATGTAAAAATACCAAAAACTCATTTACCTCAACCAGTAAACAATGAAGGATACATAACCCACATTTGATCAACCATCTCCCATGTAGCTTCATCTAGCCCAAAGTGCTTCCACTGCACTTTAACCTACTCGATTGCTCTATTCTGGAGCATGAGTTGTTTTCACTGAATATGCACTAAGGTTCCAGCTAGAATTTTCCTTTTGGTTCCACTTACAATACAAACCAAACAATAAAATGATCAACATCTTTCACATATCTTTTAAGAAATGAAACATCGAAAATGTTATGTACTTTCATTGTGGGATGCAGTGCAAGTCTGTAGGCCATTGGTCTAATCCTCTCAAGGATCTTGAAATGCTTGCAATATCATGGTGCCAACTTGGCAAATTATCCAATCCTTAAGGAGCTCTTTTTAGGCTTCATTCACAAATACACATGCTCCCCAACTTGAAACTCTTTAAATTCCCTATGTTGGTCTGCACAACTCTTCTTCCAGACCTATGTTGCCTTTAGATTCTTCTTTATAACCTACATTTCTTGTTCCATTTCTGCCAACATATTTGGTCCAATAAGTACCCTGTTCACTGGATCACTCTAGCTAATGGGAGTATTACAACTCCACCCATACAATGCCTCAAATGGAATCATCCTCAGTGACTCCTGATAACCATTGTTGTGAGCAAACTCTACCAATGGAAGGTACTCCTCCCATCTCCTCTATTGGTGCATGAGGTACATCCTTAGTATATCATCTAGGATCCTATTGACCCTCTTTGTCTATCCATGTTTTTGCGGATGATAAGTTGTACTGAAGATCAAATTTGTCCCCAAACCTGTAAAAACTCCTTCCAAAACTAACTTAGCATTCCCATCCGACACTATCTTCTTCGAAACACCATGTAACCTCTCTATCTCCCTGATGTAGACATGTGCCACCTCACTATCTGAATAATTAGTCTTCACTGGAATGAAGTGAGATACCTTTCTCAACCTATCAATCACAACCATGATAGAATCATGCTACCTCAATGTTCTCAAAAGACCTGCAATGAAATCCATGGAAATTACCTCACATTTCCATTCTGGAATCGGAATAGGCTGAAGCAACCCATCTGGATGCTTACACTCTGCTTTCACCTACTAAACTTCTTCACTGTTTTCATTGTCTTCTAATATCTTGGGTGACTTGAATATGGATTAACATGAAACTCCCTCAAGATAAGATTCTTGAGGTCACTGTCATCCCACACATGGATCCTACATCTGAATCTCAACAAACCATATGTTGTGAGATGATAGTCCACATCCTGATCACCTGTACCATGTTGTAACATGTGCCTAATCTCCTTGTACCTATCATCCTGTTGTCCTTCCTATAAGATATAATCTTGTAAATATATCCCATATGAGCTCACAACTACAACGTGGTTCATCTACACTCTCCTACTGAGAGAATCTGCAACCCTGTTATCCTTACCCTTAATGTATCTAATCTCAAAGTCAAACTCACTGATTGTGGCCAACCACCTAACTTTCCTAGCATTCAGATTTGGTTGGTCAAACAAATATATCAATCCATTATGATCGCTCATCAATACAAACCTCTTACCAAGAAGATAATGTCTCCACATCTTCAAGGCATAGATAATATCTGCCAACTCAAGATCATGAGTCACATAGTTTTTCTCGTGCTCATTCAGTTTCTTGGACTCATAACACACCACCTGTCCCTCCTGCATCAAGACTCTGCCAAGCTCTCTTTTGCAATAATTTATACACACCATGAACTCTTTATCTAGATCTGCAATCTTAAGAAATGGAGCATTTGTCAACAATTGCTTCAACTGCTCAAAATTGGTTGCACATTCCTCTATCCATTAAAATTTCTTTCCTTTTATTTGCAATGGTGTAATAGGATATGCAATGCATGAGAAGTTCCTGATGAACCTCCTATAGTAACCTTCTAACCCCATGAATTATTTGACTTCATCCACATTCGTAGGAGTTTCCCACTCCATGATAGCCCTTATCTTTTCTAGATCCATTCTTATGCCTTCCTTGGAAACAAAATGTCCCAAGTAACATACCTTTGTCTGAAATAAACTGCACTTCCTAAACATAGCATACAATGGATGATGGGTAGATGGAAGATAGACCAGTGTAGTTACTCAGTTACCCAGGCAGATTGATTTTCTCAGTGGCTGAAGTTTAGCAGAGGATATAGAGCCAGAGGGTGAGTTGCACGAGAGAGAGAGAGGGTATCAACAGTGGTCCAGGAAGTACAGGACAAATTCAGGAAGAGACAGTGTGAAGAGGAATCTTTTGTAATTGATTCCCTTAGCATCCATCTTCATCTAGTCAGCCTTCACAACCCTCCACTTCTTCCCAAGAGACTTTTTATAGTCAACCACCTACTTCTCTCGCTCAATCTAGTTGGAAATTCGAGAGCTTTCTTCATTGTTGAATTTATAAAGAAGGTAGTATAATTTGATGTCAATGTTACCACAAGATCTCGACAATATGATGGAGTTACATGCTCTCAGTCGGGCTAAAGCTATAGTAACCCAACAAGATCCCACTTGTATACCAAAAGGAAACCAAGACCACTATCCCTTTAGCTCCTTATAAGAAACTTATCAGATACTTATGGGAGGACCTCCCATGCAAGGTTGTTTCCCCTATTCTTTTTATAGTAGAAAATTTGTCTAGCTAACATCTCTATTATGAATTTGTTGTGAATTTGTACCACCTTATGTGACTCTTTAGTAGGGGAAATTTACCTAGCCCCAGGATTTTATACACATATATTCAATACAATTCAGTCATCTTAGTTCAACGATGTTGTTGCTACCCCTTGATCTCCTTTCTAGGTCGACTATCTTTTCCCCTCTCCCTAGGAAACCATACCCATAACCTGTATATCCATTGCCTTATGATCATTTCATATTTTACCCTCTTAAGGCACCAATTTGTAACACCCTCCTCCCACATTTACCCAGGTTAACCAATCCGCTTGGGTAAACATGTGACAAGAGGCTAATACAATCTGATTCAACTCCCCATGTATAGTTAAGGAAGTGGAACCCATGGAACACATACAACTTGACCTTCTACACCTCCAACATGTAGGTTTTAACCACGTACATAGATTACCTACAAATGAATTCTTAAAAGAAGACAACAAAAAATGGCGAGAGCATAAAACATAAAACAAATATACATAGAGATTTTCCCCTGGATCCCAAAACTGGGACTACCAGATTGATTTGTCATTATATTCCTTTCAATGTTACAATACATATATATACATGTTGAAGTATCCATAAACCCTAATCCAATAACCCTTGATTAGAACATAACTGTAGTTCCCTTGACCAGATCTACAAAATACCATGGATAGAAAACCGTCATGCCCAAAACCATGTGTGAAATGCATGCACAAAACCATAGGTAGGTCCACCCACCTAATATAGGGTCTAAAAAAAAAAAACCCTGGTTGTTGCAATGGACCCCATGCAGGGGGGTTGCCGCCCCCTTGCAAACCCTTGACATGGGTGGTTGTCACCCCCCTGTGAACCCCCTACTGCACCCGACACAATGCACATGGGGGGGATTTAACCCCCCTTATGACCCCCCCACATGTGGGGTAGTCATGGAAAGAATATAACCCACACCCAACATTCTCCCACTTGTTGTTTTCGTTCTACATGGGGCCATGGGAGAGGTTAGTCATTGGTCCAGCCCTGCAGTGCCCATTGTTTCTCTACACCAAGAGAACTTCTCAAAGCTCATAGACTTTGTCAATGCATCTGCAGTATTCTTCAAAGTGTCCATCTTTACCAGAAACACCTTTTTATCCTCAACCATATCACTCACAAAGTGATACTAAACATCAATGTTCTTTGTATTTGAATGATAAGTAGGGTTCTTTGGCAAGAAAATTGGACTTTGTTGTCACAATATATCCTTATAGATCATTGTACTAACCCCATACTTGAACACAATTTCATCAACCAAACTTCTTCCTTGCTTGCATGAGTGGTTTCCATGTATTCTGCCTCTGTAGTTGAAAGTTCAACTATAGAATATCTCTTACTCATCCAACTGACTACACCTCCAAATAGATTAAACACATACCCACTTGTAGATCTTCTCTAATCCAGATCTTTAGCCCAGTTTGAATCAACAAAGTCACGTATGTCCAAAACTTTGTCCAATCCTAGTCTTCCTTGGTAGCACAAACCATAATCACTAGTGCCATGGAAATACCTAAAAACCCGCTTCATTGTTGCCAATACTCCTTCCCTGGTTTTGACATAAACTTGCTCAATACTCCAACTGCAAGTGCAATGTCTAGTCTAGTAAGGACCATTGCATACATCAGGCTATCGAATGCACTTTCATATGGAACATGAGACATTTCCTCTTCCTCTTCTTGTGTCTTGGGACATTGTTCGGCAGATAACTTTACACCTACAAGAATAGGAACCTTCACTGGTTTACTATCCTACATATTAAACCTCTGCAGTATTTCCTCGACATACTTCCTCTAGTTTAACAAGAGCCTCCTCTTTGCCCGATCTCATTTAATTTCCATGCCCAAAATATAGTTTGTAGCACTAAGATCTTTCATGTCAAATTTGGAGGACAATTGGGTCTTCAAATCCTGGATAATTTCTTTGTCATTTCCAACCACCAATATATCATCCACATACACGACCATATAAATAACACAGTCACCAATTAATTTAAAATAAACACAGTGATCTACTTTCCTTCTGGTGAAACCAAGTCCCCGTATAAATGTATCAAATTTCTGATACCATATCCCTGGTGACCGTTTTAACCCATACAAAGACCTTTTTAACTTGCATACCATTTCTTTCTTACCCTTCACTGCAAAGCTTTTAGGTCTCTTGATGTATATCTCTTCTTCCACATCCTCGTGAAGAAATGTTGTCTTCACATCCATTTGTTCTACCTCAAAATCAAAAGAAGCAACAACAAATAAAAGTAATCTAATAGAAGATAACTTGGCAACAGGAGAAAAAATATCACCAAAATCAATTCCCAGCACCTGCGAATAACCTTTTCCTACCAATTGAGCTTTGTATTTCTCCACCTTGCCCTTTTCATTCATATTCTTCTTAAACACCCATTTGTTTCCAATGGGTTTCCTTCCAGCCAACAACTCCACCATATCCCAAGCCTCATTTTTGTGCAAGGATGTCATTTCATCAACCAAGGCCTCTTTCCAGAGCTTGGCATCCTCTGAATCTACTGCTTCTCTCACAGTTTTGGGATCATCATTAGTAATAGATAAATCAAAATTTCAATAGAAATCAATTGGAATATACCTTTTTGGCTACCTTCTTTCTTGAATTTATCTTCTCACAGTTGGAGTTTGTGGCTCTTCATCTTCTAATTCCTCTTCTTCTATAGAGTTTGATTCTTCCTCCATTAGTTCAAACTCTATCTTCTTAGGTTCCTTTGGTAGGACTTCATGTTTAATAACAACTTTCACCTCTCTAAACACTACATCTCGGTTGTATATGACATTCCTTATTTCTGGGTTCCAAAGCTTATAACCTTTTAAACCATCCTTATACCCAATAAAGATGCACCTTTCAGATTTACAATCCAACTTTGGTCTATTCTCCTTTGGAACATGTACATGTGCATCGCATACAAATACCCTCAGATGTGAAAGAGAAGGTTTCTTACCAGTCCATACCTCTTGTGGATTCTTATCCTCCAAAGATGATGAAGGTGATCTGTTGACCAAGTAACATGCAGTCTCCACTACCTCTGCCTAGAATTCGTATCCTAATCTGACACCACTGTGCATGCTTCATGCCTTTTCTATAAAAATCCTGTTCATTCTTTTTGCAACTCCATTTTGTTGAGGCATGTATGGAGTAGTCTTATTCCATGCTATACCACACTTCTTACAGAACTCTTAAAATTTTGTCTTGCAAAACTCTCCACCGTTATCTATCCTTAGCACCTTTATCTTCTTCTCTGTCTGGTTTTCCGGTAGAGCCTTAAATTATGTAAACCTTTCAAAGACTTTAGATTTATTCCTGGGGAAATATATCCATGTATTCCTTGAGAAGTCATCTATAAATGATACATAGTACACAAACTTACCCAGTGATGGAACTGGCATAGGTCCAAACGCATTGTTGTGCACAAGCTTTAATATCTATTTTGCCCTCTTAGCACCAGAGGGGAAACTCACTCGATTCTGCTTCCCATATACACAATTTTCACATAAATCAAAATCCAGAAAGAAGTTAGACATACCTTTTACCATACCATTACCATGAAGTATTCGAAGGCCCTTCTCTCCAATATGTCCAAGCCGTTGATGCCATAGCATGGTCTTTTCTCTAGAGACCACTAGAATTTCTACTCCACTTTCAAGAACCACAGAACTGTTGCATCCATCATTAACAATGCTACCATAAAGCTTGTACAATGTTCTAATCCGAGCTCCTCACATCAATACCAATGCTCCTCGAACCATCTTGCAGGTATCTTTTCTGAACATTGTTTTTACACCTGCATCATCCAGCTTGCTTACAGAAAGCAGATTTCTAGCCAATGCAGGAATATGTAGAACACCCAGAAGTGTTCTAATCCTTCCACGTTGCAACTTCAACTTGAATTTTCTATGACCAACGATTCTAGCCTTCCTTCCATCCTCCAAAAATACATCACCACCATCATATTTCTCATACTCGCAAAACCACTCTCTATGGGGAGTGAAGTGAAAGGATGCACTTGAGTCAATCAACGATGCCTCATGATATACATGTGTACTTGAAGAAGAAGCCAAGTACACATCCACACCTCCATCTGACGTGGTTTTTGCCTCTATAGAAGGAGCATCATCAGAGCCCTTTCCTTTCTTAAGAGCTTTATATTTGAAGTCCCTTTTGAAGTGCCTTTCCCTTGCGCATTTCTAGCACACTTTAAAGGTTTTCCTGGAGATTTAAATATCCCTCTAGATTTAGATCTCCCACTCAAAGACTTTTTTCTTTTTTTTTCTGTTTTGGGACCGTCCTCATACAAACAAGGCATTGCCATTCTAGCCCTCCATATTTTTCCATCTCATCTCCTCCGATAGCAATGACGAGACTATTTCATCAAACTGCAAGGCAGTTGCATTGCTACCTATTGCAACAACCAGACTATCCCACGAATCTGGTAGAGAACACAACAAACTAATGCACTTATCTTCATCTGAAATTTTAATATCAATAGATAATAACTGGCTTACCATAGTATTAAAGGCATTCAGATGCTCTGTCACCGAGTCTCCATCTTTCATCCTCAGGTTATACAACATTTTCCGTAGGAACAGTTTATTCACCGGAGACTTAGATTGGCACAAAGTCCCTAACTTTCCCCACAAATCCCTCACCAAAGCTTCCCCTAATACATTCAACAATACTGAATCTGAGACACATAATCATATTTTTCTCTTTTCCTTCCGATCCAAATTCACCCAGTCTTCAGCTGACATTGATGTTGGTTTACTACCGGGATCTACTGTTATCCATTGATCTTTATCCACCAGCAAATCCTCCATATTGAGTTTCCACAACTCAAAATTCTAACCATTAAATTTCTTGATCTATATCTTTCCACTACTTGCCATCTTCTTTCACCATAAGAATCGATCCAACAGATCTTCCACTAAACAGGGTCTACCACAGGCTCGAGAAAAACCCCTTAGTAGCAAATGAATCCCCTTGAAGCCACAACAACTTTGAAACCAAATGTAGGTTTTAACCCCGTATAACAATTACCTGCAAATGAATTCTTAAAAGCATAAGATAAACAATGGCGAGAGCATAAAACATAAAACAAATATACATAGAGATTTCCCCCTGGATCCTAAAACCGGGACTACCAGTTTGATTTTTCATTATATTCCTTTCAATTCTATAATATATATATATATATATATATATATATATATATATATATATATATATATACATGTGGAAGCATCCTTAAACCCCAATCCATTAACCCTGAATTGCAACATAACCATAGTTCCCATGACTAGATCTACAAAATACCATGGATAGAAAACCATCATGCCCGAAAACATGTGCAAAAACATTGCACAAAACCATAGGTAGGTCCGGCCACCTAATATAGGGTCCAAAAAAAATTCCCAGGGCACTACCTTGGACCCCGTGCAGGGGGAATACTGCCCCCCTACAAACCCCCCTGTGACCCCCCCACACGTGGGGTAGTCATGGAAAGAATATAACACACACCCAATACAACAAAACCCCCATGAGCCATTCATCCCACCCAGGTGACTAGCCCCTGATACAAATTGGTATTTTGTTGAATTAAAGCCTCAGTTGTTCCCTTGAAATAGGCATTCATGTGTATAGGGCCCTCTAGTCACTCTCACAACATGGACATGCAAGAAACTAGGTTCTTTTTCAGCTAGTTCTAAGCCTGTGACCTCAGATTCTGTGCCACGTTTTCAGGGCTAGGACTCAAGCCACTGTCTAGAACTCCATGAAACTTCCAGGAATCAAAGGTAACATTGAAACAATGATACAAATTAAAATACTTGAACATCAACTTGTTTGGATCCCTACTAACCATGACAGGAATTTGGTCAACACATGTCACAAATATGCATTCTATAGGTCATAACCATAGATTTCAGCATAGGGGTCTCATACTTATCTAATAATCGCTAAGAAGAATTGGTGTCTTATCAAATTAGCTTCATTATCATATATTAGGTCATATATTCATTGTACATTCATTTACAAATCAAAACATGATGAGAGCCATATATCATTACTGTAATAAAACATGATCATAACCAACATAAATAACAAGGACACATCAGCCATAAATACCTCATATGAACCAATACATTTTCTTACAAATACCAAGGAAAGGAACTCTTATTAATGAATGCAAAATCCAACCCAGTATGAGACCACCACATCCACCCAACTACAGAAGTGGATGGAAAAGTAGATGCAAAATGAGATGAAAAACTTGACATAAAAGTGGATGCGAAAATTTAAGAAAATATGGGTTGCAAAGGTAGGCGCAATATATGGCACAACAAAAATGGATGCAAAAGTGAATGTAACAATAGACACATAAAAGGATGCAAACTTGAATGCAAAATAAGATGCAAAAAGGGATGTAAAAGTTTATGCAAACATGGGTGCAATAAGCGAAAAAAAATTGGATGCATAAAATCGATGCAATGGAAGTAGATGCAAAACTAGATACAAAATGAGACATAAAAACCAATGCATAAACCTGACACAAAAGTGGATGCAAAAAGAATCGCAATATTTGATGCAAATATTGGGTGCAAAAGAGGATGAGAACATGGATATAAAATTGGAAGCAAATGTGGTTACAACATTAGGTGCACAACACGGTGCAAATTGTGTCACAACAAAAGTGGATGTATTGATAGATGCAAAGAAAGAAACAAACGAAGATGCAACAAGGGATGAAAAAGTGGAGGTAAACATGGGTGTTGTTGTAACCTATTTATATCATGTGCATTTATATTTTTGTAGAAAAAGAATAAGAACATATATATATATATATATATATATATATATATATATATATATATATATATATATATATATATATATATATATATATATATATATATAGATATATAGAAAAAAGAAAAGGGATATAACAATAGAAAAAGAAAAAAGAAAAAGAAATAAAATCCCATGGAAATGGCACGCTAATCTAAATGTCGCCATAGATGTTAATTAATTGTTATTGATCATTTAAACATTGATTAGCAGTTAATTAGTTATTGCATAAAGTTTGATGTGATGTTTTTTCCATATATCATATGAAGCACACTATTACCAACCATCGGAATGTTCCCCGCCCAGACCAATGACTAGGGAATCATTTCTGACCACCCCCCCCC
The DNA here is from genome assembly GCA_031772625.1 of Pinus tabuliformis. Classification (NCBI taxonomy): domain Eukaryota; kingdom Viridiplantae; phylum Streptophyta; class Pinopsida; order Pinales; family Pinaceae; genus Pinus; species Pinus tabuliformis. The sequence goes on along the minus strand of CM062816.1, from coordinate 815,388,269 downwards.
CATGCTTCCAATGTTTAAAAGGGGTTTGGGGGGGGGGGGGGGGTGTTGTGGGGTTCGAAAAGCTGAATTACCAAACTTGCCTCTACCGATGTGTCTCCTTCACATCCACTTTGGAGCCCCCCTCTCCAAAACCACAAACCACCTACCCCCTCGAAAACCACCACTCATTCATTTCTGCTCCTGCCAAATGACCGATCACCACTCCTCGCCCGCCATTTGTCCATTTCCCATTCCTTCCAATTATTAACCATTATCCCACTATGATCATAGCGCTATCATAGTAAAATCTCTACTCCCATTAACAGTTATTACTTAAACGGTTAATACCTTCACACAATAAATAAAACACAATAATTTTTCTTCATTTCTTTCGTTCATTTCATCTTGCGGATGCACAAGTCTGTTACAAATAGTACCAACGCACAACATCCATCACTGCACCAACCAGTCAAGCACTTAGTAAAACGACATCTATTTATCAAACTTTATATTCAACGTGTCTTCTTCTAAAGGAAAGTCAAAGGTAGTTGCAGAGAATCCATTACTACCCCCTGTTATAGATTTAGACAAACTACCCTTAGTTGACCAGCAATACAAGATTTCTAAAACTCAATGTGAGTTCGACCTCTATGAACTTCACAATTGGGCTAAACAGAAATTCTATTATGCTAGTGATCAATTGAGTATATGGGACTCCTTCCTTCCTTAATTCATTTTCCCTCAGACTTGTTCCTTCCCTGAATTTGTAGCCTGGTGTCATTTTAGGTATATTCTGAGTCAGAGAGCCATTGTAGCCCAAAACAATGATATTATGTTTACAATATCCCCTGATTCAATATGTAAAATGCTTCAAATTAAACCCTCAGCCCCTCTACATCCTTTTTCTATAGATTCTCTCATGGAAATCTATCAGAAACTTACTTTTCCTCAGAGAGCCAAAATTTTTGAGATATTTTTACTTGAAAATGCAGAATTACCAAGAACAAATCCACCATACCCTTCCTCAATGTTTCTAGAGATGACTAGACAGGTTATTTCAATGGTTTCATGTCTGTTAGGTTATCCAACCGATCATTGGGTCGATGAAGTCATTATAGGATTTTTATCAGTGTTTTTAGTAGGTGATAAACCATCACTTATCTTCAATTACAATCAATTTTTGGCAGAAGCTATTCATGATCAGTTTCTAAAGTTTTCTACTGAAGGAACCTTCAAATACAAATCAGTTCTTGTGTACTTGTTCTTGTTTTATCAAGTAGACAAATTTCAGTTTCCATTACAAAAGTTAGATGAATAGGGAAATCCTCAGTCTATAATTCATTGGACTTCCTTGGTGAGGAAGAACACTAATGAATTTTCTTTTAGTGATTATGTAAATCAGTTTCTACATATGGCTTCATGCTTTCTCAATAGTGATATTGTTCCTAGGATTTCACCTGAAATCAAAAAACTCCTTCAACTTACTGAGTAGACAAAAAGTGGAGATTGGTATCTATATCAAAATTACACAGAAATCCAAGTATATGGATGTGAGATTCCTCCATACAAATTGCCAAAGTTTGTGCCCATCAAGATTTTTGCATTAGAATATATGAGACAGATGATGAACATGGATGAGCTTCATTTTGTGTCAAATAAAAAGAAGTCTCAATTCAATTTGAAATCACAGATTGGGCCATTCATTTGTAACACCAGAGAAACAACAAAGGAGGTATACTTTCTCTTGAAACAAATGAAGTTTAAATTAAGCTTTACCTGGCCTTATGATCCCTTGGGGATTTTTTCTCAGTTAAGGGTAGAACATAAAACTATGCCTTATGCACACACACCCAGACAAAAAATAGAACAATACATGAATTAGGAAGAGTGGCAAGAAAATACATTGCAGGAGGCAGAAGAATAGGTTTTCATTTCAACAACATCATAAAATCCAGTTCCACAAGAGAAGCAGGTTAAGCAAATATGGGAAAGTGTTTCCCCTTCATTTTCAGAAGTTCAAGAGATAGATTTCATAATGATTAAGAAAAGAAAGAAAACTAATCCTCTTGAAGAACATTTTTAGGAAGAAAGTTCACATGAACAAAAAACATTGGTATTGACAGGTCCTCATGCTACAACATTTCCAAGAATTGAGGATATTTTCTCAAGTTCTCTTGTATCCTCAGTTTCTCAAAGTGCATTAGAAACATATTAGACAGAAGAGCTAACTCAAAGTGCAATAGAACCAAGTATTTTTGCCATATATAGGGAGATAAAAAGGAAAAATGAAGCATTGAAGGACACTACCTATTTTGAATTTTGGAAGCAGACTTCAGCTTCTTAGCACAAACTTATTTCTACACTTGATATTGAGAAAGGACAATTTCAGATGGCCCTTCTGGAACCCAAAGTTCGATTCCCTAGGACTGCAAAATATTATAAGAAATCTATTTTTCTTTTGATACTAAACAAATTCATGCAATTGACTAGATTGACCTACACAAGAATGCAGAAGAAATGATATATTCCACTATGACTAGTTCAATAATGGCAACATCCAAGCTACAAGTTTCATTAAATAATATTCATTCATGGTTAAATTTGGAAAAATTATCATCTCTGGCTAAGGATACTAAGATTAAATATTTAGAAGATCTAGTGATTAAGTTAGGATATGATCCTAATAATATGAAAGCAGCTGAAGAAAAATGGTCAGGAGAAATTTTTTTGATATATTAGCATTAAGGAAGTAGCTTAAACTCCCTACTATAGAGGATCCACAAACTAAAGAAGTTGGAGAATTGGAAAAGGAGAAAGAAAACATGTTCTGTTGAAGAAAGTGTAACTAGGTTCGGTCTTCATAAATGTACTTTTGATATTTGTATTTATTCAGGAAAAGAAATATTATTTTTGTTATATTTATGAATGATTTTCTTGCTCATTGAAATAGGTTTAGTGCATGAGTTCTATAGGTGAGTCAAAGAGTCAAAAGAAAATGTTGAAGACCTTAAGGGCATGTTACACCATGTATATATTTGTATAAGAGTCAAATAATATCTCTCCAAGCAAATAAAAGTCCTATCCATGCAACGACATCATAAAAGAAGCAATTCTAATGCAAAAGAAGTGAAGTCGGACTACTATCCTCAAGTTGACCTCAAGTTGGCCTGAAGGAGGGACATTCCTCTATATATAAATGTTGTCCACTGCTCCAACGACAAGCCTAAAATACCTATGAAATCAGCGAGAAGGAAGATGAGTTAAGGGTGAAGTGAAATTGATTTTAAGGAGCCTCTAGTGCAACAAAGAAGAATAAGTCTAATCGAAGTTGAAGGGAATGTTTTTAGAGTGAAAAATAGTCACACGTGCAAGAAAAGAATGGCAGTTTGCAGTCATAACAGCAACAAGATCACAGTCATACATATCTTATTCTTTGGGCTAGTAACTTAGGCCTATAAGGCCTCCTACTCAAGTGAATAATAGGGTCTCTCAAGCAAAAGAGAAAGGAGCCAAAAGTATAAGGGAACCTCCCACACATGCAAGAAATTAGGGCTACAGTGTTGTCACATCAAGTCTGCAACTACACATCAAGAAGAAGATCGATTGGAAAAGAGAAGGAAAGTATCTTCATAGGTGAAGGATCTCACTAAGGATCAATGATAAGTATGTCTTCTAGAGCTCACATAACAAGGCCTATCACCAGTTTCTGGAAGAAGAAGAAGGGTGAAGTGTCGGGGAACGAAGTGCCGAAAGGAGGAGGACGAAGTGCCGGGAGACAAAGTGCAAGAAGAAGGAAGGAGTTGATTTGTGCTTGGAGGATATTCTTGTCAAGGGTCTAGGGTTTTTCATTGATCAATAAGAAGCTTCAAGAAGAGATGTTTACAAAAGGGTTTTCCTCTCTAAGAGAGAGAGTTTTTACCCTGGTAGAGAGCCAACAACTTGTGTTCTTGTTCTTATGTTTTTGGTAGCAGTTTGATGAAGTAAACACACATGCATTAATAAGAATAAGAAGAAGATTAAGCTAACAAGATAAATTTTAAAAGAGATTCACAAATTTTTATCAAGTCAAGAAGAATCCTACTATACCTAATTTCCTTAGATTCTTCAACATGATATCAGAGCTAAGGTGACACATCAAGGAAGAGGCATCTCAAGAACTCTCATAAGGTGACTCATCAAGGAAGTTCATCTACAAGGTTGAAGCCTCAAGCCAAGAAGTCTCAATCACATCAAGGATAGGAAGGTCTACCATATATGCTTCATCAAGGAAGACTACAAAGAAGGAAGAAAAGCCTTATATAAAGGCACCAACAAGAAGAGAAAATCAAAGAGGGACCTACATCAAGCAATTCCACTTGGAGAAAGCAACTTGAAGAACAACAAGATCTAAGGAAAGCAAGCCATCAAGTCTTCAAGAAGAGTGAAATTCCACTACGTTTCCAACTCTATAAAGTAAGTCTTTTTGCAAGGAAAGCAACAAATTGGTTGGGACCAATAACTTCCTTGCAGGGAAGAAGAGGATTAATTTACTTCTCAAAGAGAATGAACTTCTAGATCACATCAAAGGGAATATCACTATTCCCACTAAGGAACAAACTCAAGACTTAGCGAAGTATAATAAGGATGAGAAAATAGCTCAAAGGATTCTAATAGAATCTATCAAGGACTCTATCATTCCTTGTGTCTCCAAACTTGAAACACCAAAAGAAATCTATGATAAACTAATAGATCTATTCTCGGTAAGCACAACTAGAGAAGTGATATATCTATGAAATGATTTGCACAAGATGAAGATATCAAAGGAATGAATAGGTCCGTACTTCATTAGGATCTATGAGATGAGGGATCAACTTCAAGAGCTAGGTGAAGTCATGTCTAATAGAGAAATGACAACTATAGTACTCAATGCTCTACCTGAGGATTGGGGCCACTTCACATCAAGCATATATTCCAAGAAGGAAGCTACCCCACTAAGTGAACTATGGTCTCTATGAAAGATAGATGAAACTAGACTCAAAGAAAATGATGATGTGGGATCAAAGGAGTAAGCATTTTCAACCATGGCCAAGAGAAACGGAAAATTTGGAAAATTTGGTCCACAAAGAACAAGGAATAGAGATATGTCCAAAGTCCAATGCTTTGGATTCCAAGAATATGGACACTACAAAAGGGATTTTCATAAACTTAAGAAGGACAACAATAAAAGAAAAAGGGAAGAAGCTCATGTAACTCAAGAGGTGAAAGAAGAAGACAAGAAGAAAAAGAAGTAAGATCCTCGAGATCTCTACTATGACTAAGTAAAAATCTTTACTTAAAGTCTTCTTTCAAAGTTTTGAGTAGTATAGGAGCATGTAGAAAGAGAATATAATGCATGGTTAAAGATATATTCTATAATATAGGAGCATGGTAGATATAGCTCAAGATATTCATGTAGAAGGAGCATACCTATTATAGGACCCCATCCACAATGAAACAATAATTGATCATGATTAAGAATCTTACAATGCCTCTATCATCAAAAGGAAGAAACATTTGCAGGGTAAGGATCTTCGAGATCCTATTATGGAATCTTAAAAAGAAGATTCATAAACAAGAGTATATGTCTCATTAGGAGTCCCATTCATGGGATTCAAGAAAAGGATGATATGCAGGAAAGAAAAGATGAAGTGAGAAGGGCCATACCAAGGACAATAAAATGAAGTCAAGATGATAAAAGGAGAATCAATATTAGGTATGTATGCATAAAAGTTAAGTCATGTCATCATCATCATATATATATATATATATATATATATATATATATATATATATATATATATATATATATATATATATATATATATATATATATATATATATATATATATATATATATATATATATTATTAGTTTTATGACATGATCAAGTATAAAAGGATCTCTTTCACCAATGACACGCTCGAACGCAAGTAATACAATGCAATGAAGTTCGACATGAAGAAGTTATCCCACAAGGAGTATAAGGTGGTTGACTAATATATCCAAGAATAAGAAAATGAAGAAAGAGATCAAGCATGTGAAGAACACCATGGTCACAAATAATCACTATCTGACAAAATCCATTAAAGACATCTCCTGAAAGAAGGCATGAAAACTCTAACAAAAGAAGAAAAAGATCAAAGGACCCTTGACACCTATCAAGGCCTTGGAGATTTGAAAAAGCAGATAACTGATTCAAATCTACAAAGATGTCATGATGAAGAAGCCATCCAACAGAAGCACTATTTGATTTTGAAGAAATATCAGGATGAAGTCATGAAGGGATACTAGATCGAAGTATTGGGACAAGCAAGTAAAACTAATCATCCATGTGAAAATATTCCAAAGCATAGACAAGATGACAAAGGAGTAGCCATATGACAAGAGGACCTGATATATATCTAGAAGGCCACTTTACACGAAGGAAGAAATGACATGACAAGCGAGGAAGGGAAGTGATTGATGGTCGGTGCCCTACCAAGAAGAAGTTCAAACAAAGACTTTAGGACATCGAAGGAAATAAGGATATCAAGTAGTTGAAGAACCCATGGAGAAGAATTTGTTGATGAATGGACAAGTTCCTAGCTAAGAGGGAGTTCGAATAAGTTCCCAATTACAAAGGAAATTGGGAAAGTTCCTTGTCAGAGGAAACTTGGGCATAGACACAACAATCTTGTCTTCACTTAGGAAGAAAGAATGGGAGGATTAGGCAATCATCTGGAATCTGATGCTCTTTGAGGATGCGTAGGGCATCCAAGATAAGAGTAGGCAAGAGGACCGATATTCTTTGAGGGTTGGGAACCCAAGATAAGAATAGTCCTAGAAGGTCATACACAATGAACACTTGGGTGGGTATGTACCTTGAGAGACAATGACTAAGGTGTCTATAAGCCATTGGTCTTGCCAACATTGTGCTCCAATCTTATGACAGGTAGAGTTGTTAGTCAGAGGCCTTGTTATGAACAATGTTGGTTACTATGATGTTATAACAGATGGATTTACAATCTAGTTTCTCTTATGTGAATTCTTCAAGATTGAAAAATAGGCAAACACATTGTAATGATTTATGAATACCTCCGTAGTTAAGAGGGAGTGTTGAAGAAAGTGTAACTAGGTTCGGTCTTCATAAATGTACTTTTGATATTTGTATTTATTCAATAAAAGAAATATTATTTTTGTTATATTTATTAATGAGTTTCTTGCTCATTGAAATAGGTCTAGCACATGAGTGCTATAGGTGAGTCAAAGAGTCAAAAGAAAATGTTGAAGACCTTAACGGCATGTTAAACCATGTATATATTTGTATAAGAGTCAAAGAATATCTCTCCAAGCAAATTCAAACTCCTCTTGATGCAATGACATCATCAAAGAAGCAATTATGATGCAAAAGAAGTGAAGTCGGCCTACTATCCTCAAGTCGGTCTCAAGTCAGCCTAAAGGAGGGACAATCCTCTATATATAGAGGTTATCCACTCCTCCAACGACAAGCCTAAAATACCTCTCAAATTAGTGAGAAGGAAGAAAAGTTAAGGGTGAAGGAAAAGCAATTTTAAGGAGCCTCTAGTGCAGTGAAGAAGGAGAATTCTAGCCAAAGTTGAAGGGACTGTTTTTAGGGTGAAAAACAATCACACGAGCGAGAAAATAAGGGAAATTTGTGGTCATAACAGCAGCAAGATCATGTTCATATATCTTATCATTTGGGCTATTAAATTAGGCCTATAAGGCCTCCTACTTAGGCGAAGAAGAGGGTCTCTCGAGCATAGGAGAAAGGAACCAAAAGTATAAGGGAAATCTCCCACATGTGCGAGAAACTAGCGTTGCAGTGTTATCACATCAAGTCTGCAACTACTCATCAAGAAGAAGCTCGGTTGGACAAGAGAAGGAAAGTATTTTCATAGGTGAAGGATCTCACTAAGGATCAAAGATAAGTCTCTTTCTAGAGCACACATAACAAGGTCTATCACCAGTTGCCAGAAGAAGAAGAACGGTGAAGTGTAGGGAGACAAAGTGCAGGAAGAAGGAAGGACTTGACTTGTTCTTGGAGGATATTATTGTCAAGGGTCTAGGTTTTGGCATTGATCAATAAGAATCTTCAATAAGATAAATTTATGAAGGGTTTTCCTCTCTAAGAGAGAAATGTTTTACTCTGATAGAGAGACAACATCTTTTGTTCTTATTCTTATGTTTTTGGTAGCAGTTTGATGAAGTAAACACACATGCATTAATCAGAAGAAGAAGAAGAATAAGATAACAAGATAAAATGTAAACGAGCTTCAAAAATTGTTATCAAGTCAAGAAGAATCCTACTATACCTAATTTCCCTAGATTCTTCAACATGTTCAAGATTATAGTTGAACAAAATTTGCAGATACAAAAGATGGAGACTGAATTGGAGAGTTTATTAAAAGAAAAAGAACAGTAAGTTAATGTATCAGCAACTATTCCCATAGAAACAACTTCCATTGCAAGTACTTCAACAGCAGGAACTTCAACATTAGGAACTTCTATTACAACATCCATTACAGCAGAAATAAAGTCCATTGATTCAGCAGTTGATTTAGCTAAATCTATGGGAGATTTATCATTAAAGGGCCAAAATATTGAAAAGTTAAAAGCTCAACTTAACAATATTTAGGAACATAAAATAAAAATTAACAATGCTTACATAGTAGAACTACAAAAGAGTAATAGGTTGACTCAGATAATAGAGACCCTTGAAAATGAATCTGCGATTGCTCAAACTATTGCACAAGCCAAAGAAAATATCTAGTTGGATATCAGTGAATCTATAACTCAATTATGGCCATCAATAGAAATATTTTTTCAACAGGAACAAAACTGGAGAAATCAAAATAAGTAATAGAAGAAGTAAAGAAGGATCTGGGTCATAAAGCAGGAGATGCAACAACATTAATTAAGATTTTAAATTCAAAAAGAAAGGAAGAGCTTGAAGATTATGAGATTGAAGACAGGACTGAAACCATTCTAGAAGTCAGGAGGATACTTACTAAGAGTAATTTAATGGTAAAATTAGAAAACAAGTGTCATAATCTAGAAGCTAACATCAATAAGTTTCATACAAAATTTAATGTACTACATTAGAAATCACTTCTAGGTTTCCGAGGGATAGGAGACAGATTGGTTCCTCTTGAAGAATACCAACATAGATTGCATTCTATCGTTGTAGATAAATCAAGGTTTGCTAAGATCAAGGGAATCATTACATGAAAGGTGTTTATTAAAGGTGTGTGCTTTGATTTATTAATCCAACATGAGATCAAACACTTGTTCATAGTCAAACCCACCTATCAGAAATACACTGAAGTGGATGAGACTTACATAAAACTGATGAACTATTCTATTCTTGATGAAGACAGATGGGAAAAAAATATGTCAACTCATTAATTGACTAATCAGCAGGTTTCCAATAGTAGGCAACACACTTTCAGTAATAGGATGCAAGTTTGTAGGAGAAAAAGGAAACATAATCAAGAAAGGCAAAAGAATAGTAGCTTTATAGCCTCAATCATCAGCATAAGCCTCGAATTTTGTGCAAGATGTCCAAGCAGTTCAAGATTCCTATTTTCTAGTTCTATTTTTGTAATTAGTTTCAAAATATATTTTGTAAATAAAGCTTGATTTTTAAATCAATATATTTTGAAGACAATGCTATAAATACTTTGTAGATCAAAGTATGAAGGGTTGAACCCTTGTGATAAAATACTAAGTAGAATTGTAATTCTCTGAGTTTTTCTGAGATTAATAGAAGGATTCTGAATTCATATTGAATCAACTTGTGTTCATGTGAGTCTTCTATTTTCTGTTATATATTCATTTTTTTTTATCTCTGTGTATGTTTGAAATTAATGGGAAATTTGAGTAAGATAAGATTGAATAGTAATATATCTAAAAGCCCCTTGTGAAGTTATGATCGATTACATAGATTGATTAATTGGAACTTTCTGTTTTAATTATTTCCTCTACATCCTTTAATTGTCACTTCCCTTTAGGACTCAAATATATATTGTTTGGTTGTAAAAGTATTTTACACGCATCGTCTATATATGATTAGTTCAATACTCTGTTTGAAGATTTAATGAATCATATATTTTCTTAAGTTCAACCTTACATATCATTTCAAAGATAAATCATGTTAAAGGTGAAGAATCATCCCTTTTAATATATCATAAATAATTAAGAGCATGCACCAGTTTAACGGTTTAAAGCATTGGTCATCCAAAAATCCAAATTAAAACAAAAAATCCTATATTCTCTAGCATAATTCCTTAACCTAGAATTGTCTACAAAGGTACAATACGTGCAACAGTGTATGCAAATTTTGATGCAAAAGTGGATGCAACAAAAGTCGATTTAAAAGTGGATGCAAAACAAGACCAAAAACCCAATGAAAATATTAACCCAAAAGTGGATACAAAAAGGTATGCAAAAATAGATGTAAAAGTCGAAGAAAACCTAAATGTAAATGAGGATGCAAACATGGGTGCAAAATTAGAAGAAAAAGTATGTGCAATGGGAGGTGCCAAACTAGACGAAAATTGTGGCACAACAAAATTGGATGCAATAGTGGGCACAATAATAGATGCAAAAGAGGTTGTAAATATGGATGCAAAACAAGATGCAAAATTAGTTGTAACAAAAGTAGATGCAAAACCAAACCCAAACCTCGATGCAAAACTTGGTGCAAAGGGGATGAAAAATATGATGCAAAAATGGATGCAAAAAAAGATTTAAAAAATTATGCAAAAGAGGATGCAAAATATGATGCAAAAGTTGATGCAAGTGTAGGCACAAAAAGTGGATGCAATAGAGGATGAAAAAGTAGGTGAAACAAAATTAGGTGCCAAACTTGATGCAAAACCTAGAACAAAACCTGGTGCAAAGGACAACACAAAACTTGGCATAAAACCTAGTGCAAAACCCGGTGCACAACTTATTGCAATACCTAGTACTAAACTTGGTGTAAGACTTGGTGCAAAAATTAGTGCAAATTTTGCATCAATTTTTGCACCATATTTGATAAATGGATGCAAACAACACCAAAAATGGGCTCTAGACGCAAAAAAGGAAGCAAAAAGGGACGTTAAACACAGGGTTTGGTTGTAGTGATATTAGTCCTCTTATCAGGTATATCCACTGATCTACAGCATCTAACTGTATCCCTTCTATCCGACCTATATCCAGACCGAGACCTTCTACCATAGGCTCCATTAGTTTTCTCTTCCTGCTCTTGACTAATCCTCAACTATCCATGTCACTACAATCTCTGAAGAATCACTGCATTAACTTTTTCCTACTTTTTTAGAGCCCTTCCAAATATATCTTGAGCCTCAACCAACCTGTCATTGTTTCCTTTGCAACTTCTGATCTCTTCCCTCAATCTCCTCAATGTATCTGTTATACCAGGAGAATACTCATCTTCTAACTACCCAATTGATATGTAGGGAGAGTCACGAAAACTGTAGTCTACCATTTTGGTCGTCATCTCTAATTCTCTTCTTCTTGCAAGTAGGCCATGTCAAATAAACCAAATAGATACCAAAATAAAAACCATACATCATTTTCGTTTAGGGGAGGCTTATCTCATTTGCAAAATCAGTCCACAATAGCATGATACAAATATAATCATAATCATATCAATATAACAACATCATGCATGACCATACCAATTATATACCATGGCCCCATGCATGGAAACCATAACCTTGACAACATCAAATTTTACTCAAAGAGAGTACAACCCACTCTGATACCACCCTGTAACCACCTCCTCCCACATTTACCCACTTTTTCCAGTTTTCCTGGGGTAAACATGAGATGAGGGTCACTATGATAATACGAAACATACTATATGACCTTAAGGAAATGTATTTGACAACTTAAGACCTTACCAGCTTCCCTCAGGTGTTACAAGACCTCAAGGATTTACCCAACACCTCCAGGTGTCCAACCCCTGAGAGAACTCTTTTTTTTTTTTACTGACCTGGGCTCTCATTTGCTCCCTTGACAAGGCATCCAATCGACTGTAAGCCTCCATTCACTCCCATAGGCCTTATTCCCAATGACTATAGACTTTTCCAGTCAGTTTTGTGTTAGTGACCTCAAATTATGAGCCACTTTTTCAGGGCTAGGACTCAAGCCTCTACCCAGAACTCAATGAAACTTCCAAAAATATAACATAGAAAAAAATATTCTAAACTAAGAACTTGAGTAAGGACCTGACCTGACCCCTCCCAACTAGGATAGCCATTCCGTCAAACACATAGTAAGCATGCAACCTACAAGTCATGAATGCATACTTGAACATAGCTAGGGATCTAAAACTTATTTGAGATTTAACAAGAACGACTAAAGCCTTCTCACAACATCTTTCATAACACCAATTAGGTTATGCATTCATTAACCAAACATTCATTAATTAAAATGTGATAAAATGCATACTTAGATCTGTGATATAACCAGGTAGATAACAATGATAGAAGAGTCATTAAAGCCACATAATACAAGTACAATTACTCATCAAACACAAGAGAAACATAGCTCTTATTAACCATATGCAAAATCCAACCAAGTCAGGGACTTTCACGTACCACCCGACCATAGATTGGGATAAACCAAATATTTCTTTCAACCAATCACCCCTGTGCCATATTCCAACAATGAATGTGGGATCTCATGGGATAAATCAATCCATAAACAACAAAGGGAATCTAGAGGTTAAACCACCTCCACCCTCACCTTATCGTCATATCACCTAAACTGATCTTGAGATCACAAAACCAAAATGATCTGGGATACTCATAATTCCTTCACCATCCCCTGAGGAATTATCTTGTGTCCACCCACCTATTGAGGGCTTCCCAGAGAAAAACCATCTCCACCACCAACCCTTGAGATTTTCATGAGACCACCTCACCTGTATCCAAAACCTTTCGGAAATCTAAATCTCAACCAAGGAAGAATTCCATCACACCATGGCTATTCAAAAATGGAAAGGCAAAGCTAAAACCACTGACGAAACTTGGAAAAACCCATGCAAATGAACCAAATATAGACATGCACATACCATGCATACCAATACCAGTTAGGAAATCATACATGCAACCTACTACCTACAAGTATTCTTGTTTAAGCTGCTTGATCCAACCTTTCCTTGCATCCATTTACTTTCCTGGTCCTTCCTTTTCTTTCTTTGTCCTTCCTTTGCTTTCCTTAATCTTCCTTTGCTTACTTACTCTCCCTCCCCTCTTGGTTCTCTTCTCCTCTTTGAGATTAATTCCAAAACAAAACCGACAAAAGGCGCCAAACTGATGCTCTGATGTCTTTCTATTATTGATGCCTTTATTTTCTTAATTTTCCTTCAATTTCCTCCGCGCATGCAAGCTATGACCTTTCACCTCCCTTTTCTCCTATTTTCCTTTATTTTCAAAAATAAAATACCAATAAATGCCTCTTTTCCTTTTCAAAGCCTTTTCCATTGTCTTTTCCAATTTCCCTTAGCCATAATACACAACAAGTGACACCCACTAAGATGTTTTGCCCAACATTTAGCTTAGAGTACATGTCCCATGACCTTGGTCTTATTTTTCCTTTATTAACTTTATTACATGAACTTTTAACCCAGGGTTGTTACACAAATTTTTTTCTCAATGAACCCTTTTTAAAATTTGAAAAGAATGGATGAAAATCCATTCGAACTTTTGAGCCTTATTGTCCTAAACCAATGTTATTCATAGTCATCATAAGAGGCTCTTAATCATCAAATGCATTACAAATGAAACAATTTTTTTTTGAAGTAGCAACTACCATTTCTGATGATATATTTGCTTTATGGAAACACTATGACTTCTCTAACATAAATTTTGAAATATTCATATAAACAATTTAATTTATGATGATAATATGTTGTCTTTGTTTGGAAGGAAATTTTTTCAACTTGCCACCTTTAATGTCATGTTGCAATCACACATCAAACATACAAGCAATATGAAATTTCTTATAGCAAAAAAAATAAGACAATAATACAAAATTATCTCCTTATTACACCAAGGGACAGGGGACCCCACCTACCATATTTTAATTACATTTTTTTTTAACTTTAACTTTGTTTTCAAGGTGATACATTGTAGACATTTGTAATGGTTTTCATCCTTTAGGGTAGGTGACTCAACAAGTCCTTTTGATGATGAAGCCCTCTATCTGTGTTTAGTCCTGATAGACGTGACAAACATAATACCATTAATTTTTTAATATTTCTAACTTAGCTTATTTTAGAATTTTAATGGGTCCATGGTGATAAAGCAATGAAATTATTACTTTTAATACACAAAATTCCTTCTAATATTCAACAGCACATGCTAGTCATCAAATATTCGACTCTTATTGGTCGGCATAATCGTCGGATAATCGATGCAAATCTGATGGAAAGAAGCGTTGGTCGTTTGACACTCCCATAAAAAATAAATATACGTGTTGGATATTCGACGCACAACTGACGAAATAAATATTTGGACATATGACACTCGTAATGGATAGAATTGTTCTCCATCGAATATCCAATGTAACACCGTCACCCTACGTAACCCATGCTGATGTGACACATACGATATTCAAAACTCCCACTAAAATAATTTAATGTCACCTCGGTCATCCGACGCTAATACACCAAATGAGCCACTCAATACCGATAGAAGGGAGTGTCAGAGAGATAACACTTCCATCGCACAATCTAGGTAGACTATTGAGTATACGACGACAAAATGTTAGTTTTTCATGTTGGACTAAACTAAATAATTGTTGAATATCCAACGGAAAACTATCATAATTTTGTAAGTCTAGGGTGATGGAACACATCATAGGACTTGTCGGATATTCAATGTTTCCTACATAAGATATCCAATGAATTAGAGCATTGCAAAACCAACTTCAAAACGTCAGTTTTTTATGACAATTTCAGCCATTTTTTGTGTCATATAATCGACGTTTGTACGATCGAATATATGATGTTAACTAAAGTGTCGAATATTCGATGCAATTCCATCAAAAAGTTGTTGAGCACCAATGTGTGGAATAGCCAATGCCAATAAGTCGCATATCTGAATAATAGTTGTCATATTTTGGCCCCATGTGTACTAGTGGTGGTAGTAGATTTTCAGGGAAACTAAAGGGCACAGAAAAACTGTAAGGCATGGGCGAAGAGCCACACATCCACTGTGGTGGGGTTTCTCGAAAGTCTATTTTTCTCTAATTGATTTCTAGTTTTTTTTTTCATATGAGTATTTTTAGAGGTAGACCTAGAGACAAAAAATGTAGAATTATTCAAGTTGAGAAGTTTCCTTCAACTTTATTCGGTCCTATAAAGACCCCCCAAATTACCCATACTAATTTTTATGTAGGAAACATGGTGAGAGGAGAAACTTCACCTGCTACAGTAGCTTCAAAAGGGGAAATATTGTATATAGAAGAAATTATACAGTTTGGAGGTATATCACAACAAGAACAACCTGTAATTGAAAACGTTGTGGAGAAAAAACAAGTACCGGTACCATAAGAAGTGGTGATATCACAAGCATAGTCTACAGTAGAAGCACCTCAGAGAGATTTAGGACTGTGCATGTAATATTCAACTCAATTGAGTCCTCTTGTAGCTAGGACACTACACCCGATTCTACTGTTTTCAAATACTTCAAAGGAATGGATGGTAGGGAAGACTGAGGGAACACAATTAATGACAAAATTAATGGTAATGGTGGTAGAAGAGAAGAACTTAGAGGTGGACTTGATGAAAATGAACATGAAGAAGAAACAAAGACCACATATGGGTTTCCCATTTTGGATATCTCAAGGAATGTTAATATGAAAAACATACCTTTGGGATATCTTCCACTCTTTCACGGTATGTCTTTAGAGGAGCTTGATTCCTTTTTGCTTGAATTTGACATTCTTTGGAGTTAAAATTATCATGATGATGCTCATAAAATTAAACTATTTTCTGCCACTTTAAAAGATTTGGCCCTTAGGTGGTTTATAAGTTTAGGGGAACATACCATCTTCTCTTAGGATGAAATATAACCCTATTTTCTTAAAAACTATAAATATTATTGTAAAAGAAGAGACATCAATGACATTTTTAGGATGCAACAAATGGAGGATGAAGGCTTAGAAGAGTATCTTGAGATATTGCTTTACAACTTCCATAATTCTCAAATAGGTAACTTGGATGAACAAACTATTAGGAATGAATTTTTGAAAGGGTTAAGAGAAGATTGCATATAGAAGATACCTAGGGGGCATCATATGGGGTACAAAGGGAAGTACCCAAGGGAATAATGTGACGTAATAATATAATGTGCCACAGTTAATAAATAAAGTATATAACCCACATTATGCAAGGGACCACAAGTAGTTAGGGAATAATGTGATAAGTCCATTGTAATGGAAGTATGGTATAGAGAGACCCATGGTAATTACTCATGGTATTGTATGCATGAAACCTATATAGAGACTAAAGACTCTTCGTTGAGATATTCAAGGATTATTGTATTGACAAACATGTCTTTTGGAGTGTTCTTCTTCCTTAAGGAATGATTGTATGGTGCTGCCCTACCTCAAGGATTTTTATATTAATAATGAAGTATTTTCATTTCATAATCCTTGATCGATATTTATATTTCTTGAGAAAATTTTTAACTTTTAATATGTTTTCAGGTCAGATCTATTACAAGTAGTATCAGAGGACTTTCTTTAGCAAAGAGGGGGTATCTTTTTTCATTTTTTAGGGCGGGGAGTTTGCAGATCATATCTAAAAATTTTAGGATTTTTTTTTTTAAAACAAATAGAATATATGGATTTCTTACAAAAAAATAGCCAATTTCAAAAATAAATCAGTTGAATCGTAGTTCATATGAGGGATATATCATTGATTTAAAATCAACTATTTTGCAGAAATTTCTGTGACGACAATTCGTGGACGGTAGCTTTCCAGTAAATTTTTGCAATTTTTGTGGGGAATTTTAGAAAAATAAATGAATATATGAGATCTTATTAAAACATTACCCAATTTAAAAAAACAATCCGTCGAATTGGAGTCCAGATGAGGGAGATATTGTTGATTTAAAATCAGTGGTTTTGTAGAAATTTGTCTGACGACAATTCGTGGACGATGGCTCTCTAGTAATTTTTTGCAATTTTGTAGGGAAATTTGGAAAAATAATTGCATATATGAGCTCCTATTGAAAAATTACCCAATTTCAAAAAAAAAAATATTCGAATCAGATTCTAGATGAGGGAGATATCGTTGATTTAAAATCAGTTATTTTGTAGAACTTTTTCTGACGACAATTCATGGACGGTGGCTCTCCAGTAAATTTTTGTATTTTTTGTGGGGAATTTTGGGAAAATAGTTGAATATCTAAGATCCTCTTGAAAAATAACCCAAAATAAAAAAAACATCGATCGAATCAGAGTTTGGATGAGGGAGATATCACCGATTTAAAATCACCCCTTTTTTTAGAATTTTTGTGACGACCAGAAAGTTGTAGTGCAGATTTGAGTTTCCAGAGTGCCCGTATTGGGATTTCATCACATGGGAAGATGAAAAATGAATGTTCCATTTCTAAAAAAATACTATAATAAGGATTCTGAGCCATATTGACCAATTTGTGGCCATTTTAGATTTGCTGCATAAAGTAGGTAATTGTTTTCAAAACCCTCATTCTACTTCATGGGTTACACTTGGTTATTTTTTATAGAGAAAAATGATGGCCCTACTATTGAAGAATAACTAACATTAAGAAGTCAAAATATCAAATAATTTGGTCATTAGGACCATGGACGGATTTCAAGGATGAGGCGGTGATATGGTCGAAATCACTTAACTAGGATCAACTAAGGAAACTTCCCGATGAAGAGATTAAAAAGATCCTTTGGAACAAGCAGTCTCATGATAAGAAGAAGGAAGATAAGAGCCATAAAGGCTCGTTTTATACTAATATTTCCATATTACAAGTTCATGTAAGTATTCAAAAAGAGAAGATAATTGTGTTTATCAATCCTAGTTGCAGGCATAATTTTATCAAAGTTAATTTGGCAAAAAAATTGCAAGTTTCAAAAAAACATATTGCTAAAACACAGGTTGTTAATAAGCATGTTCAGATTTATAAAGATTTGAAGATTTCTATGGATAAGTATGTGTTGCATTTTGATTCTTATACTTAAGATATGGATAATATGGATGTTGTTTTGGGATACCCTTGGATGGAATCTCTAGGTACTATCAATATTAATGTGCAGAAGAAATTCATGAAGTTCTGGTATAAAAAGAAAAAAAAATTACAATGCAGGATATTTCCATTAAGAACGCGGTAGAGACTGTCGAGGTAGAAGTACAAATCTCTAACGACACTGACACATCATATGATGAGCCTTTGATGGTCGACAACCAAACACAGACATCAAACTAGGTACGAGGAAAAAGAATCAAACACCACTCAGGCACCAATAGTGGAGGTACCAGAAAAAGCACCAGACACCACTCAAGCACCAATAGTAGAGAAATTAACAAAATATATTCCATCAATTAAAGATTCAGCATATCACCACCCACATCACCCAGCAAGACAACAAATAGTAAGGCGACAATGAATTAGCAACAAGGCCAACAACCCCAAGATGATAAATAAAGAGGTGCGATGATCCACACACAACACATCAACACAAAGGAACCACCAAGACCAACTTTCATCTCAAGCAAGAGAGACATCGGCAAGATCGAGTGTTCACCTTTCTCTGGGATGGCTAGATGCACGTGAATGGACTAGTCTTTTGAGTAGATCTTATTATTTGTATTCTTCTCATGTTTTAGGGATAAAACATGTTTAAGGGGGGTGGAATGTAGTATACATAGGGGAGATCATATGGGGTACAGAGGGAGGTACCCAAGGGAATAATGTGATGTAATAATATAATGGGTCATAGTTAATTTAAAGTAGTTAACCCACATTATGCAAGGGGCCACAAGTAGTTAGGGAATAATGTGATAAGTCCATTGTAATGGATGTATGGTATTGAGACACCCATGGTATTGTATGTATGAAACCTATATAGATGCTAGAGACTCTTCATTGAGAGATGTCAAGTATTATTATAATGACAAGAATATGTCTTGTGGAGTGTTCTCCTTCCTGAAGGAGTGATTGTATGGTGTTTCCCTACCTCAAGTGTTTTGATATTTATAAAGAATCATTTTCATTTCATATTCTTGAATCAATCTTGATATTTCTTGGGCAAATTTTGCACTTTTAATATATTTTCAGGTTAGATCTATTACATTCTCCAAAGTCTAGTTGTCTCTAATTGATTTCTAGCTTTTTTTTTCATGTGTGTAAAGTTAGAGATAGACCTAGAGACAACAAATATAGAATTATTCAAGCTGAGAAGTTTCCTTCAACTTTATTTGGTCCTACAAAGACCCTCCCCCCCGCAATTAACCCTGTTAATTGTTATCATAGAAAACGTGGTGAGAGGAGAAAGTTCACCTAATATAGTAGCTTCAAAAGGGAAGTATCATATACATAAGAAACTATACAGTTTAGAGGTATATCACAACAAGAACAACCTGTACTTGAAGCAGTTGTGGTGATAAAACAAGTACCAGTACCGTAAGAAGTGGTGATATCACAAGTATAGTCTACAATAGGAGCACCTCAGAGAGACTTAGGACCTATGCATATAAGACCCAACTCAACTGAGTCCTCTTCTAGCTGGGACACTATACTCGATTGAACTGCTTTCAAATACTTCGAAGGAATGGATGGTAGGGAAGACAACAAGGGCAAAAATAATGACAAAATTAATGGTAATGATGGTAGAAGAGAAGAACCTAGAGGTGGACCTGATCAAAATGAATATGAAGAAGAAACAAAGACCACATTCGGGTTTCCCATTTTGGATATCTCAAGGAATGTTACTATGAAAAATATACCCTTGGCATGTCTTCCACTCTTTCATGGTATGTCTTTAGAGGACCCTGATTACCTTTTGTTTAAATTTAACATTCTTTGGAGGAATTAAAATTATCATGATGATGCTCATAAACTTAAACTATTTCCTGCCACTTTAAAAGATTCGGCCCTTAGGTGGTTTTTAAGTTTAGGGGAACATACCATCTTCTCTTAGGATGAAATATAACCCTCGTTTCTTAATAGTATCAAGATTATTGTGAAATTAGAGACATCACTGACGTTTTTAGGATGCAAAAAATGGAGGATGAAAGCTTAGAATAGTATCTTGAGAGATTCATTTACAACTTCCATAAGTCTTGAATAGGTAACCTTGATGAGCGAACTATTAGGAATGACTTTATAAAAGGGTTAAGAGAAGATTGCATAGAGTTGTTGAATCCTTTAAGCTCAAGAGATATTTATAAAAAACACTTTGCTAAGATATGTGAGCTTTGTAGAACATATTCTAAGAGTCAATCTAAAGTAAGCAAAATAAATCAAGATTATATAAGCAATTCCAAAGCAAAAAGTACCAAACCTATGCAAGGAGGAGTTACTTGTAACAAATTGGGGAATCTTATAGAAAATTTCAAAAGACAACATCTTGAATACCATTAGTGATCAACTGGACACTCTTAAGATTAAGAAAAATCAGGAAGAATAAAAGGTTCCTTTTTCCATCTTTTGTCCTAAATGCAAAAGTAGTCATGCTAAAAGAGGATTTCCTATGAATGTAGTATAAGAATGTGGAATATGCACTAATGATCATCCAACTGAGCAATTCCATTCCTTACTATGATTACAAGCCATTTATAAGAGAGGATCTGAACTAAGTGAACCTTCCTATCCTCCTAGAAGAAAACCATGGAGAGCACCAAATTCAAACTTGTATCAATATCCTATGTGTGGCCTTATCCCAAATATCAATAATGGAATCCTAAAATACCCTATGCTTAGTGGTCAACTTAATCAGCTCAAAATTCACTATGGATTCAAGGTTGGAAGGGAAATCTCTATGGGAATACCTATTAGCCCCAATTCCCAGCACCATCATGTTACCAATACCATCTACAATACCCAATATATCCACCTTACATGCCTAATGGTTCTCAATTACAGCAAGGGTATTATCATCCCTTTCCTACACCACAAAAACCATCATTATCGTTATCACCACCACAACAATTTTCACAGTCCTTTCCCCAACAACATCCACTCCCATTACCTCAAAGTACCAATCAATCCTCACAATAGATGTGTCAGCCATTTAATTTAAATCCTCCAAAACCAACTCAATTTCCTCCACAACATGTATCTAATCCTAATAATAGGCCTCCTCAGCCTGTGAAAAATATGGATTTGCAAAATTTTCCTACCTATGTCATTACATATTTCCCTATGAATGAAATCCAACTAAGGTCTAGAAAAGTGTTAAATAAGAATAAATCTACAGTCATCATCCAATAAGAGGACCCCCAAATAAGTTCTGAAAATGAACCTATTGTAAATAAACAAATGGAATCTAATAAAAATGATGTAAGGCATAAAATTCCATAGGAACAATTGGAATCTAAAGAGACTCATTTTCCTGAAATATTGTTTGTAAGGAAATAAGAAGCACCTGTAGAAGATGATTTGGAATCAAAATTAAGAAACATTTATATAACTAACCCTTTAGTTAAGGTTATTAAAAACATATTGTATCTACACTAAGATGATTAGGGATATTTGTATAAAGAAACCAGGAAAGAAGAAAAAAATAACCAAACCATTAAAGTAGTTGGTTAAATTTATGAAATGATATCATGATTTCCACCATAATATGTTGATATAAGGAATCTAGTAGTAACTATAGAAACTGATGGAAATTTTCTGCCTAATACTATAATGGATTTAGGGGAAAAAATTAATGCAATGAACATTGGTACTATAACATTGTCATAACTAAACCAGGTAAAACCCACACCTATTGTGCTACAACTAGAAGACAAGTCTATTTTCAAGCCTATTGGAGTCCTAGAAGATATGATAGTAATTGTGGCTTCTTGGGAATACCTGGTAGATTTTTTAGTGATATCTCCTAAAACTGCTAAACTGGGACACCCAATAGTTTTATGCAGACCATGGCTAGATACTATCGATTCCTTTATTGGTTGCGATACTAGAGAAATGACAATTTTAAATGGATTTCAGGTTCAAAAGTTGTTTATTTTTCCACCTCCTCAATTGTCAAATTAAATTCCCTCTTGGTTAGAAAACCCTTATGGATAAGAAGAGTGTAAGTTTCCTTTGTTAACTTTGGAACAATAAAGAGGACTTCAAGAGAAAACAAAATAATATTTCCTTCAACAATTCCTATTAGAGGTAAGATGTATTGAGTATCTTGTTTCTTTTAGTGGGTATAATCATGCTTTCAATTCAGAATTTCAACAAAACATCATTTACCAATGAATCCATGGGAGAAAATAGAGAATCAAGTGTTTAGCCTATTGAAATTATCCCTGGAAGAACAATATATATTGGTGCTGATTTAAGTGCAGAACAATAGGAGCAGGTAATAAAAATGATCCAAAAATATTTTGGATTGTTTCCTTGGGACTATTCATACATGAAAGGAATTCATCTCGACACCTGCACCCACTAAATTTATACCAATGAAGAGATCAGATCAGTAAGAAAACCTCAAAGAAGAATGAACCCAGCTCTGAAGGAAATTGTTAAAGATGAGCTCCAAAAGTTGTTAAGTGCCAATTTCATATATCCCATCTCTGAGAGTAAATGGATATCTCCCTTAATAGTCATTTGTTAGGTCCCTATACTACTAGTGTAGCCCCTTATTGTTATTAGTGAAACCCTTTATTATATTTTTGTGCCCATGTAGTCCCCATATTGTTATTATTGTGCCCCATAGAAGCCCATTATTGTTATTGTTGTGCCCTTACAATATTATTGTTATGTCGGCTATGATTATATTGTGACCCCTTAGACTCCTATATATAGAAACGAGGTCATGTCATTTGTATCACCCAAGAATTGTTCATTTGTGTAATGTAAAGGAGGTTTCCCACTCGAAGAGGCTTATTTTGAAGTCATTGATCTATCTCTTCTTCTATTTTGTGAGCTGGTTGCATAAAATTTTGTATCAAAGCTTTTGATTCTAGGGTTTCACTGCTTCAAACAGTTCATCATGGAATGTTTGCTATAACATTTTTTCTAGGAAGCTTCAAAAGTAGAAAAAAAACCCATTTGAGAACATCTTGAAGAACTTCGTGTCCAAATTTCAGACCGTTTCTCACTATATGTTTGGAGATATGAATCGAGGAAGTTAAGGCTTTGGCACACTCTCGAATTCCATCCCAAAAAGGTGACCTTGGGAAAATCGTCATAAATTTCTCTCTGAGCATCAGATTCAAATTTCGTAGAATTCTATAGAAAGAGGACAGACTGTAGTTTTTTGGGTATCGTTTTAGGGCCAAAGGTCGAAAAAGTGATATGTGGAAGTTCATACAAGTTCTCTCTACTGAACGAGTCTATAATCAGGTCATTGTGGGAGATTGGACATAACTCTTTCTTGAAGAATCCAATCATGATTAGACCTATGGGGTTGGAAAGAGGACTCATAGGGCTATCATTCGACGAAATTTCAGAATTTGGAGATTGGAAATTACAAAGTTACAATCATTTCAAGATTGAGCTACTAAAAGAAAGAAAAAAATATATGAGGAAGTTTGATGGAAAGGATCCAGTAACTTGGAAACTACAAATGGAGAAATATTTTGATATAAATGATTTGCAACTATTATAGAAGGTATTTATTGCATCTTTATATTTAGAATCAAATCAGTTTGTATGGTATAGATGGATTTCTTTTCATAAACCACTTGTCACCTGGTCAATTTTCACGGAGGAAATGATAGCACACTATGAGGATACAAAAAGCAACACCTTCTTTAGCCAGTTGATAAATCTCAAACAAAAGGGTTCAATGGCAGAGCACATTGAGGACTTCCAAAAATTGAATATAAGGGTAAATGATATTCCAGAGAAGCATAATATTGAAGTCTTCATGGGGACTTTGAGAAATAATGTCCAACATGAGGTTGGCCTTTGGGAACCTGATTCATTGGAGAAGGAATTCAGGTTGGCAAGAAAAATTGAAAGCAAAATTATGGCAACAAGGAATCCTACCACTCACAACTATAAAGGTGAAAGTTTTTTTTCTCCTAGCCTTCCAAAAGCTACAAGGTTGACACCACAACAATTGGAAGAAAAAATAGAAAAAGGGCTTTGTTACAGTTGTGATAGCAAATACACTAAAGGTCATAAGTCTGCTGAGAATAAATTATTTTACATAGATTGTGAAGAGGAGGAAGAAAAGGATAAATAAACATCAAAAGAAGAGGATATACACCAGGAACCAACCCCAAAGAAAGAAGAACTGAATCCGACCATATCTTGTAATGCACAAGAATTACCACTCCTCAAACTCTCAAGATAGAAGGACATATCAAGAAGAAAAAGGTTCAAGCAATGAAAGATCACATCGAGCATCAACAACAAGTTCTCCAACTTTTAAAGGATAACCTCACTTTGGCGCAGAATCAAATGAATCAACAGCCAGATCAACATTGCAGCGAAATAATTTTTGATGTAGGCGACTCGGTATTTTTACGACTACAACCATAAAAACAAAGGTCCCTCAAGCAAAATAAGAAGGATAATAAATTATCACCAAAGTACTATGGTCCTTACAAGGTGTTGCAAAATATTGGTACTATGGCATACAAATTAGAGCTTCTTGCATCTTCCCAAGTGCAGCCAGATTTCCATGTTTTATGCTTAAAGAAGATTATAGGTGAGAATGTCCCAGTTCAATCAATATTGTCGGAACTTGACGAGGAAGGAAAAATAATATTGGAACCTGAAGTAGTCACAAAAACAAGAACCCGACAATTACTAAATCGATAAATTTCAGAGTATCTCATCAAATGGAAGAACGTACCTGTTGAATATTTCACATGGGAGGATGATAATTTTATACAAAAGCATCCAGAACTACTCAAGCATTGAGCACAACAATTTTTTAATGAGAGGGGCATGTTAGGTCCCTATACTACTAGTGTAGCCCCTTATTTTTATTAGTGAAACCATTTATTGTATTGTTGTTCCCATGTAGTCCCCATATTGTTATTATTGTGCCCCGTAGAAGCCCATTATTGTTGTTTTTATGCCCTTACAATATTATTGTTATGTCAGCTCTGATTATATTGTGACCCCTTAGACTCCTATATATAGAAAGGGTATCTTGTCATTTGTATCATCTAAGAATTGTTCATTTGTGTAATGTAAAGGAGGTTTCCCCCTCGAAGAGACTTATTTTGAAGTAGTTGATCTATCTCTTCTTCTATTTTGTGAGCTAGTTGCATAACATCATTCCGAAAAAGAATGCAAAATGGAGAATTTGTGTTGACTCTAGGGAGTTGAATAAAGTTACCTTGAGAGATTACTTTCCTTTAGCCTTCACCCTTCATTGACCAAGTGTTAGATACCTTATCTAGAAAGAAGTATTTTTCCTTTTTAAATGGGTTTAATGGTTATAATCAGATGCAAATATCCTTAGAAGACTAAGAGAAAACCACCTTCACATGTCCTTGGGGAACTTATTCCTACATAGTTCTCCCTTTTAGCTTGTGCACTGCTCCAGCGACTTTTGAAAGAGTTGTACTAGCCATTTTTTTTTATCTCATACATGATTATGTGGAGGTTTATATGAATAATTTTATAGTATATGGGAATGAATTTCAAGAGGCTTTGGATAATTTAGAAAATTTCTTGATTAGTTGTCAGGAAAATCATCTAGATCTTAGTAATGAAAAGTGAAAAATGATCCAAACTAAAGGAATTGTACTTGATCACCATGTTTCACAAACTGCGATAAAGGTTGATCCTGCAAAAATCGAAGTAATTTAACAAATCCCAATACCAACCTCACAAAAACAAGTAAGAAGTTTTTATAGGGAATGCAAGATACTATAGAAGATTCATTAAAAAATCTATTAAAATTGTTTCTCTTATGTCTAATTTATTGGCTAAGGATGTTGATTTCTCATGGTATACTGACTGTCAAATGACTTTTTAGGTACTGAAAGAAAGATTTTCAACTGCACCAGTATTGAGGGGACCATACTAGTCTCTTCATTTTCACATTTGTATCTATGCATCAGATATAGACATTAGAGTTGTGTTGGGTCTGTTATCGCTCAAATTTTCCTTGAAGTTGTTGGGAAGAGGAAAGGGGTCCGAGGTAACCACAAACCAACTTTTAGGTATAAAATCTATCCAATCTGTACCCAGAGAGGGATCTCTCTTTAAGATTTATCTTTGTTTTGAAAGATATTAGACTAGTTATGAAAGTTTAGGAGTTTTGATTGTGTTTGGTGGTGGAATTCAATAGCAGAGGGGTAGGACTGAGTAGTTTAGCCATTGGGCTAATGGAGTCAAATAAGATGGCTTAACTGGATTTGGTTTCTTAACAAGGGATGGTTTCACAAGGCAAGGTAGTTAAACAGGGAATAATAGAGGCTTAAAAAAGATGGAATGGACTCAAAAGAGATGAAGGGAAACTAAGAATCCTTCAACATATTTTAAAATAGGGAACTTGGATGATTACCAATAAAGAGCAATTACGAATTCTTTACCAAATAATCAAAATGAATAAACTAGGAAATAGGAGCATTTAAGAATTCACTATTTATGATAGTTTAGAGGAAAACATTAAGAACAAAAACGATTGAAAACAGATTGCACTCAAGCACTTTCTGAATTATTCTTTTTCATTTATCATTCAAATATGAAACACAGTTGATATAATAAACAAGAAAACTTTAAAACATGAGATATAGAAGACTTATTGATTCGGTGTCTGACTCAAGAATCTTGTGAAAAGTCCTTTGCATCAATTCTTCATCCAGCTAGCCACACAAAATTTTGTCCAATAGCACTTTATTCCAAAATAATAAGTATTACAGCAATGTCAAAGAATCCACCCTCAATACTCCAATTGAGGGAGTATTTATAAAAATCTTTACAAAAAAATATCTCATAACAAAGTGAGATATATTCTAGGGTGACTATGAATAAGTTACAAGAAAAATAGAGACAGATGGTCTCGTAGATAGAAGAAAAGGTAAATTGATGTTGTGATGTTCCTATTCTTATGAATGTGCTGGAGGCAGGCACTATGATTTGGCTTGTTGTTGTCTTCTTGGTAATTCTATCCTGGCTGGCCTGTTTTCACTGATACTCTTTACTTGCTCTGATACTCTTCGACCTATTTGATCTCTATTTATCCTCTTTACCATTACTTACTGTAGTAAATAACCAAAATTTACCCAAGGATAATTTACAAAATTTCTAACATTTCTTCCCACCATTGTGTTTCTGGTATTCTGGTTCTTTGAAGTTTTCTCAAGGTCTCATCAGTTTCGGTGTACCTGAAAAAGGTAGGCTGAATTGGAAACAAGTGCTTTATCTCATGCTCGACATAGAATAAGTTCTCTAGACTATCATAGAGAACTCGGCCTATAGGCAATGCTTTTGATGCTAATGCACTTGTTGATGGACCTGCTTGGTTGCTTGCATATTGATTCAATTTCTCCACATAGTCTATATGCCTCATCAGTTTATCATTAACGACTAAAGGACTAAGCAACCCCTTACTCTGCAAAATATCAAATCTCTTCATGAAAGGGTTAATTTCTTCCTGCATGGCATGGCACCTTCTTTCTAAATTTTACATCAGAGTCCTTTTAGTAAAAACCCTTTTGACTTCTAGAATTTTTCCTGTTCTGCCTTAAATGCCCAGTTCTTCAAGTTGGTACTTATTCTTGGTATTCAAAAATTGTATGAGCGTGGTGGCTTCCATAGGCATATTTCCTAACTCTACCCTTGCTTTTTGAACCTCTTCTCGAGCTGGCTTTACTAAATCAATTTGCTCAAAAATTATTTGGATTAATGGCCAAACATCATTTATTGAATGATTGATGTTGGCCCAAAGAATTTTCCTAATTTCTATCAAAGGTTTCTCAAATGTGAGATCCTTTTCTAATGATTTCACTCTCTGTTCTAATCCTTTAATTTCCCTTGTCCTTTCTACAAAATTTATCTTTGAGAGATCATACCTTTGCTCCAGGGTAGCATATTTTTCTTTTACCTTTTGCAGCTCTGTAACTTGGAGCTTTAATTCCTCCATTGATTTTACTAATTCATCTAGGCTAAGACCTGTAGTTCCTCCTTGTGTTGTACCTACTATTGTTGTTGTTGTTACTACCTCTGTTGTGACTGCTGGAATATTAGGTGCTAGAGTTGTTCCAAGGGTGGAAGGAACTGTAGTGGAAACTACTGGAATCACATTAGGAGGCTGAGAGGTCAAATCTCCCAACTTATCCTTCAATGACTTCTCCAATTCTTGCTCAGTTTCCTTTAGTTGCTCATTAAGTCCAGCAGTTCTTCTTCAGTTCTTTGTTGTATCACCTCAGCTATTTGTGGGTGTCTTGAAGGTGGCAATTTCAGTTGCTTTCTCAAAGAAGTAATGTCTTCATCCTTCTTTTTGATTAAGGCTTTTGCAGCCTTCACATCTTTGGGATCATGACCCAATCTAATGATCAATTCTTCTAATGTTTTGATCCTGTTGTCCTTAGCCTATGAAGAGGCTTTCTCCAGTTGTAGTTGGGTAGTTGTGTTATTCAAAGAATTTTCCAACCTTTAGGCCATCATGGCCTTACCAGTCAAGGTGGAATAAATCATTTCTCTAGTTTGTTTGTGCAATTCAATTTGATCCAAAGGATAACTATCCTTTGCCATGACCTCAAAATTGGTTCTAAGATAGTCTGCTACTGATTGAGGCTGTTGCACTTTAGGTTTGAAATAACTCATTATCATCTTACCTTCCTTGATGTCATAGGCTGACATCAATCTGTTTTGATTAGTAGGAGCCATTTTCAAATATTAATTATAAACCTGAATCCTCAATGGATCATTTCTAGCTTTTATTTCCATAAATGTCTTCTTAATATCTGAAGTGTCCTTTCCTGGTGGTCTGAAAGATGATACCTCTACACTTTGTTGTCTTTCTAGCTCTTGTCTATGTGAGCTAGTCGATGTTCCACCTACTAGGAATGTCTAATGACTATCTTTTCCCTCTTTCCTTTGACTATCAGTAGTCTCTTCAAGAAATTCTTCCACTCAAAGAGGATTTAACCTTTTCTTTTTGCACCAGGCTGCACTGAGGGTCCACTAGCAGGGGTAGCTAATTCCATGTCTCTTTTCTTATTCCTTTCCTCATTCAGAGGAGTCTGCAAAATTGGAGGTTCTCCCACATTGCCCTGAGTTGGGGGAGTTTGCATTTGGGCCTGTTCCTTGGAAGTTTCAGGTTGTTTTGACATTGTAGATTGCTCAATGGCCTGTGTACTAGTCTCTATTTCTTTGCCCTTGGAGGTCTCTGTGGCTAGTGTATTAGTCTGTTGTGAATGCCCTTCTGAGGTCCCAGCTGCTGAGGCACTTATTCCTGATACTGATCTCTAAGAACTACCATGTACCTGCCCAAAAGAATCTAAGTCAAGAGTCTTTTCAAGATCTCTCATTACATTTTCAATATTAACCTATTCATTGTCAGGAGCTACTAAGGTCCCCTCTCTTCATTCATCCATATTGGAAAACTGTTCAATTTTAGGGATCCTATGATGCATATAAGGGAACAACCTATTCTTCATTCTTGTATCACAAATAAAGCCCTGAGGGTCATATGGGGCCCAACCAAAACTCTTTTGTAATCTAAGATAGTCTTCTAGAATTCTTTCTGTTGCTTCTCCTGCTTCTCTATTGTTGTAGACAAAAGGGCCTATTTGATGTTTGATCCTTAGCTGTGCTTTCTTTTTGGCTTTTGTAAAATGGATCAAATCTGCATTACACATCTGCCTATAGTATTCCAATGCAAACAGCCACATTGGAACATACTTTGGTAACTTGAAGGGGGGCAAGATCAAAGCCATATATTCTGAATTCTGTGAAATTTTGGTATAGATACTAGTCTCCCAATTTATACTGCTTGGAAAGTTGGAGGGTCTTTTCGATATCACCACTAATCCTGGGAGGGGAAACCCCTGTCAACAAGGTGGTGGTTGGGTGAAAAAATAGGTCAATGAATTCATTGTAGGAGTAAGGGGTTTCAAAGGAATCATGGAAGACTGCAGACTAGAAGATTACAAACCTTGGATTTCCTCTGGTGTCAAGTTTCAAGACAGGGAATGGGAAATTGTCTAACTAATAGAAGAGCATAAGATGGTATATAAAGGTGGAGTACTTGAAAAATCTTTCATTTTCCAGTCTCATGAACTGGTCATGAATCTTGTCAGCAATGTAGGATGCAAAGTCATATTTGATAGTAGGGGGTTGTCCAGGAGTAAAAATTGACAACAGTACTAGGGTTAACTCATCAAAAATTCACTAGTATTGAAACCCATTATTGATGGTATCATGTTAATTATGAGTTGTCCCATGGCTATGAAGAAAGTTTGCATGTAAGGAGGTGGGCCATCAGGCTGATGCTTTGGTGACATGAAAATTTGATAAAGGTGAGTGAGTTCCTCTTGGGATAATTTAATTGATTTCTCAAGTAAATCTCCCTTGAAAATTGGAGTCAGGGCTTGAATGGGATGAAACTGTAACATTTCATTAATTGACTCAGTAGTTATTGGAAAAAGGACTGTTTGGCTCGGGGACATGACTGCTCAGCGATTAGGGTCGTAATTGGCATGACAATGATGAATTATTTCTAGGAAAATTCGAAATGAGGGTAGAAAATACATAGGAAGGTTGGATTCCCACAATCCTATGATATCAGAACCATTTAGGTAGTTATCTCTACTTTGGCAAAAGACTTTCAGGTGATTTTTATCAGTGATGAGGTCTTTTATCTAGAAGTCTTTATGTGCCAAAGGCAAATAGTCTAAATCTTTGTGGGGAGCATTTAAGGGTGCAATACTTAGGGCCACAGGGGTTTCCATGTTTGGTTCTTGTGGATTCAGATGGAAACAATGTTTCTCTATAAAAATGGGCAAACAGAGGGTCTCAGAACTTATATAATGAAAACAATGACTAAATTGCAATGAATTTGGGCTTTTTCTATTGATTACAGTGGAAAACGAGAACTTGCAAGGTTTATGCAGAAATTGGATAAATACCTGTGTTTGGGGAATGGACAATGAAATAACAGGTGTTGGTAGTGGCTAACAGGTTTTGGGCTGCGTCGGCTACAAGTTTTTGAGAAAGTTGGCGGTTGAAAAGCTTGGGGAGTTGACCTTGACGTTCTTTGCATGGGAGCATAGGTTCATGGTACAAAACAACGAAAATGACATTTGTCTGTTTTATTTACAAAGTCAAGAGTTGGTGGGAATTTTTGGATTTCAGGAAGAAGACGTCAGCGGGGAATGAAGGAACATTTTTTTCATATGCGGGAAAGCGGTAAGTGATTTGGTATCGCATCGCTTTTGGGGACGGGCGGTATTTAGCCGGGAGCCAGCGATTCCACATATCGCTTTATGCATGGTGGAGGCACTATGTGGAAATCGCTTGGTGATCGTGTTAACAGGTGGTCACCAAGGGTCGGGCGATATCGTTAATAGCCATTGGATGTGGAGGGCAAGATCGGATGGCTGACGAGAGGCGCGATGCGGCGGGGTTTAACAGCGACGAGCCCAACACAATTAAGAATTAATTAATCGTATCGAGGTTGTTGTGAATGGATGGGGAGGTTATTAATTAACCGTGAGGGTTAATTAATCCCTTTTCATGCAACAGGAGGATTACACTGTTAACTAGTTACGAGTTAACTAGTTAATCCTGGTTAACATGTGTTTATGATTATAATTAACCAAAGGGGCAGGATATATAAACTTTTGTGGATTTTTAATATATTTAAATAACATAGGAAAAGGGTGAATATGTACGGGATTTATATAATATAAGTTAGAAATTAATATGAAAAATGTAATGAAAAAGTGCTAAGTAAAAACATTAGAATTGTGCATCTAACTTAGGCTTAAATGGAAAAAGGGGGTTTTATGTGATATTGTGTATTTTTCCTAAGTAAAATGGGATTTTACTTAGGAAAATACTTATGTTTGTGAATGACTGATTTATGGATGGTTTTAAGTACTTAGGCTTTTAAAGTTTTGGGCGGAGGGTCTGGTCCCTCTAGAAGTCAAAGAAATGCTCTAAGCCCCTCTAATTTTAGCAAATGCCTTAGTACTTAGGGGGAATTAGTGAAAATTTAGGGAAAGATGAGAAGGGGAGTTAATTATTTGACCTTGTCTTGCTTGAAATGCTTCCAGTTTAATGTCTACCTTGCACTTTGTGATGAAAGTAAAAATTTACACATTTAGAATCATTATCCATCACATGTAATTCTACAACATCATCTACCTACCCTACCTACTTTAACCTACCATTTTTTCTTCTTT
Source organism: Pinus tabuliformis (assembly GCA_031772625.1). NCBI lineage: Eukaryota > Viridiplantae > Streptophyta > Pinopsida > Pinales > Pinaceae > Pinus > Pinus tabuliformis. The sequence goes on along the minus strand of CM062816.1, from coordinate 815,355,736 downwards.
ATTTGGGTGCACTTAAACTGGCAAACCCTTATCACACTTTCTTTTCTTTTACATGTAGATATCTATCTAAGTCTAACCTTATGACATCCAAGGGCTCAGATTAAACTGTTGAGCTCCTTTTATTCACTCTACCTATCTACTTATCTACCAAGTTTAAACAGTTTGGTCAAATTTTATTCTCTATCTCTAAAACATAAAATTCAAATATGAACTAGCCAAGCTTAAGCTATTTGACTGTTCATCAATTGTAGCATAAGTTACAAGCTACACACAATTGTTCATTGCATGAGAGTAAAAAGTAGTGGAATTTAGACTTGCACACTTTCCTTGGTCTTTCTTTTGATGGGGTTCATTTTATTTCACCTTTTTTTTACCATCTTATTCTTTTCACCCTTTGATTTTTCTTTTAGGGTATACCCTCTTTACATTTTTTAAATTTTTTGAATTGTTTTTTTTTGAAAATATGAAAAACCTTTGCAACAAGGAAAGGTATGAACATATTCTTAGCTCATGAATTCAATCATGAAATATGACACCTATTGGTATGGGAGCATAACACTGGCTCCACTTGGGGATGGTTTTTCCTGGTGGAAAGTCAAGAACAGCAGGTCAGATGGCCTCCGAATGATTTTGACTGAACTATGGAATCTTCTTCTGCTTGTTGCTTTATTGTATGTATGACAATGATACTTCTGAAACTTAGGGCCTTCTCTTCGGGCTTCAACTTCAACAAGTTACCATCCAATCAAAACTATGACAATACAAAGGATATAGTATGTATATGTTAAAAATAAAAATACATAATAAGTAGGATCAAAGTAATGTTTCAAAATTTGACCATTAACTGGCCCTTCTTCTGTTTTTCTTCCATCCAAGTTTTTCAATAATATGTATTGTTTCCTTGTAAGGCATAGATAATATAAGGTCCTTTCCATAGTAAGTAAAACTTCCCATGTTTTCCCTTATCCTCTCTCCTGAAATCCCATCTTAACACTTTGTCTCCAAGGTAGAAATCATTTGCCTTGTTTCTTTTATCAAATATCTTGTTAAGCTTCTCCTGCAACACTTGGGATCTTTGATACACTTCCTCTCTGGTCTGCTGCAAATTGATGGTCTGGTTTATCCTCCTTTGAATATCATTAGGTTCCACCTGAGCTTCTTGAAGTAATTTCATTACAGGAACTCCTAATGATGAAGGGAATACAACCTCCATGCCATAGACTAACTCATAAGGACTAGTTCCAATAGATTTTTTGGTGGTGAGTCTGTCTGCCCATAGTGCATTTGTCAGTTTCTTGTGCCAATTTTTCTTGTTCTCCTCCAATAATTTTTTAATAATATTAATGAGGCTCTTGTTGGAAGACTCAACCAGTCCATTACCTTGAGGGTAATAGGCTGTGGAATGGCCTAAGGTGATATGGTACTTGTTACAGAAACTTATCATCTTCTTGGATTTGAAGGCAGCAGCATTGTCAGTTATGATTTTATCAGGATAGCCAAATCTAGACAATATGTTGGTTTCTAAGAATCCTATGATCACTGTGTCATTGGCTTGTCTGGAAGGAATGGCTTCTATCCATTTGGTGAAATAGCCTGTGGCAATAAGAATCCATTTGTGTTGGCCAGAAGAGGGAGGATGGATTTCTCCAATGAAGTCGAGGCCCCATTGTTGGAAGGGTTTTTCAGTGGAAATTGGTCTCAGGGGTAAAGGTAACAATTTTCTCTTGCCTTCAAAAATTTGACATTTATGGCAAGCAGTGACAAATTTCTTTACATCAGCGAACAAGGTTGGCCAATAAAATCCAGCCCTTAGGATCTTGTCTACAGTTGATTTCCAGTAAAGGTGTCCACCACAGTCTCCTTCATGAAATTCTTGGAGAGCCTTGTTAGCTTCTTCTTTTAATAAATAATTCAATAGAATTCCTTCATAATTTTTCCAAAAAAGAGCATTATCTAAAATACAAAAATTTGAAGCTTTCATCTTTGAAAACCTTTTCTTTGTTTTGGATAACCCTGGAGGAGCCTAAAGGTTTAGTAGTACATAAATTACATCAGCATACCAAGGTGAATCTAAGAAAGCCTGGCTGATTTGTGGAGTTGCCATCTCCTGCTCGTTATCCAGTTCATTAATGTCCAGGGCTTCACAAATTGTTTCTGCCATGAGCTTGGCCAATCCCTGTCCTTTTATTAGCTTTGTAGGTTTTATTTCAATATCATACTCTAATATGGTAGCAATCCATTTACCTCTTTTGCCCTCAATTCCATCCTGGGTTAAGATGTCTTTGACAACAACATTTGGTACATAGGCTATCACATGGGAGTACAATATATAGACTCTAAAGTCTTTAATGGCTTTTACAAGTGCAAAAGCTTGTTTCTCCATGATTTTGTATTTTAATGATGCATCCCTAAGTGCTTTACTAAAAAAGGCTATGGGTTTCTCACATCCTTGATCATCCTTTTGTAATAAAACAGCTGCTATAGTGTGTTCTGATGCGAATGAAAATATTATGAAGTCTCTATCAAATTGTGGACTGGTAAGGACTGGTGTTCTAGTTAAAGCCATTTTAATTTCTTCAAATTCTTGTTTGGCTTCTACTGTCCATTTAATACTTGAATCCTTTTTTAACATATCGTTAAGAAATTTAATTAATTCAACTAAGTTAGATATGAATCTTCTCAAAAAATTTATCTTTCCTAAGAAAGCTTGAAATTCTTTGGTATTTCTTGGGTGAGGTATCTGCAGAATAGCTTCTATTCTAGCAGGATCAATTCTAATGCCATCTTTGGAAATGATATGGCCCAAGAGTTTACCTTCCTCTAGACCAAACAAGGACTTCTTTGGATTCAAAGAGATACCATATTTTCTGCATTTTAGGAATACTTGTTTGAGATGGTCCAAATGCTGCTGATCATATTTAGAAAAAACAGTTAAGTCATCCATATATATAACAAGAAAATCATGAATTTCTTTAGAAAATGCTATGTCCATTGCTCTTTGGAAGGTTGCTCCTACACTTTTAAGTCCAAATGGCATTTTGATGTACATGAATGTGCCCCTTGGTGTTATAAAAGCAGTTTTTTCTTGGTCATCGAGATGAACCAGAATCTGGTTATACCCTGAGAACCCATCTAAAAGTGAAATCCTAGAAGCACCTACTACCGTTTGTAAAATATGATCCATATTAGATAAAGGGTAATTATCCTTCAAAGAAACTTTATTTACATTTCTTAAATCAACACATAATCTAATTTCCCCAGTTTTCTTCCTAGTAGGTACTAGATTAGACACCCACTCTGAAAACCTAATAGGAGCAATTATCCCTGCTTCATACATACGTTTGATTTCTTTTTCAATTAATGGTAGCAGTACAGGGTTAATTCTTCTGAGTTTTTGTTTGAATGGTTTCTGATTTTATTTCAAAGGTATTGTATGCTAAATTATAGAGGTGTCATATGATTTCAAGTCCTCATAGCTCTAGGCAAAGACATCCTAGAATTCTCTCATTAGTTCAACATATTTTAGTTTTTGGTCAGGGGGAAAATATTTAGATAACTTTATCATTTTTGGATTTTCTTCAGTCCCCAAGTTATATTCTTCAATATCTGCTTTTAGTGGTTCCATCTTAGGTTTCTTTGGAATGTCATTAGAATCAAAGAGGTCTTCTAGAGGAGTTAATCCTTTAGGAAAATGATTGTATTTTAAATTAATGACTTTAGATTCTCCTTCAATAATCTCATCAATATCCATTTGTTTAAGGTCCTACATTTCTTTGTTGGTGAACTTTGTGGGATGAAGCATTTGAATTGTACTCTCTTCTGAAATGTCTGTTTCTACCTCATTTGTTTGATTAAATTCAATAATTGTATCTACATCTATGTGACTGTTAGAAACTTCTTCATCTAAAGCCAAGAAATCATTAATCTACTCATCACTATCAAACACTTGCCAGTTCTTTAAATTGTCAGGTATGGTTGGTCTATGTCTAATCTTAGTTATGAACTGATTGTTAGGTTTGAATGGTAATTTGCAGGTGCTGGCAAACATTTCCAGACTATGGGCTTGCAAGTTGTGTTTTCTTGGGATTTTAGCAAGCTGAGTTTCCAAAAAAGTATTGAGAATCTCTATTACTATTCCTCTCTAGTATCTCAATCTGGGATTGTTTGTTAGATACTTCCCTTTGATCTGTTGAATGATTAAATCATAATATCCTATGACAGATACTCTAATTTCCCCTAATCTTTTGACAAGTTCAAGACCTAGCAACAGAGCTTCATACTCTGCCATATTATTGGTGCACTTAAAGTCTAATCTGTAGGCATGGCCTTCAGCATGGTCATTTTCAATATTGTACACCCAAACTCCTACTCCTACTCCTAATTTGTTGACTGAACCATCAAATTCTAAGTGCTAAAGAATTTCATGTTCGTAATTGGTATTAGGAGTATCAGGAATTTGTTTAACAGTGAGATTTGGTTTTTTACTTTCTTCTGGTCTCTCTTGGGTATCTGATGTTTCATTGTTCTCAGATTTCTTGGATTTGAACACTAGACTTTTCTTTTATAATTTCTTTTGGTTCTACTGTTAAAACTTCTAATTCATTGGAGGGATCAATTTCAGCATTGTAAAGAATGAAAGAATCCATATCAAAGTGTACTGAGTAGATAGGGAAATTTTGGGGTTTCTCCTGACTACTTACTACATATTTCATTAAAGTTTCTCTGTATAGTTTCTTAGGTTGGCCGAAAACTAAAATAGTAGCATATGACATGTCTAATTGAAGAGATCCCTGAAGCTTTGCACCCCAATATCTGGACAATAACATGCCATACTTTGGTGAAATATCTGCTACTACTATGTCCATTAAGATTGTCTTTGCAGGGTATTGAACCAGTGAAACACACAAGTTTTTTATTAATCCTAAACATCTTGCCCGACTTGAATCGAAAGAAAAGAGGTCTTTGTACGGCCTGGTGATCTTTAGGTCTAATTTTTCCATTACAGACTTGGGCATTAGGTTGTGAGATGCCCCAGAATCAAACATGGCATTATGAAGTATTTTGTCATGTATGTTTAAACTTACATAGAAAGGAGGAATTCCTCCATCTAAAGGTTTTCCATTTACTTAAGGGCCAAAGATTAATTTAGGTTGGTCATCAAAAAAATTTACTGAGTCTTAATTTCCAGTGATTTTGAGTGATCTATTGATTTGGTTTCAGTAGACATCATGTTTAGCTAATTCAGACAATGGAACAACTATTTTTACTTTGCCTACTTTAGTCTCCAGATTAAAATGTTTTTCAGTCTGAGTTCTTGTATTTCGGACAGTTGGATTCTCTTTATCTTCTGTATTTTCTGTGTTTTTCTCCTTCTCAAGAGTAGGGTTATGAGCTGAAGTTGTTTCCAAATCAAATTCTGGAGGTTCTTCCACATTTCCTTTGGGAGGAAGAGAAGTGGAGTGTTGCCTGTTACTAGGTTGATTATCGGATACATCTTCAATAATTGGATTAGCAAGATTAGGATCTGATCTAGAAAGAATATGTACAGGTGTAGTATTGGTCTTACCTTTGATGGGTTGTTTTGTAGCTTTCTATTTTTTGGTTTCAGGGACATCAATTCTTCTGCTCCTCAGATTATATTGCTTGTGGACTTCATAAATGGCTATATCATATCCCTCCCTGAAGTCAAATGATTCACCTGACTGAGTTTGGAATTGTTTGAGAATGTGAGCTTCTTGATCCTCTTGGGTCAAGAAAACTTGTTGTTCATTATTGAGTCCCATCAAGTTTATTTGAGTATCTTCTGTTGGTTCATCAGAATTTGAGGCTTCAGCATAATTTTCTTGGAATGGGGGCCTAATGTTTTGGTCAGGACCAGTCTTTCCAGTGTTCTGGTTTTGATTTTTCCTGAAATTTGGATTTCTTCCAGTATTGGTTGGCTGACCATCCCAAGGGGATTTCCTTTCAATTGTTTCTACTCTATCTCCTAGCCTATCCATCCCTTTAATAATAGCATCCAGTTTCTATTCAAAGGCTGAGGGTTCTTCTTTCAATGGTATCCTCCTTTCACTTCTAGCCTTGGCACATTTAGATATCAAGTTGGCTTCAACACTAACAGCTATACTTTGCATATCTTCTAAAGTTCGAGGAGCTCTTTCCCTAAGCTGGTATGCCATGTCAGAATCAAATCCATCAGGGAATTTGATTAATGCTAAATCTGGAGGAGGTCTGAGGTTTTGAGGGATAGCATTGTAAACATTATTGAACCTAGTGCAGTAATCTTGCACAGTTTCTTGTGTTCCTCTCTTCAGGTTTTCATATTCTGATAAGATTTGGAGAGGATCTTTCTTCTTTTCCCATCTATTCAAGAATTGCCTATAAAGAGCTTCTAGGTCATTAATACTATTTTCAAGAAGGGCTCTAAACTAGGTTCTAACTTCTCCAGTCAGACTTTGAACAAATATTCTCATCCTTACATCATCTGCATCTATTTCATATATTTCAAAGTAATCAGTCATTTTTTTGGTATGTTGTTGTGCAGTGTAGGTACTAGAACCATCGAATGAAGTGATTTTACTTTAATAGTCTTGGGGCATAGCCCCTGGATTGGCTGGTAATACCAAGGGAGTATATATGTTTGCCATTGCAGTAGGTAGTGATGAAACAACAGCTGGTGTTGGAGTGGTGGATGGAGGGGTAGAAGGGGTGGTTTGAGGTTGAGATGTCCGAGGAAATGGTGATGAACTTGGAGAGGCAGTGGTGATCACAGAAAGGTTGGGTTTTCCTTCAGAGGTAAGATCAGATTGTATGGAGTTCTGCAAATGTCTATCAAGATGTGAAGTAACAACTTCAAGTTGTAAATCTTCAATAAATACTGGGTCTTGAACCAAGCGGACCAACTCAGAGTCAGAAAATGTTACAAATAAAGAGGTCTCAAATTGCTCATCAAAGGGTTTGTCCTCAAGGTAGATCCACTTTATAGGGTAGGATCTTGATCTGTAGATGGGCCGAGAACTAGCGGAACTTTATTGGCTTTCCTATCTCCTAAGAATTTTGGGGATCAGATTAGGACTTTCAAACACAGGTGGTGGATTTAGATTAGGATTAGCTCTAGTGTAATGAGTCCTTTCCGAAGCCAGGTTTCTAGGTGTATTTTTGGTTTTTTTCTAAATGGGATTAACAACACAACTTCAACAGTTTCTTTAAGAGGTTTTAGATATGGGATTTGAACTTTCTTAAAGACTTATTTGACAAGAGGAACTAATCAAGTGTTTGAAACCAAATGTTCAATCCATAAACTAGACTGGAGATAGACTGAAGCAACATTCATTTAATATGAAATTGCAAAGCAAGAGCAGTTCAAAGGCTACCTGGCTAACTTCAGGCTCCGTCTATAGTTTATAAAGTAAACAATAGTAACAAACAAACTATTCAATCCCCAGTGGAGTCGCCACTATGTTATCACTCAAATTTTCCTTGAATTTGTTGGGAAGAGGAAAGGGGTCCAAGGTAACCACAAACCAACTTTTAGGTACAAAATCTAGCCAATCTATACCCAGAGAGGGCTCTCTCTTTAAGTTTTAGCTTTGTTTTGAAAGATATTAGGCTAGTTATGAAAGTTTAGGAGTTTTGATTATGTTTGGTGGTGGAATTCAATAGCAGAGGGGTAGGACTGAGTAGTTTAGGCCATTGGGCTAATGGAGTCAAAGAAGATGGCTTAACTGGATTTGGTTTCTTAACAAGGGATGGTTTCACAGGGCAAGGTAGTTAAACAGGGAACAAATAGAGACTTAAAAAAGATGGAATGGACTCAAAAGAGATGAAGGGAAATTAAGAATCCTTCAACATATTTTAAAAGAGGGAACTTGGATGATTACCAATAAAGAGCAATTAAGAATTCTTTACCAAATACTCAAAATGAATAAACTAGGAAACAGGAGCATTTAAGAATTCATTGTTTATGCTAGTTTAGAGGAAAACATTAAGAACAAAAATGATTGAAAACAGATTGCACTCAACCACTTTCTGAATTATTCTTTTTTGTTTATCATTCAGATATGAAACACAGTTGATATAATAAACAAGAAAACTTTAAAACATGAGATATAGAAGACTTATTGATCCAGTGTCTGACTCAAGAATACTGTGAAAAGTCCTTTGCATCAATTCGTCATCCAGCTCGCCACACAAAATTTTGTCCAACAGCACTTTATTCCAAAATAATTAGTATTATAGCAATGTCAAAGAATCCACCCTCAATACTCCAATTGAGAGAGTATTTATAAAAATCTTTACAAAAAAAATCTCATAACAAAGTGAGATATATTCTAGGGTGACTATGAATAAGTTACAAGAAAAATAGAGACAGATGGTCTCATAGATAGAAGAAAACGTAAATTGATGTTGTGTTGTTCCTATTCTTATGAATGTGCTAGAGGTAGACCCTATGATTTGGCTTGCTGCTGTCTTCTTGGTAATTTTGTGCTGGCTGCCCTATTTTCGCTGATACTCTTTACCTGCTCTGATACTCTTCGACATGTTTGATCTCTGTTTATCCTCTTTACCATTACTTACTGTAGTAAATAACCAAAATTTACCCAAGGATAATTTACAAAATTTTTAACATTTCTTCCCACCATTGTGATTCTGGTATTCTGGTTCTTTGAAGTTTTCTCAGGGTCTCATCAGTTTCGGTGTTCCTGAAAAAGGTAGGCTGAATTGGAAACAAGTGCTTTATCTCATGCTTGAAATAGAATAAGTTCTCTAGACTATCATAGAGAACTCTGCATGTAGGCAATGCTTTTGATGCTGATGCACTTGTTGATGGACCTGCCTAGTTGCTTGCATATTGATTCAATTTCTGCACATAGTCTATATGCCTCATTAGTTTATCATTAATGACTAAAGGACTAGGCAACCCCTTACTCTGCAAAATATCAAATCTCTTCATGAAAGCATTAATTTCTTCCTGCATGTCATGGTACCTTCTTTCTAAATTTTGCATTAGAGACCTTTTAGTAAAAACCCTTTTGACTTCTAGAATTGTTCTTGTTCTGCCTTGAATGCCCAGTTCTTCAAGCTGGTACTTGTTCTTGGTATTCAAAAACTGTATGAGCCTGGTGGCTTCCTCAGGCATATTTCCTAACTCTACCCTTGCTTTTTGAACCTCTTCTCGAGTTGCCTTTACTAAATCAATTTGCTAAAAAATTATTTAGATTGATGGCCAAACATCATTTATTGACTGAGTGATGTTGGCCCAAAGAATTTTCCTAATTTATGTCAAAGGTTTCTCAAATGTGAGATCCTTTTCTAATGATTTCACTCTTTGTTCTAATCCTTTAATTTCCTTTGTCCTTTCTGCAACATTTATCTTTTAGAGATCATAACTTTGCTCCAAGGTAGCATGTTGTTCTTTTACCTTTTATAGCTCTGTAACTTGGAGCTTTAATTCCTCCATTTATTTTACTAATTCATCTAGGCTAAGACCTGTAGTTCCTCCTTATGTTGTACCTACTGTTGCTATTGTTGTTACTACCTCTGCTGTGACTGCTAGAACATTAGGTGTTAGAGTTGTTCCAAGGGTGGAAGGGATTGCAGTGGAAACTACTGGAATCACATTAGGAGGCTGAGAGGTCGACTCTCCTTGCTTATCCTTCAATGATTTCTCCAATTCTTGCTCAATTTCCTTTAGTTGCTCATTAAGTTTCAGGACTAATTCCATCAGTTCTTCTTTCGTTCTTTGTTGTATCACCTTAGCTGTTTGTGGGTGTCTTGAAGGTGGAAATTTTAGTTGCTTTCTCAAAATAGCAATGTATTCATCCTTCTTTTTTATTAAGGCTTCTGCAGCCTTCAAATCTTTGGGATCATGACCCAACCCAATGATCAATTCTTCTAACGTTTTGATCATGTTGTCCTTAGCCTATGAAGAAGCTTTCGCTAGTTGTAGTTGGGCAGTTGTGTTATTCAAAGAATTTTCCAGGCTTTAGGCCATCCTGGCCTTACCAGTCAAGGTGGAATAAATCATTTCTCTAGTTTGTTTGTGCAATTCAATTTGATCCAAAGGATGAATATCCTTTGCCATGACCTCAAAATTGGTTCTAATATAGTCTTCTGCTGATTGAGGTTGTTGCAGTTTAGGTTTGAAATAACTCATTATCATCTTACCTTCCTTAATTTCATAGGCTGACATCAATCTTTTTTGATTAGTAGGAGCCATTTTCAAATATTGATTATAAACTTGAATCCTCAATGGATCATTTCTGGCTTTTATTTCCATAAATGTCTTCTTAATATCTGAAGTGTGCTTTCCTGGTGGTCTGAAAGATGATACCTCTACACTTTGTTATCTTTCTAGCTCCTGTCTCTATGAGCAAGTAGATGTTCCACCTACTGGGAATGTCTGATGACTATCTTTTCCCTCTTTCCTTTGATTATTAGTAGTATCTTCAAGAAATTCTTCCTCTGAAAGAGGATTTAACCTTTGTCTTTTTGCACCAGGTTGCACTGAGGGTCCACTAGCAGGGGTAGCTAATTCCCTATCCCTTTTCTTAATCCTTTCCTCATTCAGAGGAGTCTGCAAAATTGAAGGTTCTCCCACATTGCCCTAAGTTGTGGGAGTTTGCATTTGGGTATGTTCCTTGGAAGTTTCAGGTTGTTTTGACATTGTAGATTGCTCAGTGGCCTGTGTACTGGTCTCTATTCCTTTTCCCTTAGAGGTCTCTGTGGCTGGTGTATTAGTCTGCTGTGAATGCTCTTCTGAGGTCCTAGTTGATGAGGCACTTATTTCTAATACTGATCTCTGAGAAATACCATGTACCTGCCCAAAAGAATCTAAATCAAGAGTCTTTTCAAGATCTCTCATTACATTTTCAATATTAACCTGTTCACTGTCAGGAGCTACTAAGGTCCCCTCTCTCCATTCATCCATATTGGAAAATTATTCAATTTCAGGGATCTTATGATGCATATAAGGGAACAACCTATTCTTCATTCTTCTATCACAAATAAAGCCCTAAGGGTCATATGGGGCACAACCAAAACTCTTTTGTAATCTAAGATAGTCTTCTAGAATTCTTTTTGCTGCTTCTCCTGCTTCTCTACTGTTGCATACAAAAGGGCCCATTTGATGTTTGATCCTTAGCTGTGCTTTCTTTTTTGCTTTTGTAAAATGGATCAAATCTTCATTACACATCTGCCTATAGTATTCCAATGCAAACAGTTGCATTGGAACATACTGTGGTAACTTGAAGGGGGCAAGCTCACAGACATATATTCTGAATTCTGTGAAATTCTGGTATAGATACCAGTCTCTCAATTTGTACTCCTCGGAAAGTTGGAGGGTCTTTTCGATATCATCACTAATCCTGGGAGGGGAAACCCTTGTCAACAAGGTGGTGGCTGGGTGAACAAATAGGACAATGAATTCATTGTAGGAGTAAGGGGTTTCAAAGGAATCATGGAAGACTGCAGACCAAAAGATTACAGACCTTGGATTTCCTCTGGTGTCAAGTTTCAAGACAGGGAATGGGAATTGTCTGACTGATAGAAGAGCATAAGATGGTATATAAAGGTGGAGTACTTGAAAACACTTTCATTTTCCAGTCTCATGAACTAGTCATGAATCTTGTCAGCAATGTAGGATGCAAAGTCATATTTGATAGCAGGGGGCTGTCCAGGAGTAAAAATTGACAACAATACTAGGGTTAACTCATCAACAAATTCACTAGTATTGAAACTCATTATTGATGATATCATGTCAATTATGAGTTGTCCCATAGCTGTGAAGAAAGTCTGCATGTAAGGAGGTGGTCCATCAAGCTGATTCTTCAGTGACATGAAAATTTGACAAAGGCGAGTTAGTTCCTCTTGGGATAATTTAACTGATTTCTCAAGTAAATCTCCCATGGAAAGGGGATTCAAGGCTTGACTAGGATGAAACTGTAACATTTCATTAATTGACTCAGTAGTTATTGGAAAAAGGATTGTTTGGCTTAGGGACATGACTGCTCGGCGATTAGGGTCATAATTGGCATGACAATGATGAATTATTTCTGGGAAAATACGAACTGAGGGTAGAAAATAGATAGGAAGGTTGGATTCCCACAATCCTATGATATCAGAACCATTTAGGTAGTTATCTCTGCTTTGGCAAAAGACTTTTAGGTGATTTTTATTAGTGATGAGGTCTTTTATCTAGAAGTCTTTATCTGCCAAAGATAAATAGTCTAAATCTTTGTGGGGAGCATTTAAGTGTGCAACACTTAGGGCCACAAGGGTTTCCATGTATGGTTCTTATGGATTCAGATGGAAACAACATTTCTCTATAAAAATGGGCAAACAAAGGGTCTGGGAACTTATATAATGAAAAAAAACACTGAATTTGCAATGAATTTTGGATTTTTCTGTCAAATTACAGTGGAAAACGAGGACTTGCATGGTTTATGCGAAAATTGGATAAATACCTGTGTTTGGGGAATGGACAGTGAAATAACAGGCTAGTAGTAGCTAACAGGTTCTGGGCTGCATCGGCTGCAATTTTTTGAGCAAGTTGGCGGTTAGAAAGCTTGGGCAATTGATCTCGACGTTCTTTGCATGGGAGCACAGGTTCATGGTACAAAACAACAAAAATGACATTTGTCTGTTTTATTTACAAAGTCGAAGGTTGCTAGGCGTTTCTGGTTTTCGGGCGGATGACGTCAGCGGGGAATGAAGTGATGTTTTTGTCGTATGCGGGAAAGCGGTAAGTGGTTTTGTATCGCACTGCTTTTGGGGACGGGCAGTATTTAGCTGGGAGCCAGCAATTCCATAGATCACTTGACGCGTGGTGGAGGCACTGTGTGGAAACCGCTTGGTGATCACGCGTTAACGCGTGGTCACCAAGGGTCGCGCGATATCATTAATAACCGTCGGATGTGGAGAGTGCGATCGGACGACTGACGGGAGGCGCGATGCGGCAGGGTTTAACAGCAGCGGGCCCAACACAATTAAGAATTAATTAATCGTATCGGGGTTGTTGTGAATGGACGGGGAGGTTATTAATTAACCGTGAGGGTTAATTAATCCCTTTTCATGCAGCGGGAGGATTAGGTTGTTAACTAGTTACGGGTTAACTAGTTAATCCTGGTTAACATGTGTTTATGATTATAATTAACCAAAGGGGCGGGATATATAGACTTTTGGGGATTTTTAATATATTTAAATAATACGGGAAAAGGGTGAATATGTACAGGATTTATATAATATAAGTTAGAAATTAATATGAAAAATGTAATGAAAAAGTGCTAAGTAAAAACATTAGAATTGTGCATTTAACTTAGGCTTAAATGGAAAAAGGGGTTTTTATGTGATATTGTGTATTTTTCCTAAGTAAAATAGGATTTTACTTAGGAAAAGACTTATGAATGTGAATGACTGATTTATGGATGGTTTTAAGTACTTAGGCTTTTAAATTATTGGGCCGAGGGTCCGGTCCCTCCAGAAGTCAGAGAAATGCTCTGAGCCCCTCTAATTTTAGCAAATGCCTTAGTACTTAGGGGGAATTAGTGAAAATTTAGGGAAAGATGAGAAGGGGAGTTAATTATTTGACCTTGCCTTGCTTGAAATGCTTCCAGTGTAATGTTTGCCTTGCACTTTGTGATGAAAGTAAAAATTAACACATTTAGAATCGTTATCCTTCACATGTAATTCTATAACATCATCTACCTACCCTACCTACTTTAACCTACCATTTTTTCTTCTTTATTTGGGTGCACTTAAACTAGCAAACCCTTATCACACTTTCTTTTCTTTTACATGTAGATATCTATCTAAGTCTAACCTTATTACATCCAAGGGCTCAAATTAAATTGTTGAGCTCCTTTTATTCACTCTACTATCTACTTATCTACCAAGTTTAAATAGTTTGGTCAGATTTTATTCTCTATCTCTAAAACATAAAATTCAAATATGAACTAGCCAAGCTTAAGTTGTTTGACTGTTCATCAATTGTGGCATAAGTTACAAGCTGCACACAATTTTTTATTGCATAAGAGTAAAAAGTAGTGGCATTTAGACTTGCACACTTTCCTTGGTCTTTCTTTTGATAGGGTTAATTTTCTTTCACTTTTTTTTACCATCTTATTCTTTTCACCCTTTGATTTTTCTTTTAGGGTATACCCTCTTTACATTTTTTGAATTTTTTGAAATTTTTTTTTTTGAAAATATGAAAAACCTTTGCAACAAGGAAAGGTATGAGCATATTCATAGCTCATCAAGTCAATCATGAAATATGACACCTATTGGTATAGGAGCATAACAGGGACAAAGATAAAAAGAAAATTCCTTATGCCATTTATTTTGTTAACAAGAATCTCTCACTTGCAAAAATGAATTACATTGTTACTGAAAATGAGTTGTCAGTTGTAGTCCATGTTATCAATAAACTTAGGCATTATATTAGTGTGTATGAAACATTTTTGCATAGTGATCACTGTAATATTATATTTCTCATGAATAAAACTATTACTCATGGTAGGGTTACAATATGCTTACTTTTGCTTCAGGAATTTAACATTATTGTGATTGACAAGACCAGACTAGATAACTCAGCTAGAGAATTCTTGTCTAATATGAATAATTCACAAGATGTTGCTCCAATCCAAGATGATTTTCCTGATGAAAAATTATTTTCCATCTCCACTTATACTCCTTGGTTTGCTAATGTGGCTAATTACCTAGTGTTAGACAAGCTATCAAAAAATGTATCTGTTAGGGAGAAGCACAAGATTGTTCAATTGAGTGCCAATTATTCTTGGATTGAAGGTGATTTGTATCACACTGGACCTGATCTAATTGTGAGGAGGTGTGTGTGGGAAGATGAAATGTATGATGTTTTGAAAGCTTGTCACAATGAGTCATGTGGTGAGAACTTTGTTGATAAGAGAATAACTTACAAGGTGTTGCATTTGGGCTATTGTTGGCCCAACCTTTTAAAAGACGTAAAAAATCTTGTTGCTAGATATGATGATTTCCAGAGGATGGGAAAAATATTCCCAACTAATGATATGCCTCTTCAGACCTAGGTATCAATGGAACCTTTTGAAAAGTGGGAATTGGATTTCATAGCACCTATTTCTCCTATGTTTGGGAAGAAAAGGTACATTCTAGTTTGCACTGATTATATGACAAAATGGGTAAAGGCAACATCCTTATATACCATTAGTGAAAAAATTGTTGTGGATTACCTCTTTGAAGACATATTCACCTATTTTGGCGTGCCTAGCGAAATTTTCATTGATCAAGGGACACAATTTACTCCCAAGTTGGTAAAAGATATCACTAAACAGTACCAGATTAACAACCATAAGTCTACATCATACCATCCCCAAGCTAATGGTTAGTTAGAGTCTAGCAATAAAGTCTTGGAGTCTATCGTTACTAAAATAATTCACCTGCATCATGGAGATTGGGCTGACAGATTACCAAAAGAATTGTGGGCCTACATAATAACTTGGGGAAATGTGACTAGATATACTCCCTATGAATTGATTTCTAGGAAGTGGGTATTGCTACCCATCGAATTTTAGGTAAATACCTTTAGGAAATTTGTTTAATTGGGGATGGATTTGAATGAAGCTCAGAAATAGAGAGTACTCTAGTTGAATGAACTTGATGAGATCAAACAGGAATCTCTCAAGAAGAATATGTTGGTACAGGATCAGAGGGCTCATTGGAATGATAAATATATTAGAAAAAATACCTTTCAACTAGGAGACTTGGAATTATTGTATGAAATTAAATTCAAACACTTTAGAAGGAAATTTTCAACTAGATGGATACAACCCTATGAGGTTGAAGAAGTTTTTGACAATGCCTCAGTTAAAATGAATACTATTGATGGTGATTAGACTTCCTTTGTGATAAATGGACACAGACTGAAAGTGTATCATCAACCACTTTCTAACGAAGAATCTCTACAAATTGTTTTACAAAATCCTGAGATGAAGATGATTGATAATGGGAGCTAGCTCATGTTGGTTCTTCAAGTTTAATTCTTATTATAGTAATATGTACATATATAAATATAGTACTATAAATAACAATGAAATTACTTTTGTTTTCCTCCTTAAGCTCATGTAGATTAAAGAGGAAATCTATCAAGTTTAAGTTTATTCCTTTATCTGGACTTGATAGATTACTTACGGAAAAAAACAACCACTAGTGTCTTTTTTGAGTAATTTCATACTCTCTAAAGTTGAAATGCTCCAAGCATAAACTAACCCTGACTCATTAAATTTAATGGGACAGTTGCAACTAGAGATCTACCAAGTATAGAATTTTTCTTTTTCCAAGCTTTGTAGAATAATTACCGAAAGGAAACCTTTGGATTCTTCCTTAGTGTGTTTCAGACTCTCTAAAAGTGAAATACCAACCAAGCAATAACTATTCTAGGCTTGGCTGAAAATCCATGTGATACTGGTTCCATAATTCAACCTGGGGAAGAAGATTCTTATGACATCTTAAATTCTCAGTTCATTGATCACACTCCTTTTTGGTGTAGTTGGATGTTTCAAACTAGTTTCTAGCTAACTTTGAATACAATTCTGGAATTTTTCAACTACAATAAATCATGCTTCAAGGCTTTCGTTCTAGTGCAGATCATAAAGTCTAGTTTTAATTTTTCATCAGTTGCATTATTACTGAACCAATTTCCAATACTGGATCAATTCCATATTTAGTGCAGTTATCAACCATAGCTATAGTCTTCTAGTACTTAGACTATTACTTGATTGAGCCTAAGTACCAAATCAATTTCAACATTTTGTCTACAGCCTAAGTACCAAATGAGTTCAACATTTTGTCTTCAGATTAAGTACCAAATTAGAATACTAGAACTTGAGTGCAGAATCAATTCAGTAGTGTGATGTTTGGTTGGAACATTAGGCTACTAAATACTCAATTTAATATTTCATGGCCTTCAACACTATGTTTTGATTAGGATTATTTCATCATTTTTATTCTTTAATCCCTAGATATCATTATACAGCCAAGAACATATATGAATTAACTTTTCATTTGTTTAGATTAATACAAGGAATGTGTGTATTGAGTTTGTAAAGTGAATTCAATATGAATTCACAAAAATCATGAAAGAAATCGTTTTCCCTACTATGAAATCATTTGTGTAGCTTGTTATGCTGAAAGAAAAGTGTTAAATTTAAATGCCTTTTCCTTCCCTTAATCAATCTACATTACCCCTTTTAGAAATCATAGCCATGCCTACATTTACCAATCATCATTAAATTGATACTTATGCTCATTTTGAATTTTAATGGGTAAAACCATGATTGTTCCTTTTATTAATTCTTACCTTTGTTTTTGTATTTTCAATTCCATGAGCATCACAACTTAAGAAAGAACGTGCTCTATTTTCAATTTTGAAAGTTCTTTGTGGCTCCTTTCTAGTTATTCAATAGTTATGGGATCAGTTCATCACGGGCATTGGGGTGGAAAGACATGATCCCATCTTTGAACAATTTAGTAGTAGCCTGAAATATGAAATATGTAGAGCTAAATTTGAAGAGAAGGAATGGATACCATTTATACAATGGTTTCAAGGTTATAACAATAGAATTTCTATGGAGTTCGCTTAGAAAGTTTATGGCACCACAGTAAAAGTTGGGGATGTTGAATTTGAACTTATAGAGGAATTGATATTTGAAGTAACTGTCTTGCCTGTGAGTGGAGAGAAATATTTCAAAGGGACTCCAGTGGATCGAAAGAAATGTGAAATTTTTTTGAAGCTAGAGCAGAAGAATGTTGACTAGACTAGAGGCATTCCCAAAAGTTATATTGTAGAAGAATGGTAAGCTATATTGACAATGTTGCACATTTTCTTGACCTGTGAAGGACGGTATGCATTTACCTTTCTCTATCATGTAAGATTTCTTCTACATTTCACCAATTATTTTACTGTGAACTCTCCCTTATTTTTATGGAAAAGTCTAAAAAAGGTCGCTAGGAATGTCCAGTTATCCTCGAAGATACCGGAGACCAGACTTTGTCACTTTGTCACATGGGCACAATTTTTAGCAAGAAATTTTCTAGGGGAGGTATATCAAGTTAAAGTGAAACACAAAACCCTTACCCTAAAGAAATAGGTAAAAGGATTGATACACTTGTTGAGTCACCAATTAAATTGACAGTAAAAGCAGGGTTTGTTAGTAAATATCTAGAGAAAGAGCCAGATAAGAAACCCTCAGAAAACCCTAACCTTAGTAAAAATGGTAAAACTAAAATAGTGGAATCAAAAAAGAGAAAAAGGTCTAAAAAGGAAGGGTTAGAGCATAATACTCTAGTAGAGAAATAAAAACATCAAAGTAGCTGAAGGAACCTATAGAAAAAGCCATGAGCACAAGACTTGGAACAGAGTACTCCCACATAGAAGACGTATTACCTGAACCAACCAAAAGGCCACACTAGAAAAGGACAGAAGAAGAAATTATCCTACAAAATAAAGAATGATGAAAAGAAATATAATAAGGAAAAATATGTTATGCCATCACTTGAGCGACCTGAAAATATCCCCACGCAACTCTCGGCACCAACTGTGCAGCATGGCAGAAGACTCACTCACAACATGGCACATGAACAATGTCCTCAATAGAAGACACAATATCTCAAACTAGTTCCTATTCCATCTTCCCCAGGTGAAGAACCAAATTATGAGACAGTAATTCCCCCTTTATCACTTTCAAGAAAAAAATAATCGATAAGTTGCCACTAAAAGAGAGAAGACCTATGGAAAATTATAGCAACATGAAAGGTAAATCTCCTTTGAATAATTCATCTGAATATGAGCATACAATAGATAAAGAGAAATTTGAGACAGTAATGAGTTAATTTTAGGAGAAATTGGATTATGAGAAGACTGGTTTAAAAGAAAATATTATACCCACTGAAAATACATCTAGTCCTTTCAAGAGAGAGTTACAACATCAAGCCGAAAAGTTGCAAAGAAAAAAATTGAAATTAAAGGAGAAATCCCATAAATATAAGGTCTCGTATAAACATGTCAAAAGTGAAAATGAACTTTATAAGGCTCAAAATTCGACTTTGGAGGCAGAAAATGACAAGTTGACTGAGGAAAATAAGTTGTTCCACTGGGGGTTGAAGTATTTGAAGGCTTCCTGAACCTATACCAATTATGATAGAGTTCAAAGGATTCGACAACATAGGAAAACGAATGATTATGGCCTGGAGATTTTAGTCAGTACAACAAGAATATAAGGGGTAGCCAGTACCAATTTTGACAACTGAATAAATTTTGCAAAAGTTAATTGCATGAGGACATGCAAACACATCGGTATAGGGGAGATGTTGCGACCCATTTTTGCCTCTTTTTGATACCTTCACCATTTTCCATATCCATCCTCCATTTTTTATCCTTTGATACTCAAAATTGCCCTTATGCTTATCAATGGTCCAAATCATGAATGGAGGTAAAACGTCATGGATTAGATTAATTATCATGTTTCTTTAGTTAATTTAGACAGACATTTAAGTGAAATTTAAATCTTGTTTCTAACATCAAGTATGGTTGCATCTTTACTCGGGGTTCTTGATGAAAATGTGAACTCTTTAGTCTTTGGTAGGTCAAATTAGTAGTTTAGCACTTGAACTGACATTTCAGCACCATTAAAATATTCAACACTATGTTCCACACCTAATTCGATACTATAATATTCACCAGCAAACCTAATGACACATTTCTACACTTTTCTTGGCAATGGTCAATAGTTGTTCAATACCCTTTGTTCGGTGATAAAATTTGTCTTTTTAACTCCTAATTATCTTCACATTAATTTTCAACCCAAGGACGATTTTTTATTTCAAGAGTGTACTCAGTCTGAGGCGGTCACTTGCTCAAGAGTAATGTTTTACATTATAGTGCTTAAAATGCAAAAGTAAATGAATGGCGGAAACAAAATCTAATCGGAACAATAAGAAACTAAAATGTTCTATAACTAAATCATTTTCTCAAACAATCATCAGTCGAGGACTAAGTAATGATAACTCTCTCCCCTATAAACTGATGTAAATGAAAATCAATCATAGGCAAGATCTCTAATCTGAGAACTTAGACAGTGGTAGTCAGTGTCCTTTACAGTTGTTGATCTTTCAATCCACACTAAAGAAAATAACTGGAAATGGCAATTAAATTGGAAATGCTCACTAAAACACACTTGTTGTAATATCAGTTAAAAGGTGAAATCAAATCCTTACATAAAAGAGATAACAACAAAGCCTATTTGAACAGCAACACTAAATTAATGGAAATGAACAACAAAGCTAAATTAATGGAAATGAACAACAATCCAAATATAACGGAACAATAAAGCTAATTAAGTGGAAGCACATAGCGATTATAAATTAAACTAAATTAGCAATCTTATCCTAGCAGAATGAACATTAACCATAGGTATAATAGGAATGGCAATTGCAGTTATAATTGAATGGTAATTAAGTGAACAACAATCATAGTTGTAAGTGAACTGTAGTTAAATGAACAACAATCGCAACTATAAATGAACAACAGAATCTGAATTAGACAACGCAATATTATTTCAGAATGAACAGCATGACATTTTAAGTTATGAATAATAATCTTGCTATCAACGCAATCCAATCACGATTTTGATATAACAGGGTGATTCAGCGAAATGTTCAGAAACAGAAGATTACTGAATAAAACAAATTAAAGAAATGAAAAGGAAATCAAACCATCACATGGAACTGTAAAATAATGATACAAGAAGCAAGTGGATCCACCAAGGTCAGGCCCTTAGCCGCTAGTGAAGCACCGCTGGATTACTTCAGGAGATGCAGAGGAACTGCAACTGTTTTTATATGTTAATCATTGCATAAACATTACAGTAGTTTCGTTCTTTGCTTCAACAACGAGAGTCAACAATAACAGTTACAATTTCTCAATAGTAATTCTCTCATTCCTCCTATCCTATCCTATCTATCTCTAATCTATCTAATTCTTTGTCTAATCATCCATCATGAATCCCCTTCATCCCCTTCTCTGATCTCTGTTCTCATTTAAATACACAGAGAGCAGAGAGAAGTTATAATAGATATGATTACAATATGATTTCTATTACAAAATTGGATTGTTCTCAACAAATTGATAAGCAAAATCATATCTGAAATATCTTTCCATCAGTCATTCAATAGGAACAGGTCTAATTTGGCATTGCAACTGGGATAATTTGGAAAACAGCCACAACAGCGAATCTGAGAAAAACGTCTTCAGATAACCTTCTATTTCTTTTAGTACGGGCCAAATTTGGGAAAACTGATCATTGGAAAACTAATTTGGTCCGTTATGAACAAAACCCATGTTTCAGATTTTCCAGATTCTTCTCTATTTTCCCGAACTATTCAATACAAAATTGTCACTTCTTATTTTAGCGAATTTCTGAGTTAGCACATTTAATCATCAAATCTTCAATCTGGAAAATATCTTGGAGACTAAAATGGTGAACAAATTTATTAATAAACCATCATTGGTAAAAACATACATAATGATCAATTTATTAAAAATAAAGGAGAAGAAATAATATTTATCCATAAGAGAGTAAATAATTATACGATAGAATTATATGATAAACCGTGATAAATGACATGATAAAGAAGAGTAGAAATGGATAAAATAGGTGTTAAAAATTAATAATAATAATGACATATTAATGGGCCAACATACCCCCAAACTAAATATATTGCATGTCCTCATGCAACAAAAAACTGAATATATTGCATGTCCTCATGCAACCCAAAGACTCTGTGTTAACTAAGCAATAAAAAATTGTTCATCCTAGCTTATGAAATGGATGGAACAATTGAATTCTTCCTCAAATAATGAATATTCAATTTTAACAATGTTGATGAAAGCGTAACAATTTTTACATTGACGTTCAAGTTATGTGTATATGAAGTTGCAGCAAAATATGATATAAGTAACAGCAAACTTCATTAACCATTTTCTCAAAAACTACAAACCAGGTTTTGTTGAAATTTTGCAAGTGAATTTCTACTATATTAATGCTTCTATGATCCAAAAATCAGATCGTTTTGATGCACGGATCATGAGATATAAACAAAATGGTTGTAGGTGATAGTGCATAATTTCCTAAATTGTATGAACTAATTTAACTTGAAATTATCTGAGTTTGTGTATTTTAATTATACGTCTATGTTTTCCAGAGATCACAAGAATTGAGTTCATAGTTTTAAAAATATGTGGAAATCAATTTCTACACTATATAAAAATGAAACTGTATGCCTTAAATGGGAAAAAAAATAGAAAACATTCATCATGCATAGCAATTCCCCCCCCCCCCCCCTCCCCCACAAACTGAAGAATTAGCATGCCCTCATGCAATACTAGAAAACAAATTGAGGTGGTTGCTACCATCTGTTGAATTCTATGCTTGGTGTAAAACAACATGGAATAAGGGAGGTGTTGAGAATGAATAAGAATAGCAATAGATGATAAAGAATATTAATGACATGGTCATAAGAAAGAAATGAATGAAAGCAATACTCCCCCAAACTAAAAGATGATATGCCGCTGAAAAATGGGAAGTGGTAAAGATGTGGAATGAAGGATGATAAATAATGCTCAAAATAGATTTTCATGAAATTCTCCTAAATTCGTAATAAATTAGAAAATTATGCTATTTTACCTCAAGTTTTACCTCCAAAAATAAAAATGTGGAATGACATATATGGACTGGCATTTGTTGAAGCTGATATAGGCAAAGTTGGTGCTAAAAGTGATGCAAAGGTGGAATCCAGGCAAGCACATCATGTTTGAACAATTGTTCACGTTCGTGAGTTGCTCAAGCCTCTTCTATTAATTGCAATAGTGTGGTCATGCTGTGAATAGAGTTCCCCCCCATACTTGTTGTTCTCCTGTAAACAAATCACTATTTTGCATACAATGTTCTTGAATCCATAGTGTTAATTTTGAATAGCAACAGATAAGATGCATGCAAAAATTTCAATCAGAAAACCTTTTGTATACATGCAATACTAATATTTTGTCGAATCAACAAGTTATGGCAAAGTGCAGTAATTATATCCCATGCTATCCCATAATGCATATATTCCTCCCTCCAATTGGAAAAGGGATTCCATGACCATAAAGCATATGAAAGGTGTTGTGCTAACGACAAGGCAAGTGAATGAACAATACGACAGTGAATGAAGCAGAGTACACATATCAATGATAGAATGGAAAGAGGTACGGTTATAATGAGAGCAGAGTGTGAAAACATAGTTATGAATAAGAGATAGGATGCTTTGGATTGATGATAAGTTATGCAAAAAAGAAAAAGGACAGCAATATGCCAAAAAGATGCTTTGCGGACGGTATTCTAGCTGAAAATGATGCGATTGATCTGAAAACAATTTCTCATGCGTAAAGGTTCAAAACAAGGAAATAAATTAAGGAAATAAATTCTCCGATAAAAATAGAAAATAAGAAAAGGGTATTATAGTAATAATTGACAATAAGATATAACTTCAATACCATAAGCAGAGCCTCTACTGCCAGCAGGCATCCATAGCCTTGGCAAGGGTTCCTTTTTAACATGTATGAGCCAGGATCCTCAATTTAGAAATGGAGAGTTCCAGTGTTGTTCTACAGAAGAGATCAGTGTGCTGGCGTGGTAACCAAATAACCACACTGCCATTCACTGGGATGTAGCAAAAGTGATCCGGCCGGCTCATGATGAGACCTCCTGATCCAAGGATATTGTGGCTATCCAAGGATCATAACCCTGGTGTGGTGGCCATAATGGGAATGTCACTTCGCTACATCCTTATGAACATGGTAGGCTAACTCTTGATGAGACCCCTTATCCTCTATCTGTAGGAAAAAATTTGTTTTATTACACATTTTTATGATAAATAGAGGGAGGCTCAGTACTCTTTAAGAGCAGGGATGGTGGAAGAAGTTGAACATGTCAATACAAAAAATATACCCATAATCTCATTTATTACAGACAGAGAAGATTATAACCAGGAAGGGTGGAACCAACATGGTATTAAGATGATCAATCAGTATCATGTACAACAGAAAACAATGCAGTAAAGTAGTGTATAAATAATTGTGTCCTTTTTTAAAATAATCTATCATCAAGGAGTTGTCCTGTTAAAGATCATAACGTGAATGACATTAACTCTCTTCAATAGAATCCATAATTCTTGTCCTCATAAAAGTAGTGTACTTCATGCCATGAAAGGGAATCAGTAAAATGAAGTTGAGATGAACAAGGAATAATCCCACAAGAAGAAGGAAGGGTTGTTCTTGAAAATACTCCCAAAGTGTTGCTCCCTTGAAGGAACAGCAAAAACACTCAAAAAAGTGTTGTTTCGTGTAGGGAACAGCAAAGGAAATGCACGCCAACAACAAAAATACACATGAAAAAGTACAGGGAACAGCAAAAAAATACACCCAAAAAAATGTTGTTCCTTAAAAGGAACAGCAAAAAACATGCATGCGAAAAAGTGTTGTTCCTTAAAAGGAACAACAAAAAATACACCCAAAAAAGTGTTATTCATTTGAAAGGAACAAGAAAAATGCAAAAATGTTGTTTTTTTAAAAGGAACAGCAAAAATGTGAAAGTGTTGTTCCTTTGAAAGGAACAGCAAAAATGCGGAAACGTTGTTCCTTCGGAAAGGAACAACAAAAATGCGGAAGTGTTATTCCTTCGGAAAGGAACAACAAAATGCGGAAATGTTGTTCCTTCGAAAAGGAATAGAAAAAATGTGAAAGTGATGTTCCTTTGGAAAGGAACAGCAAAAATGCGGAAATGTTGTTTCTTTGAAAAGGAACAGCAAAAATGCAAAAATGTTGTTCCTTTTAAAAGGAACAACAAAAATGTGAAAATGTTGTTCTTTTGAAAGGAACAACAGAAATGCGAAAGCGTTGTTCCTTTAAAAGGAACAGAAAAAATGCACAATCATATGAAAGTGTTGTTCCTTTGAAAGGAACAGCAAAAATATAAAGTGTGCAAAACTGTTATTCCTAAAGAGGGACGGCTGATGTTCCTTTAGAGGAACAGTAGCTGTTCCTTAGGAGGAACAACACAACAAATGTAGGCATGCAAAAAACGAATTAGTTGTTCACTGCATTGATGCTAAGGATGGGTTACAATTTGAAGGAAGAAGCACCTGAAACAAAAAAATATAAGAGAAATCAGAAAAGAAACAGCGTTTTATTTAAAAACAATATGTAAATAAATAAATTAAGTTACAACAACTATGATGTTATTTCTTAAGGCAAGGAAAAAAATGATCTCTTTGGAAAAATGTATTGGTAGTGGAGACATGACATGAATCTTTAAATGGAAATCAATTCTTCATTTCTTCTCTTATGAATCCGTTGGGTAATGAATTGGATGAAATTCCCTTGTTTCATTAAAATTTCTTTCAAGAATCGCTCGTCCTGACCTTCTTTGTTCTCCTAGGCTCTGCAAAAAACGAGTGTCTACCTGCAATAAAACATTAAATCATGGAGAAAGAGAGGTGTTTGGGTTCCCCTAATTCAATAATTATGCAAAAAATAATAAGTAGTTACTCTGTAAAACAAATCCATGGAGAAAATAACAAAGTAAAATTTATTTGTCACCTGTGGGACAGTAGTGGCTAATCATGCTAACCTGTAGTGTTTTAATCACAACTTCTTTGTTTTTCAACCAAATTGAGTAATTCAAAAGCCATATGAGATATAATTCAAAGGTATATCTCCAATAGAAACAGGTTTTAAAAATTCAATGATATGATATGTCAGTTTTACTTAGAACAACCTGCATAACATAGTTATTTTCGATTACCCCACTTAGAACAACAGTGGATATTTTAAGCATAGATTTTCGTTTGATGACGGATTCAAATGATTCAAATTGGAAATGAAAGTAGATTCATTATAGTTATCTCCAATAAAAACAGGTTTTGAAGACAAGAAGAATTGATAGGTCAAATACTCTAAGGAACAGCTGAAAAGACAGAGTTTTAAGAGTGCCGATTTACGATAGACAGTCAGTATTTTGATCATAAATTCCTCATACGATATAAAAAATGAGTGATTCAAATTTCCTTGTAAACTAGATTCATAGGGGAATATTCCATAGAAACATGTTTTCAAAATATGGCCAATTAGGCCTTCAAAAACAAACTGTCCCAACTCTGTTCCTGAGCTGCCTGTTAGACACCTTGCCAATGTTTTGGTTCTAACTTTTTCGTTTCAAATCAAAATGGAGTGATTAAAATTGGGTTGGAAAGTAGACATCAAGGAATACTTAGTATAGAAACAGTTTTTAAAAATATTCCTTTTTGTTCCATCAAAACACGACTGTCCCGACTCTGTTTTCAAAAATTTCATCAAGTCCACAAGCCAAAAAAATATGATATTCAAGCATTTTTTCCAAATTGGTGATAAAAATGAAAATGAGTATTTGTAGAACTATTATTTCCATTATAATTCATCTACATACACAAATTAATTAAAAAAAATTACCACCGATGTTGATTTCCACAGCGTGTTGCAACAAAAACAACTATTTTTACATCAAACAAAATATATTTATTTATGTCCTTATTTATTTTATTTTTTACACTACCCTACTCTGATTTAAAAAAATGAATATGATTACATATAGGAGTACTTCCAATGGAACCATTTTCGAAATAAGGCTTCATGTATGCACATACCCAAATTTGAAAAATGAATATTAATGAATATTAGGGTATAAGAAGCCAACTTCCCTTGAGAAGATGGTGTCAAAAAGTGTTGAAATATGGAGTGATGCTGCAAACAAATGATGGAGTGAAACCAATCTTCAATATATCCTTTACTTTCTTGATTTTCCATAGCCATCATATCATGAAGTTCTTAAGCTTTTAAAATGACTTGTTGATGCATACTAAAAGAAACCTCATTTTCTTCCATAACTTCTACAAGTTTTAAATATGAAACATTCTCAACCTCATGGTAAGTTTTTTCAAATGGCGCATGTGAGATAGAATGGGTGGGAATGGTGGATAAATTTTACAATTCAACACTGTAAGCATGTTGTACTGGCTTATTATGGTGAGGGTGTGGAATGAGTTGAGTAGGAAATTGTGTACAGAATGAAGCATTTTGATGATGTAGATGATTACGTTGAGTGGATGATTTTGATATGCAAGCAGGATGTTGTGGAAGAGCTGGTGGAGAATATGGAGGATGTGTTTGTGCTACAAGATGAGGGAGAGTAGTCATGCAATCGTAAGATAAACCATGCCAAACTTGTAGAAAAGTTTGGTGGTGGTTATATTGACATGGCTGCCCTAACACATTAGTATTTATAATGGATTATGCAAGTAAGAAAGTGGAGAGGAACTTTTTTGAACCATACCTCTAGACCATGATTTCCATGGTTTTGACCTAGCTTCCTCATCTCTTTGATATGCTACTTCCATCCTAGATAAGGAAAAACAACTATCTATGGGATGCTCCTTTCGGTCATGAGGGCAAAACACTTTATCAAATTCTTGATTTTTCTGAACCTGCAAAGCATCCAATTTTGAACTTAGAGAGCTAATAAAATCAACTTTAAAATTTTCAAATAAAACATTGATTTCAGCTCTTATGTCTCCTGTTCTTGTAGCAAATTTGGAAAAGAAAGAACAAACATCTCTAGAATTCTTACCAACCTTCAAGATTCCTCTTAAATACCTTATGCACAACTCACAAACATCATCATATGACAACTGAAAACATCATATTTTCCTATCAGATTTAAGAGTTCTAAAAAATCATCTTTGATTCCTTTAAGAATGAGTGTTTTTAAGATCTCTTTTTCCAAATGCTTTTGTTTGATTTTTGAAGGTTATATTGAAATCACTCTACATAGTCCTCCAAGCTTTCATCTTCCCCTTGTATCATACAGAAAATATCTTCATTGGATTCACAGTAGTCTTGGTACTTCTTCAAGAATATATTCTTCATGTCCTCCCATGTTTGGATGCAGTTCCCACCTAGGCTCATAAACCATCAGAGAGATGCTCCTTTTAGAGTAAGAGGAAACACTTTCAACCTTTTAACATTAGTACAATAATCATATCCACTACAAAGAATTTCACTCAAATAAAAATGTATCTGGGTCTTCATTTGTCAAACCATGAAAATTTGGAAGAGAAGATAGGGGAATTATGTGCATTTGTGTCACTCCTCCTAGATCTTTGATTGGGAATTCAAAAGTAGAAATATGAGCCATTTCTTACTATAATAGAAGATGTTCTTCATGTGTTTCTTTGAGGCTCTTTCTTCAAATTTTCCTGTCAATCGGTTAGTGAAATTGGTGGTGCTTACATCACCACTTGAGTGAAAGCATGAGTTTTGTTTTTTCAAAATTTCTATTTTTTTCTTAGTCATTCACACAAAAATTCAAACATTTATTTCTACCCTAAGTTCTTTAACAATTCTGTTGGAAAGCAGGCGGGGGAGCAAGGCTTTTACATGCTCCGTATGTAGGTTCTTACCTCTCATTTTTAATACCCAATTCTCTCCTAACAGGGACTGATCAGATGCACACTACTCCTTAGAAATGCCTACACTCTCCCCGGCAACAGTGCCAAAATATTGGGTAATAAAATGTGTCTTTTTAACTCCTAATTATCTTCACATTAATTGTCAACCCAGGGACGATTTTTTATTTCAAGAGTGTACTCAGTCTAAGGCGGTCACTTGCTCAAGAGTAATGTTTTGCAGTATAGTGCTTAAAATGCAAAAGTAAATGAATGCTGGAAACAAAATCTAATCGGAATAGCAAGAAACTGAAATGTTCTGTAACTAAATAATTTACTCAAACAATCATCAGTCGAGGACTCAATAATGATAACTCTCTACCTTGTAAACTAATGCAAATGAAAATCAATCATAGGCAAGATCTTCAATCTAAGAACTTAGACAACGGTAGTCACTGTCCTTTACAATTGTTGATCTTTCAATCCACACAAAAGCAAATAACTGGAAATGGAAATTCAATTGGAAATGCTCACTAAAACACACTTGTTGCAACATCAGTTAAAGTGTGAAATCAAATCCTTGCATGAAAGAGATAACAGCAAAGCCTATTTGAACAACAACACTAAATTAATGGAAATGAACAACAAAGCTAAATTAATGGAAATGAACATCAATTTGAATATAACGGAACAGTAAAGCTAAATAAGTGGAAACACACAGCGACTGTAAATTAAACTGAATTAGCAATCTTATCCTAGCAGAATTAACATTAACCACAGGTATAATAGGAATGGAAATCGTAGTTATAATTGAACAGTAATTAAGTGAACAACAATCGTAGTTGTAAGTGAACTATAGTTAAATGAACAGCAATCGCAACTGTAAATGAACAGCAGAATCTGAATTAGACAGCGCAATATTATTTCAGAATGAATAGCATGACATTTTAAGTTATGAATAATAATCTTGCTATCAATGCAATCCAATCACGATTTTGATATAACAGTGTGATTCAATGAATTTTCAGAAATAGAAGATTACTGAATAAAACAAATTAAAGAAATGAAAAGGAAATCAAACCATCACACGGAACTGTAAAATAATGATACAAGAAGCAAGTGGATCCACCAGGGCCGGGCCCTTAGCCGCTAGTGAAGCACCGCCAGATTACTTCAGGAGATGTGGAGGAACTGCAACTGTTTTTATATGTTAATCATTGCATAAACATTACAGTAGTTTCGTTCTCTGCTTCAACAACGAGAGTCAACAATAACAGTTACAATTTCTCAATAGTAATTCTCCCATTCCTCCTATCCTATCCTATCTATCTCTAATCTATCTAATTCTCTCTCTAATCATCCATCATGAATCCTCTTCATCCCCTTCTCTGATCTCTATTCTCATTTAAATACACAGAGAGCAGAGAGAAGTTACAACATATATGATTACAATATGATTTCTATTACAAAATTGGATTATTCTCAACAAATTGATAAGCAAGATCATATCTGAAATATTTTTCCATCAATCATTCAACAGGAATAGGTCAAATTTGGCATTGCAACTGGAATAATTTGGAAAACGGCCACAACAACAAATATGAGAAAAACGTCTTCAAATAACCTTCCTTTTATCTTAGTATGGACCGAATTTGGGAAAAATGCTCATTATAGAACTAACTTGGTCCGCTCTGAACAAAACCCATGTTTCAGATTTTCCATATTCTTCTCCATTTTCCCGAACCATTCAATACAAAATTGTCACTTCTTATTCCAACGAATTTCTGAGTTAGCACATTTAATGATCAAATCTTCAATCTGGAAAATATCTTGGAAGCTAAAATGATGAAAAAATTTATTAATAAACCATCATTGATAAAAACATGCATAATAATCAATTTATTAAAAATAAAGGAGAAGAAATAATATTTATCCATTAGAGCATAAATAATTATAAGATGGACTTATATGATAAACCGTGATAAATGACATGATAAAGAAGAATAGAATGGATGAAATAGGTGTTAAAAAGTAGTAATAATAATGACATATTAATGGGTCAACACCCTCCTCTAGCCAGTTTGGAATCACACCATATTTTCTAAGAATATGTTTGAATTTGAATAGAATACATCTGATTATATTTGAAAATGAAGACCAATCCCCTTGGGCATTGATTCATATGGATTGGAATATTGTTCCACGAAATCTGGTCTTGACTTGATAAGACACTACAAGATTATTTTGTAATATTTATGTTCATTCAGTTGTAAACTTATTTTTAGATAGTGATCTCTTTAAAAGGGAATCACTAGTAGTGTCATAGGTTAGACAGGAAAGAGAGGAGAAATAAATAGTGACAACATTCTTACACATGAACTCCATTTTGATTTGAACAAGTTTGGAACTATGTTGTATAAATTTTACCGAAGTCTCTCTTCATACGACATCTCGACTGTTATTTTCCTGATTATTGATGTGTTAATAAATAATTTAGTTTATTGTATTTAGTTTAGCTTTACTTAGGTCATTGTCAAGGGTCCCGATCTTGGCCAATCCTTATGAAGTTAGTTCCCGTTAGACTTAGTATGCATAGTCCAAGTTAGTATAGAGTAATTATTTCTTTACATATCAATGCTGGTCATTTCATGTTTTTGAGAATTGAAGTGTTGTTTTCTAGTACTATATATTTCTGATTGAATAATTGAAGTTAGAAAATAGGATTGATTGCATGTGGATTATTTCAGGTCATATTTGAATAGAGACTCTGCTTTGTTGATGTGTTATTGAGAACCTTTGATTAGAATGTCGAAATGAGTTAGATTTCTTTGGCTACTTTTAAATTTGAAGTGAATTAGATTTATTTGTTTATTGTTAGATCTGGAGTGAGTAGATCTATTTGGTTACTATTAGACTTGAAAGGAGCTCAATTTCAAAGTTTGTTTATATGATTAAATTGACTTCTTCAGTTTATAGAATTTATGTTACTATTAGTTAAGTAATTTGATAGGCTTCTTTACTTCATCGTATTTTGTTGTTTAAGAAAAGTAGTTAAGTGGTGTCTTTATACTTAGGAATTAGGATTGAAATTTGAATTCGAATTTTTAATATGGTTCAGTATTTTAGTTATGTAATAGATTGGAAATAGAATATAATGCAATGTACTTGTAGATTACATATTTTGATTTTGAAGTTAGGTTAGAATTTAAGGTTAGAATATATCTATAGTAAACAAGTCTATAAAATCGTGCCTAGACCAATGTTACATTGCAACTCAAAGTCTACGATCCTTGGTTGATACTTTAATGAAGGGAGATTAATTAGACATATAAAACCATAACAATCAGCAACTAGACTAATTATCTAACAATACAAGCATGTCATAATGTGGTATTCTAAATTTAAAAAATGGGGCATTAGCCTTCCCCCTTCCCTAACCACCATGGTGTTAAAATTTAATGAACAAGCGATGCATGTGACACCAAAATACTTATGAGGTGAATTTATAGAAATCTCAAACGTTAGGATGCATGTGTACTATATTCTATTCACACATTTTATCATCAATGTTGGAGTGTGTTGATCAATGGCCCTGGTCTATAATTTTATATGTAGGTGAGAGTATGATGTGAAGCATGAGGATATAATGTTTATGGTGATATTGTGGTCTATTATTTATCTTTATTTGAGTATGTTTTAGGGTCTATACTTGCCTTTACTTCTATTGAGGAACTACAATTATGGTTCATGGTTGGCTCCAATCCTTGGACTAGATGAAATTGAACTCTTGAATGTGAATTGCCTCTTTGAAATTGGGGTAATTCTTAGCTTGTCAAAATTTGATGATGTTGGTGTTAGTCATGTTCTTTGTAGCCCCCCAACTCTAATATTTGGAGGGATAATAATTCTTTACCTTAGTATTGGGTTTTATTCAGCTAGAATGGGGGACATTCCTTTGGCTCATTAGCGCCATATTTTTTAGAATGTGGGACTAAAACGTTTTTGGTGAAATGTTGGTGATTCTTCCAATTATTGGGAAGGGATCCTCACTTTCATTTAGTTTTGTTGGTTTTCATATTAGTGATAGTATTTCTATCTTAACATTAGATATAGATAAGTATCAGAAATATCAGGTTTTAGGTTGGGAGACACCAATGGACCATGAACATGTTGGCCAACATTTTTTATGTGATACTACAAATATTTACCAAAACTACTAAGTCATGAGGCACACATTTCCACTAATAAAAGTCTAGTTTCCTCTGTTACTAATAAAATGTAGGCTTGAGAAACTCATAGATATGTTAAAGTTGCCTTGTTAATGGAAACTTTGTGTTAATAGAGACAGTGAATTGTAGAGCACCAATCTCACTGCACTTCTCAAAATAAAATAACTACCAATGTAGTTAGTATTAACACCATGGCATATTTGGCCAATTATCCATTGCATCATTTAGGGACAAAGAGGATAAAATAGTGCAACAATAACTTGATGATGTGGATATAGAGAATGTGGAACAAAACTTAGCAACCAATAAAATGAAGCAGGAAACATTTCATGGATAGATGGACCTTATAAGTAATGTTTCATGTTTTTTCTTAAATTCTATCACTAGGAGTATTTGTGTAAGTATATAATGTAGTAGGTTTTAGCGATATCTCTTTGAAAGTGATCATGTAAACTTGAAATGTCATGCAAGTTTGTTGATTGGTAGAAATGACCACTTGTCAATCAGAGGAGACAACCCTAATTGAGGTTCTTTAAATAACCCAAGTTATTTAGTGTGGTTGTTCCTGATGGGTTTAGTGGAACCATTAGTGAAATATTTCCTTCCCTTAAGAGAAATAAATCATTAAATCTCTTCTAAGTATCCTACATGATTATTTACATTTGGTTATTAGTTAACATTTATGTACAAATATACAACTTGTAGAATCACTAGAAGAATCTCTAACTGATATAAAGGAAAAGTCAAAGAATCTAAAGAATAATTTAAATTCTAAGAAGAAAGACTAATTCTTAACCATAAAATAAAATCAACTTTTAATATGAAAATAAATTGAAAAATAACGAGAAATATCAGAGTTGAATCATTAACTTTTCTAAACAACACGAAAAAAAATCAAATCATTTACATGGATTTGCATTATAAATCATAAAAGGAAAATAACACAAAAATACCAGTTATATATTTTGGCCGAGAACTAAAATA
This sequence comes from Pinus tabuliformis, assembly GCA_031772625.1. Lineage (NCBI taxonomy): Eukaryota > Viridiplantae > Streptophyta > Pinopsida > Pinales > Pinaceae > Pinus > Pinus tabuliformis. Next base: position 815,321,963 of record CM062816.1, on the reverse strand, counting down.
TTCATTAAATGATAATTTTACTTTCTTTTATGGAAAATAATAATTTTCTTGTCACGAGCTAGAGACATCTGCTCAGATATGTGAAAATATATGTGTAAATTTGAATTCATGCAACAGATTCCACAAATTTGAATGCACATAATATGAGATTCAAATTAAACCATGTTGATGAAAATCACATAAAATAATATGATCTGAAATTCCAAGAAAACAAAATTAGTAAAGGTGGAAAAATGAAATTATATTTGAAACATTAACTTAAACACAATAAAGTAAGCAATGTTAAATTCAAAATTCAAGATTTCTTGAATTTGAGTCAATGAACTCACAAAGGATGAAATGCTTAGCAATTAAATAATATAAATAGTGTAATTGTGTCTTTAAATTAAAAACATTTAATATAAAAACTTACAATAAACAAAATTCCAATGTCACCATTAGAAAACCTTTGTCTGTTCCTTCCTTCTCTCCTACAGGATTCAGGCCCCCTTAACATTTACAATAGTGTTTTTTTATAATTATACAAAGTTCTCCTTTTTATGACACTTTGTTCAATAGTTTATTTTCCAAAAAAATAAATTCAAATGCCTTCTTCTAATTATGTCCGGTAACTTGATTTTCTTTGAATTCCAATCAAAGATTAGGTTGATTCATCATAAGGCCAATTCTGGAGTTTTGCTAACTAAATTTGTTTTCTCCTGCCACAGAAAAAGGTTTATTGTTTATTGGTTGTGCACTTAGAGCTATCCCAGTAAGGCAACTCCAATCAAATCTATAACAAATTTTCAAGTGGAGCCTCAAGACTCAACAAGTTTTTGAACCTGTGAAAATAAATAACAACCATTAACATATTGTATTGTAAACAAAATTTGATTGAGAATGAAATCTGTATAAACCATTAATATTATGTCGATCCATGTTGTCTCCTTTTATCCTGAGTATGTTTATGATGATTTTCGTGAATTGATATTTGGTCTTGGTGGTTAGTATCTTCTTCCTCTTTTCTATGATTTAGCAGGCTTTGACTTGCTACCATGACATTTCTGTAGCTCAACCTATGGAACCAAAATAATCTATTGAAATAAATCCCTCATTCGCAATAGATCATTGAAATCATCATGGATATTTAAATTTGAAATGATTGTTGGGTTCTAACTCAGGCATGATTGGACATGGAAGTAATAATTACCATGTGAAATTCAACATGATCATTTATACCTTATTTTTAGGGGTCCACAAGATTTGGAAGATGTGAAATTTTCCAAAATGGAAGTGCATAAAAGTAGTGGATCAAGAGTTCTTCAGGTTGTTGGTCATATGTCTTCATTCACTTTGTATGGTTTTGTGAATGTAGTGCTTACGTAACCCTCCCCTCGACATAAATAGATGTAAAACGAGACACAAAACCCAAAGAAAATATTAATGCAAAAGTGGATACAAAAAGGGATGCAAAAATAGATGTCAAAGTCGATGAAAACCTAGACGTAAATGAGGATGCAAACGTGGGTGAAAAATTAGAAGCAAAAGTGGGTGCAATAGGAGGTGCCAAACTAGGCGCAAATTGTGGCACAACAAAATTGGATGCAATAGTGGGCACAATAATAGATGCAAAAGAGGTTGTAAATATGAATGCAAAAGTAGATGTAACAAAAGTAGATGCAAAATTAGATGCAAAACTAGACACAAACCTCGACGCAAAACTTGGCGCAAAGGGGATGCAAACTATGATGCAAAAAAAGATTTAAAAATGGATGCAAAATTTCATTCAAGTTTAGGCACAAAAAGTGGATGCAATAGAGGATGCAAAAGTACGTGAAACAAGATTAGGTGCCAAGGTGCAAAGGACGACACAAAACTTGGCATAAAACCTAGTGCAAAACACATTGCAAAACTTATTGCAATACCTGGTGCTAAACTTGGTGTAAGACTTGGTGCAAAAATCGGTGCAAATTTTGCATCACGCTTTGCACCATATTTGATAAATGGATGCAAATAGCACCAAAAATGGGCTCTAGACGCAAAAAAAGGAAGAAAAAAGGGATGCTAAACACAAGGTTTTGTTGTAGTGATACTAGTACTCTTATCAGGTATATCCAGGGATCTGTTTCCTCCAGACCGAGACCTACTACCATAGGCTCCATTAGTTTCCTCTTCCTACTCTTGAATAATCCTCAACTATCTCTGTCGCTACAAGCTCTGAAGAATCACTGCATTAACTTCTACTTACTTTTCCTGAGCCATTCCAAGTATTTCTTGAGCCTCAACCAACCTGTCATTGTTTTCTTTGTAACTTCTGATCTTTGCCCTCAATCTCCTCAATGTATCTGTTATACAAGGAGAATACTCATCTCCTAGCTGCCCAACGGATATGTATGAAGAGTCACAGGAACTATAGTCTACAATTTTGGTCGTCATCTCTAGTTCTCTTCTTCCTGCAAGTAGGCCATGTCAGATAAACCAAATAGATACCAAAATAAAAACCATACATCATTGGCATTTAGGGGAGGTTTATCTCATCTACAAAATCAGTACACAGTAACATGATACATATATAAGCATATGAATATGAATATAACAACATCATTCATGACCATACCAACTGTATACCATGACCCCATGCATGAAAACCATGACCTTGACAACATCAAATTTTACTCAAAGGGAGCACAACCCGTTCTGATACCACCCTGTAACCATCTCCTCCCACATTTACCTAGTTTTACTGGTTTTCCTATGGTAAACATGAGATGAGGGTCAATATGATAAGACTCAACCTACTATATGATCTTAAGGAAATGGATTTGACAACTTAAGACCTTACCAACTTCCCTCAGGTGTTATGGGACCTCCATGATCTACCTGACCCCTCCAGGTGTCTAACTCTTGAGCTAACTCTTTTTTTTACTAACCAGGGCTCTCATTCACTCCCTTAACAATGAATCCAAGTGAATATAAGCCTATAGTCGCTCCCATAGGCCCTCTTCCCAGTGACTATGGAATTTTCCAGTCAGTTTCGTTCCAGTGACCTCGAATTATGAGCCACTTTTTTAGGGCTAGGACTCATGCCTCTACCCATAACTCAATGAAACTTCCAAAAATGATAAATAACATAGAAATAAAGCTTCTAAACTAAGAACTTGAGTAAGGACATGAATTGACCCCTACCAACTAGGACATGCATTCCATCAAACACATAGTAAACATGCAACCTGTAGGTCATGAATGCATATTTGAACATAGGGATCTGAAACTTATCTGAGATTTAACAAGAACGACTAAAGCCTTCTCAGAACATCTTTCCTAACACCAATAAGGTTATGCATTCATTAAGCAAACATTCATTAATTAAAATGTGATCAGATGCATACTTAGATCTGTCATATAACCATGCTTATAACTAACATATAACCAGGTAGATAACAATGATATAACACACGTTAAAGCCACATAGTACAACTACAATTACTCAACAAAGACAAGAGAAACTTAGCTCTTATCAACCAAATGCAAAAGCCAACAATTAAGGGAATTTCACGTACCACCCAACCATAGATTGGGATGAACCAAATATTTCTTTCAACCAATGACGCCCATGCCATATTCCAAGCATGAATGTGGGATCTCATGGGATAAACCAATCCATAAACAACAAAGGGAATCTAGAGGTTAAACCACCTCCACCCTCACCTTATCGTGATATTACCTAAACCGATCCCGAGATCACAAAACCAAACCGAGCTTGGATGCTCATAATTCCTTCACCATCCCTTGAGGAATTTTCTTACCTCCACCCACCTGTTGAGGGCTTCCCAGAGAAAAACCATCTCCACCCCCAACCCTTGAGATTTTCGTGAGACCACCTCACTTGGATGCAAAACCTTCCGGAAATCCAAATCTCAGCCAAGGAAGAATCCCATCACACCATGGCTATTCATAATTAGAAGGGAAAGGCTAAAACCATTTTCGAAACCCAGAAAAACCAATGCAAATGAACCAAATATAGAGATGCACATACCATGCATTCCAAAAACAACTAGTAAATCATACATGCAACCTGTTACCTGCAAGATTTCTTGTTGAAGTTGCTGGATCCAAACTTTACTTGCTTTCCTTTGCTTTCCTTTTCCTTCCTTTTCTTTCTTTTTCCTTCCTTTTATTTCCTTATCCTTCTTTTTCTTTCTTACTTTCCCTCCCCTCTTAGTTCTCTTCTCCTCTTTGAGACTAATTCCAAAACAAAACTGAAAAAAAGGCCCCAAACTGATGCTCTGATGTATTTTTATTATTGATGCCTATAATTTCTTAATTTTCATCCATTTTCCTTCCTCACATGCAAGCTATGACCTTTCACCTCCCTTTTCTCCTATTTTCCTTTATTTTCAAAAATAAAATACCAATAAATGCCTCTTTCCCTTTTCAAATCCTTTTTCATTTTCTTTTCCAATTTCCCCTTAGCCATAATACACAACAAGTGATGCCCACTAGGATGTTTTGCCCAACATTTAGCTTGGAGTACATGTCCCATGACCTTGGTATTATTTTTCCTTTATTAACTTTATTACATGAACTTTTAACCTAGGGTTGTTACACAAATATTTTTCTTGGTGAACCCTTTTTAAAATTTGAAAAGAATGGATGCAAATCCATTCAAACTTTTGATCCTTATTATCCTGAACCAATGCTATTCATAGTCATCATAAGAGGCTCTTAATCATCAAATGCATTACAAATGAAACATTTTTTTCTTTGAAGTAGCAACTACCATTTTTGATGATATGCTTTTTGGAAACACTATGACTTCATGGAGTTTCTAACATAATTTTTTCATATTTTTGAATTTTGAAATATTCATATAAACAATTTAATTGATGGTGATAATATGTTGTCTTTGTTTGGAAGGAAATTTTTTCAACTTTCCACCTTTAATGTCATTTTGCAATCACACATAACACATACAAGCAATATGAAATTTCTTATAGCAACAAAAATAAGACAAAACTATAAATTTATCTGCTTATTACACTAAGGGACAATGAACCCCACCTACAATATTTTAATTACAATTTTTTTTTAAACTTTAACATTTTTTTCAAGATGATAAATTGTAGACATTTGCAATGGTTTGTGTCCTTTAGAGTAGGTGACTCAATAAGTCCGTTTGATGATGAAGCCCTCTATCTGTGTTTAGTCCAGATACACCTGACAAACATAATACCACTAAATTTTTTATATTTCTAATTTAGATGAGATTAACATTTTAATGGGTCCATGGTGATAAAGCCATGAAATTATTATTTTTAAGACACAAAATTCCATCGAATATTCAACGACACATGCTAGTTGTCGAATATTCGACTCTTATTGGTCGTCATAATTTTCAGATAATTGATGCAAATCCAACCGAAAGAATCATTGGTTGTTTGACACACCTATCAAAAATAAATATACTTTTTGGATATTCGATGCACAACAGAGGAAACAAAGCTTTGGACATATGACACTCCCACTGGATATAATTGTTCTCCATTGAATATTCAATGTAACATTGTCAGACTACGTACCCCATACTGATCCAACAATGCGTATGATATTTATAACTCCCACTGTACTAACTTAATTTCGCCTTGGTTATCCAACGCTAATATGCCAAATGAGTCACTCAATATTGATAGAAGGGAGTGTTAGAGAGCTAACAATTACATCACAAAATCTAGGTAGATTGTCGATTATACGATGACAAAACGTTAGTTTTCCTATTGGACTAAACTAAATAATTGTTGAATATCCAACGGAAAATTATTGCAATTTTGTAAGTTTGGGTTGATGGAACACATCGTGGGACCTGTCGGATATTTGACATTTCCTACATCGGATATCCAATGAATTAGAGCATTGCAAAACAAACTTCAAAATGTTGGTTTTTTAATGACTATTTCAGTCATTTTTGTATCAGATAATCGATGTTTGTACTGTCGAATATCTGATGTTAACTAAAGTGTCGATTATTCGACACAATTTCATTGAAAAGTCTTTGAGCACCAGTGTGTCAAATAGCCAATGCCAATAAGTTGCATACATGTCATATTTTGGCCCCATGTATACTAGTGGTAGTAGCAGATTTGCAAGGAAACTAGAGGGCATGGAAAGTATGGTAAGGCATGGGTGAAGAGCCACACATCCACTATGGTGGGGTTTCTCCAAAGTCTAGTTATCTCCGATTGATTTTCAATTTTCTTTTCATATGTGTAGAGTTATAGGTAGACCTAAAGACAACAAATTTAGAATTATTCAAGTTGATAAATTTTCTTCAAATTTATTTGGTCCTACAAAGACCCCCCAATTAACCCTTCTAATTGTTATGCAGGAAACATGGCGAGAGGAGAAAGTTCACCTACTATAGTAGCTTCAAAATGAGAAGTATCGTATATAGAAGAAACTATATAGTTTGGAGGTATATCACAACAAGAACAACCTGTACTTGAAGTTGTTGTGGAGACAAAACAAGTACCAGTATCGTAAGAAGTGGTGATCTCGTAAATAGAGTCTATAGTAGAAGCACCTCAGAGAGACTTAGGACATGTGCATATAAGAGTCAACTCAGCTGAGTGCTCTTCTAGCTAGGACACTACACCTGATTCTACTGCTTTCAAATACTTCAAACGAAGCGATGGTAGGGAAGACAGAGAGGAAAACATTAATGAAAAAATTAATGGCAATGGTGGTAGAAGAGAAGAACCTATAGGTGAACCTGATGAAAATGAACATGAAGAAGAAACAAAGACCACATTTGAGTTTCCCATTTTGGAAATATCAAGGAATATTAAAATGAAAAACATACCTTTGGCATATCTTCCACTCTTTCATGGTATGTCTTTAGAGGACCCTGGTTCCTTTTTGTTTGAATTGACATTCTTTTGAGTTAAAATTATCATGATGATGCTCATAAACTTAATCTATTTCCTACCATTTTAAAAGATTCGGCCCTTAGGTGGTTTATATGTTTAGGAGAACATACCATCTTCTCTTAGGATGAAATATAACCCTCTTTTCTTAAAAAGTATCAAGATTATTGTAAAAGAAGAGATATAAATGACATTTTTAGGATGTAACAAATGGAGGATGAAGGCTTAGAAAAATATCTTGAGAGATTCCTTTACAACTTCCATAAGTCTCAAATAGGTAACCTTGATGCGCGAAATATTAGGAATGACTTTCTGAAATGGTTAAGAGAAGATTGCATAGAGAAGATACCTAGGGGAAATCATATGGGGTACACAAGGAAGTACCCAAGGGAATAATTTGGTGTAATAATATAATGTGCCATAGTTAATAAATAAAGTATTTAACCTATATTATGCAACGGGACCACAAGTAGTTAGGGAATAATGTGATAAGTCCATTGTAATGAGGGTATGGTATTGAAATACCTATGGTAATTACCCATGGTATTGTATGTATGAAAAATATATAGAGGCTAGAGACTCTTCATTGAGATATGTCAAGGATTACTATATTGATAAGCATGTATCTCATGGAGTGTTCTCCTTCCTTAGGGAGTGATTGTATGGTGTTGCCCTACCTCAAAGATTTTGATATTAATAAAGAAGTATTTTCATTTCATATTCCTGGATCAATATTGATATTTATTGAGAAAATTTTTAACTTTTAATATGTTTCAGGTCATATCTATTACAACTGGTGTCAAAAGACTTTCTTTGGCAAAGAGGGGGCATCTTTTTTTCATTTTTGCTGGAATTTTTGGGCAGAAACTTTGCAAATCATATCTGAAAATTTTGGGGAAAATTTTTCAAAAAAAAATAGCATATCAAGATTCCTTCCAGAAAAAGAACAAATTTAACAAAAAATCTGTTGAATCAAAGTCCGAATGAGGGAGATATCATTGATTTAAAATAAGTTGTTTTGTAGAAATTTTTCTGACCGCAATTCATGGACAGCAGATTTCCAGTAAATATTTACAGTTTTTGTGGGGAATTTTAGAAACATAAATGCATATATGAGCTCCTCTTGAAAAATTACCCAATTTAAAAAAAATAAATCAATTGAATCTGAGTCTAGATGAGGGAAATATCATTGATTTAAAATCAACTATATTGTAGAAAATTTTCTGACGAAAATTTGTGGATGGTGGTTCTCCAGTAACTTTTTGTAGTTTTGTTGGGAATTCTGGAAAAATAATTGAATATCTAAGCTATTCTTGAAAAATAACCTAATTTCAGAAAAAAATCAATTGAATTAGAGTCGAATCAGAGTCCGGATGAGGGAGATATCGTTGATTTAAAATCAATTGTTTTGCAGAAATATTTCTGACGACAATTCATGAACGGTGGTTCTCCAATAAATTTTTGTATTTTTGTGGGGAATTTTGGGATAATAATTTCATATATGAAACCTTCTTGAAAAATCACTCAAATTCAAAAAAAATCGGTCGAATCGAAGTCCGGATGAGGGAGATATCGCCGATTTAAAATCATCTCTTTTTTCATAATTTTGTGACTGTCAAAAGTTGCAGTGCAGATTTGAGTTTCGAGAGTGCCCAGATTGGGATTTCAATCACATTAGAAGATGCAAAATGATTGTTCTATTTCTGAAAATAGGCTATAATAAGGATTCTGAGCCATATTGACTAAGTTGTGGCCATTTTAGATTTTCCACATAAAGTAGGTAAATGTTTTCAAAACCCTCATTATACTTCATGGGTTATACTCGGTATTTTTTTTACACGGAAAAATGATGGCCCTACTATTGAATAATACCTAACATTAAGAAGTCAAACTACCCAATAATTTGGTCATTAGGACCATGGGTTGATTTCAAGGATGAGGCGGCCATATGGTGGAAATCACTTAACCAGGATCAACTAAGGAAACTTCCCAATGAAGAGATTGAAAAACCTGTTTTGAACAAGTGGTCTCATGATAATAAGAAGGATGATGAGATCCATAAAGCCTCATTTAATACTAATATTTCCACGTTACAGGTTCATGGAAGTATTAAGAAAGAGAATATCGTTATGTCTATAAATACTAGGTTCAAGCATAATTTTATCATTGTTAATTTGGAAAAAAAATTGCAAGTTTCAACAAGACATATTGCCAAAACACAAGTTGATAATGAGGATTTTCAAATTGATAAAGATTTGAATATTTCTATGGATAAGCATGTGTTGCATTTTGATTTTTATACTTCAGATATGGATAATATGGGTGCTATTTTGGGAAAACCTTGGATGGAATCTGTGGGTACTATCAATATTAATGTGCAAAAGAAATTCATGAAGTTTTGGTATAAAAAGAAAAAAATTACATTGCGGGATATTTCCATTAAGAACCAAGCAGAGACTATCGAGGCAAAAGTACAAAGCTCTAATGACACTGACACATCAGATGATGAGCCTTTGACGGTCCACAACCAAACATAGACATCAAACCAGGTACCAGAAAAAGAATCAAACACCATTTGGGCACCAATAGTGGAGGTACCAGAAAAAGCACCAAACACCACTCAGACACCAATAGTAGAGGAATTAACAAATTATATTCCATCAATTAAATCTTCAACATATCACCACCCACATCACCAAAAAGACAACAACCATCAAGGTAGAAATGAATTAGCAACAAGGTCAATAACCTAGGGATGACAGATAGAGACGTGTGACGATCCACCCACAGCACATCAACATAGAGGAACCACCAAGATCAGCTTTCATCTCAAGCGAGCAAGACATCAGCAAGATCAAGTATTCACCTTTCTCTGGGATGGCTAGATGCACGTGCATAGTATTAGTGAACTACTCTTTTGAGTAGATCTTATTATTTGTATTCTTCTCATGTTTTTGGGACAAAACATGTTTAAGGGGGTTGGAATGTAGTATCACTAAGGGAGATCATATGGGGTACAGAGGGAGGTACCCAAGGGAATAATGTGATGTAATAATATAATGGGTCATAGTTATAAATAAAGTAGTTAACCCACATTATGCAAGGGACCACAAGTAGTTAGGGAATAATGTGATAAGAACATTGTAATGGATGTATGGTATTGAGAGACCCATGGTATTGTATGCATGAAACCTATATAGAGGCTAGAGACTCTTCAAGTAGATATGTCAAGGATTATTGTATTGAAAAGCATATGTCTTGAGGAGTGTTCTCCTTCTTGGAGGAGTGATTGTATGGTGTTGCCCTACCTCAAGGGTTTTGATATTAATAAAGAAGCATTTTCATTTCATATCCCCGAATCGATCTTGATATTTCTGGGTCAAATTTTTCACTTTTAATACATTTTCATGTCAGATCCATTCCATTCTCCAAAGTCTAGTTGTCTTTGATTGATTTCCAGTTTCTTTTCATGTGCGTAGAGTTAGAGGTATACCTAGAGACAACAAATGTAGAATCATCCAAGCTGAGAAGTTTCCTTCAACTTTATTTGGTCCTACAAAGGCCCCTCAAATTAACCCTACTAATTGTTATGCAGAAAAAGCCTGTACTTGAAGAAGTTGTGGAGACAAAACAAGTACCAGTATCGTAAGAAGTGGTGATCTCAAAAGTATAGTCTATAGTAGGAGCACCTCAAAGAGATTTAGGACCTATTTCATATAAGAGCCAACTTAACCGAGTCCTCTTCTAGTTGTGACACTACACTCAATTCTATTGCTTTCAAATACTTCGAAGGAATGGATGGTAGGGAAGACGGAGGGGACAAAATTAATGGTATTGGTGGTAGAAGAGAAGAACCTGAGGTAGACCTAATGAAAATGAATATGAAGAAGAAACAATGACCACATTTAGGTTTCCCATTTTGGATATTTCAAGGAATGTTACTATGAAAAACATACCTTTGGCATCTCTTCCACTCTTTCATGGTATGTCTTTAGAGGACCTTGATTCCTTTTTGTTTGAATTTTACATTCTTTATAGGAGTTATAATTATCATGATGATGCTCATAAATTTATACTATTCCTGTCACTTTAAAATATTCAGCCCTTAGATGGTTTGTAAGTTTAGGGGAACATACCATCTTCTCTTAGGATGAAATATAGCCCTCTTTTCTTAAAAGTATCAAAATTATTGTAAAAGAAGAGACATCAATGACATTTTTAGGATGCAACAAATGGAGTATGAAAGATTATAATAGTATCTTGAGAGGTTCCTTTACAACTTCCATAAGTCTCGAATAGGTAACCTTGACGAGTGAACTATTAGGAATGACTTTCTGAAAGGGTTAAGAGAAGATTTCATAGAGTTGTTGAATCTTTTAAGCTCAAGAAATATTTATAAAAAACACTATGCTAAGATATCTGAGCTTTGTAGAACATATTCTAAAAGTCAATCTAAAGTAAGCAAAAGAAATCGATATTATACAAGCGATTTTGAAATAAAAAAATACCAAACCTATGGAGGGAGGAGTTACTTGTAACAAATTTGGGAATCTTATAAAAAAATTCAAAAAATACATATTGAATACCATTAGTGATCAACTAGACACTCTTAATATTAAGAAAAAATAGGAAGACTAAAAGGTTCCTTTGGCCATCCTCTGTCCTAAATGGAAAAGAAGTCATGCTGAAAGAGAACGTCCTATGAATGTAGTATAAGTATGTGGAATCTGCACTAATGATCACCCAACTAAGCAATGCCCTTCCTTACTAGGATTACAAGCCATTTATAAGGGAGGAGCTGAAACAAGTGAACCTTCCTATCCTCCTAGAAGACAACCATGGAGGGCACCAAATCCAAACTTGTATCAAGATCCTAATGTGCAGCCTTATCCCCAATATCAATCATGGAATCCTCAAATACCCTATTCTCAATGGTCAACTCAATCACCTCAAAATTCACCATGGAGTCAAGGTTGGAAGGGAAATCCCTATGGGAATACCTATCAGCCTCAATTCTCAGCACCATCATATTCCCAATATCATCTACAATACCCAATATATCCAACTTATGCACCTAATGTTTCTCAGTTCCTGCAAAGGTACAATCCTCCCTTTCCTACACCACAATAACCATCATTATCATTACCACCACCACAACAATTTTCACAATCCTTTCCCCAACAACATCCACTCCCATTACCTCAAAGTACCAATCAATCCTCACAATAGATGTGGAATCCCTTTAATTTAAATCCTCCAAGGCCCACTTAGTTTCCTGCACAACCTGTACCTAATCCTAATAATAGGCCTCCTCGGGCTATGCAAAATATGGAACTACAAACTTTTCCTACCTATGTCATTACCTATTTCCCTATTAATGAAATCCAACTAAGGTCTAGAAAAGTGTTAAATAAGAATAAACCTATAGTCATCATCCAAGAGGAGGACCCCCAAATAAGTTCTGAAAATGAACCTATTGTAAATAAACAAACAGAATCTAATAAAACTTATGTAAGGTAGAAAATTCCATAGGAATAATTGGAATCTAAAGAGCCTCCTTTTCCTAAAAGATTGCTTGTAAGGAAATCTAAAGCACCTGTAGAATATGACTTGGAATCAAAATTAAGAAACATTTGTATAAAGATCCCTTTACTTCAGGCTATTAAAGACATACCCATCTACACTAAGATTATTAGGGATATTTGTATAAAGAAACCAGGAAAGAAGGAAAAAAATAACCAAACCATTAAAGTAGTTGGTTAAATTTATGAAATGATATCATGATTTCCACCAACATATGTTGATACAAGAATAGAGTAGTAACTATAGAAACTAATGGAACCTTTCTACCTAATACTCTAGTGCATTTAGGGGAAAAAATTAATGCAACGACCATTGATACTATGATTTTTCTACAACTAAATCCAGGTAAAACCCACACTTATTGTGTTAGAACTAGAAGAGAAGTATATTTTCAAGCCTATTAGAGTCCTAGAAGATGTGATAGTAATTGTGGCTTCTTGGGAATACCCGGTAGATTTTCTAGTGATCTCTCCTAAAACCACTAAACTGGGACACCCAATAGTTTTAGGCAGACCATGGCTAGCTACTATCGATGCCTTTATTGGTTGCAAGACTGGAGAAATGACAATTTTGAATGGATTTCAAGTTCAAAAGTTGGTTATTTTTCCACCTGCTCAATTGGAAAATTAAATTCCCTCTTGGATAGAAAATCCTTATGGAGAAGAAGAATGTATGTTGCCTTTGTTAACTTTAGAACAATCAAGAGGACTTCAAGAGCAAACAGAAGAAGATGTCCTTCAACAATTCTTATAACAGGTAAGATGTATTGAGTATCTTATTTCTTTTAGTGGGTATAATCATCCTTTAAATTTAGAATTTCAACAAATCATCCTTTACCATTGAATCCATGGGAGAAAATATAGAATCGGGTGTTTAGCCTATTGAAATTATCCTTGGAAGAACAATATATATTGGTGTTGATTTAAGTGCAGAACAACAAGAGCAAGTAATAAAAATGATCGAAAAGTATTCTAGAGTGTTTCCTTGGGACTATTCATACATGAAAGGAATTCATCCCAACACCTACATTCAACAAATTTATATCAATGAAGAGATAAGACCAATAAGACAACCTCAAAGAAGAATGAACCCATCTCTGAAGGAAATTGTTAAAGATGAGCTCCAAAAGTTGTTAAGTGCCAATTTCATATATCTGATCTCTAATAGTAAATGGATATCTCCCTTAGTAGTCATTCCGAAAAAGAATGGAAAATGGATAATTTGTGTTGACTATAGGGAATTGAATAAAGCTACCTTGAGAGATTACTTTCCTTTACCCTTCATTGACCAAGTGTTAGATACCTTATCTATAAAGAAGTATGTTTCCTTTTTATATGGGCTTAATGGTTATAATCATATGCAAATAGCCTTAGAAGACTAAGAGAAAACCACCTTCACTTGTCCTTGGGAAACTTATTCCTACATAGTTATCCTTTTTAGCTTGTGCACTGCTCCAACCACTTTTAAAAGAGTTGTACTAGCCATTTTTTTTGATCTCATACATGATTGTGTGGAGGTTTATACGATTAAGTTTACACTATATGGGAATGAATTTCAAGAGGCTTTGGATAATTTAGAAAAAATCTTGATTTGTTGTCAGGAAATTCATCTAGCTCTTAGTAATGAAAAGTGAAAAATGATCCAAAATAAAGGAATGTTACTCGATCACCATGTTTCACAAATCAGGATAAAGGTTGATCCTGCAAAAATTGAAGTAATTTTACAAATCCGAATCCTAACCTCACAAAAAGAAGTAAGAAGTTTTCTAGGGCATGCAGGATACTATAGAATATTCATTAAAAATTTCACTAAACTTGTTTCTCCTATGTCTAAGTTATTGGCTAAAGATGTTGATTTTTCATGGGATATTGATTGTCAAACTGCTTCTGAGGTACTAGAAGAAAGATTGTTAATTGCACAAGTACTGAGGGGACCTAACTAGTCTCTTCCTTTTCACATTTGTATCAATGCATTAGATATAACCCTTGGAGTTGTGTTGGGTCAAAGAGAAAATAAATTTCCTTATGCCATTTCTTTTGTTAGCAAGATTCTCTCACTTGCAAAAATGAATTACATTGTTATTGAAAAGGAGTTGCTAGTTGTAGTCCATCTTATCAATAAACTTAGGCATTATATTAGTGGCTATGAAACCTTTTTGCACACTGATCACTCTGATATTATATTTCTCATGAATAAAACTATTGCACATGAAAGGGTTACAAGATGCTTACTTTTACTTTAGGAACTTAACATTATTGTGATTGATAGGCCCAGACTAGATAACTCAGCAGGATAATTCTTGTCTAGAATGAATAATTCACAAGATGTTGCTCTAGTCCAAGATGATTTTCCTGATGAAAAACTATTTTCCATCTCCACCTATCCTCCTTGGTTTTCTAATGTGGCTAATTACCTAGTGTCAGATAGGTTGCCACAAAATGTATCTGTTAGGGAGACGCACAAGATTGTTCAACTAAGTGCCAATTATTATTGGATTGAAGGTGATTTTTATCACACAAGGCTTGATCTAATTGTGAGGAGGTGTGTGTGGGAAGATGAGATGTATGATGTTTTCAAAGCTTGTCACAATGAGTCATGCGGTAGGAATTTTTCTGATAAGAGAATAACTTACAAGGTGCTGCATTTGGGCTATTGAGGGCCCACCCTTTTTAAAGATGCAAAAAATATTGTTGCTAGCTATGATGCTTTCCAGACGATGGGAAAACTAGTCCCAGGTGATGAGATGCCTCTTCAAACCTAGGTATCAACTAAACCTTTTGAAAAGTGGGCATTGGGTTTCATGGGAACTATTTCTCCTATGTCTAGGAAGGATAGGTACATTCTAGTCTGCACTGATTATGTGACAAAATGGGTAAATAGCAAACCCTTATATACTGCTAGTGAAAAAATTATTGTGGTTTTTCTCTTTGAATACATATTCACCTGTTTTGGCGTACCTAGAGAAATTTTCACTAATCAAGGGACACAATTTGCTCCCAAGTTGGTAAAAGCTATCACTGAATAGTACCAGATTAAGCACCATAAGTCTACATCGTACCATCCTCAGGCTAATGGTCAAGTAGAGTCCAGAAATAAAGTCTTGGAGCTTATTGTTACTAAAATAATCCACTTGCATCACGGAGATTGTGCTGATATATTACCAGAAGCATTGTGGGCCTATAGAATAACTTGTAGAAATGTGACTGGATATACTCCCTATGAACTGGTTTTTGGGAAGCACGTATTGCTACCCATCGAATTTTAGGTAAATACCTTTAGGACATTTGTTCAATTAGGGATGGATTTGAATGAAGCTCAGAAATAGAGAGTACTCTAGTTGAATGAATTTGATGAGATCAAGCAGGATGCTCTCAAGAAGAATATGAAGAATATGTTGGTACAGGATCAAAGGACTCATTGGCTTGATAAATATATCGAAAAAAAGAGCTTTCAACCGTGAGACTAGGCATTATTGTATGAAATTAAATTTAAACAATTCAAGGGGAAATTTTCAACTAGATGGATACAACCCTATGAGGTTGAAGAGGTTTTTGACAACGGCTCAGTTAAAATCAAGACTATTGATGGTGATTAGACTTCCTTTGTGGTAAATGGACATGGAATGAAAGTGTATCATCAACCACTTTCTAAGGAAGTATTTCTACAATATATTTTCCAAAATCTTGAGATGAAGATGACTGATAAATGGGAGCTAGCTCCTGTTGGTTCTTCAAGTTTAAATCTTATTATAATAATATGTACATATATAAATATAGTACTATAATTAACAATGAAATTATTTTTGGTTTCCTCCTTAAGCTCATGTAGAATAAAGAGGAAATCTATCAAGTTTAAGTTTATTCCTTTATCTCGACTTGATAGATTACTTACTAAAAAGGACAACCACTAGTGTCTTTTTTGAGTAATTTCATACTCTCTAAAATTGAAATGCTCCAAGCATAAACTGACCTAGGCTCATTAAATTTAATGAGAGAGTTGTATCTAGGGATCTACCAAGTATAGAATTGTTCTTTTCCAGGCTTAGTAGAATAATTATGGAAAGGAGACCTTTGGGTCTTCCGGGGTGTGCTTCGGACTCTAAAAGTGAAATACCAACCAGGCAGTAACTACTCCATGCTTGGCTCAAAATCCATGGAATATTGGTCCCAAAATTCAGCTTGGGGAAGCAGATTTTTATGACATCTTAAATTCTCAGTTCATTGATCACACTCATTTTTGGTGTAGTTGGATGTTTCAAACTAGTTCCATCTAACTTTGAATAATATTCTGGAAATTTTTCAACTACAATAAATCATGCTTCAAGGCTTCTGTTCTAGTGCAGATCATAAAGTCTAGTTTTAATTTTTTAGCACTTGTATTATTACTGAGCCAATTTCCAGTACTGGATCAGTTCCATATTTAGTGCAGCTATCAACCATAGCTCTAGTCTTATAGTACTTATACTATTACTATATTGAGCCTAAGAACCAGATAAATTTCAACATTTTGTCTACAGCGTAAGTACCAAATCAGTTCAACATTTTGTCTTCAGATTAAGTACCAAATTAGCATACCAGAACTTGAGTGCAGAATCAGTTCAGTATTGTGATGTTTGGTTAGAATATTAGTCTACTAAATACTCAATCAGTTCAGTATTGTGATGTTTGGTTAGAATATTAGTCTACTAAATACTCAATTTAATATTTGATGGCCTTCAACACTACGTTTTGATTAGGAGTATTTCATAATTTTTATTCTTGAATCCCTAGATATCATTATACAGCCAAGAACATATATGAATTAACTTTTCATTTGTTTAGATTAATACAAGGAACGTGGGTAATGAGTTTATGAAGTGAATTTAATCTGCTTTCACAACAATCATCAAATAAATCGTGTTCCCTACTATGAAATCATTTGTGTAGCTTTTTATGCTAAAAGAAAAATGTTAAATTTAAATGCCTTTTCCTTCCCCTAATCAATCGTCATTACCCCTTTTATAAATCATAAACATGCCTACATTTACCAATCATCAATGAATCGGTACTTATTCGCATTGTGAATTTTAATGGGTAAAAACATGATCGCTCCTTTTATTAATTCTTACCTTTGTTTTTGTATTCCCAATTCCATGAGCATCGCAACTTAAGTAAGGCAGTGTTCTATTTTCAATTGTGAGATTTCTTTGTGGCTCCTTTCCAGTTATTCAATAGTTCTGGGATCAATTCATCACAAGCATGTGGATGGAAAGACATGAGCCCATATTCGAACAATTTAGTAGTAGCCTGGAATATGAAATATGTAGGGATAAATTTGAAGAGAAGGGATGGATACAATTTATACAGTGGTTTCAAGGTTATAATAATATAATTTCTATGGAGTTCGCTTAGAAATTTCATGGCACTACAGTAACAGTTGGGGATGTTGAATTTGAACTTATAAACGCACTGATATATTAAGCAAGCGTCTTGCTCGCCGGTGGAGAGAAATGTTTCAAAGGGACTCTGGTGGATCGGAAGAAATGTGAAATTTTTTTTGAAGCCAGAGCACAAGAATGTTGACTAGACTAGAGGCATCCCCAAAAGTTATATTGTAGAAGAATGGTATGCTATATTGATAGTGTTGCAGAGCTTCTTGACCTGCGAAGGACGGTATGTGTTTACCTTTCTATATCATGTAAGACTTCTTCTACATTTCACCAATGATTTTACTATGAAATCTTCCTTATTTTTATGGAAAAGTCTACAAAAGATCGCTAGAAATGTCCAGTTATCCTCGAAGACACTGGAGACCAGACTTTTCACTATGACCTTATTAAAATGATAATTATGCATGAGTTATGGCGGTTGAATGATACATGGGCACAGTTTTTATCAAGAAATTTTCCATGGGAGGTATATCAAGTTAAAGTGAAACGCAAAACCCTTAACCTAAAGAAATAGGTAAAAGGACCTAAAACAATTGTTCAGTCAACAGTTAAATTGACAGTAAAAGCAGGGTCTTCTAGTAAATATCTAGAGAAAGAGCCAGAGAGGCAACCCTCAGAAAACCCTAACCTTACTAAAAAGGGTAAAACTAAAACAGTGGAATCAAAAAAGAGAAAAAGATCTAAAAAAGAAGGGATAGAGCAGAATACTTTGGTAGAGAAAGAACAAACATCAAAGCAGCCAAAGGAACCTATTAAGAAAAATCCATGAGCACAGGGCTTGGAACAGAGTACTCCCACATAGAAGAAGTAGTCCGTGAAGCAACCAAAAGGCCACACTAGAAAAGGAAAGAAGAAGAAATTATCCTACAAAACAAAGAATGATGAAAAGAAAGGTAATAAGGAAAAAAATGTTACGCCATCACTTGAGCGACCTGAAAATGTCCCAACTCAACTCTCTGCTCAAACTGTGCAACATGGCAGAAGACTCAATCGCAACATGGCACGTAAAGAATTTCCTCAATAGAAGACTCGGTCTCTCAAACTAGTGTCTATTCCATCTTCCCAAGATGAAGAACCACATTTTGAGACAGGAATTCCCCCCCTTATCACCTCCAAGAACAAAAATACTCGATAAGTTTCTCCTAATATAGACAAGACCTATGGAAAATTATAGCAACATGCAAGGTAAACCTCCTCCCAATAATTCCTCTGAATATGAACATACTATAGATAAAGAGAAAGTTGAGACAGTAATGAGTCAATTTTAGGAGAAATTGGGTTATGAGAAGACTAGTTTAAAAGAAAATATTCTACCCACTGAAAATACACCTAACCCTTTCGAGAGAGAGTTACAACATCAGGTCGAAAAATTGCAAAGGAAAAATTTGAAGTTAAGGTCTTGTACAAGCATGTCAAAAGTGAAAATGAACTTTATAAGGCTCAAAATTCGACTTTGAAGGAAGAAAATGACAAGTTGACTGAGAAAAATAAGAAGTTGTTCCACTAGGGGTGAAGTAGTTGAAGGCTTCCCGAACATATACCATTTATGACAAAGTTCAAAGGCTTCGAAAACATAGGAAAATGAATGATTATGGCCTGGAGATTTTAGTCAGTACAACAGGAATATAAGCGGTAGCCAGTATCAATTTTGATAGTTGAATAAATTTTGCAAAAGTTAATTGCATGAGGACATGCAAACTCATTGGTATGGGGGAGATGTTGGGACCCATTTTCACCTCTTTTTGATACCTTCACCATTTTCCATATCCATCCTCCATTTTGTATTCTTTGATACTCAAAATTGTCCTTATGCATGTGAATGGTCCAAATCATGAATGGAGGTAAAAAGTCATGGATTAGATTCATTTTCATGTTTATTTGGTTATTTTAGATAGATGTTTAAGTGAAATTTAAATCTTCTTGCTAACATCAAGTATGTTTGCATCTTTACTAGGTGTTCTTGATGTGAAAATGTGAACTCTTTAGTCTTTGGTAGGTCAATTAGCAGTTTAGCACTTGGACTAGCATTTCGGCACCATGAAAATATTCAACACTATGCTATGCACCTAATTTTATACTCTAATATTCACCAACGAACCTAATGACACCTTTCTGCACTTTTCTTGGCAATGGTCAACAGTTGTTGAGTACCTTCCTCCAGTTCGAAATCACGCCATATTTTCTAAGAATATGTCTGACTTTGAATAGAATACATCTGATTATAGTTGATAGTGAATACCAATACCCTTGGGCATTGATTCATATGGATTGGAATATTTCACCACGAAATATGGTCTTGACTTAATAATACACTACAAGATTATTTTGTACTATTTATGTTCATTTAGTCATAAACTTATTTTTAGACAGTGATCTCTTTAAAAGGGAATCACCAATAGTGTCATAGGTTAGACAGAAAGGAGAGGAGAAAGAAATAGTGACAACATTGTTACATGTGAATTCTATTTTGATTTGAACAAGTTGGGAACTATGTTATATAAATTTTAATAAAGTCTCTCTTAATACAATATCTCGACTGTTATTTTCCTGATTATTGATGTGTTAATGAATAGTTTAGTTTATTGTCGTTGGCAAGGGCCCACCATCGATCTTGGCCAATCCTTGTGAAGTTAGTTCCAGTTAGACTTAATATGCATAGTCCAACTTAGTATAGAGTAATTATTTATTTACATATCAATGTTGGTCAATTCATGTTTTTGAGAATTGAAGTGTTGATTTCTAGTACTGTATATTTTTGATTGAATAATTGAAGTTAGAGAATAGGATTGATTGCATGTGGATTATTTTAGATTATATTTGAATAGAGACTCTACTTTGTTGTTGTGTTATTGAGAACCTTTAATTAGAATGTTGAAACGAGTTAGATTTCTTGGCTACAGTTAAATTTGGAGTTGATTTCTTTGGTTACTGTTAGACCTAGAGTGAGTAGATCTATTTGGTTACTATTAGACTTGAAACAGCTCAATTTCAAAGTTTATTTATATGATTAAATTGACATCTTTATTTTATAGAATTTATGTTACTATTAGTCAATAGGCTTCTTTACTTCATCATATTTTGTTGTTTTAGAAAAGTAGTTAAGTGGTTTCTTTATACTTAGGAATTAGGATTGAAATTTGAATTCAAATTTTTAATATGGTTCAGTACTTTAGTTATGTACTAGATTGGAAATAGAAAAAAATGCAATCTACTTGTAGAATACATATTTGGATTTTAAAGTTAGGTTAGAATATCTCTATCGTAAACAAGTCTATAGAATCATGCCTAGACCAATGTTACATTTCAACTCAAAGTATACGATCCTTGGTTGATACTTTAATGAAGGGTGATTAATTAGACATATAAAACCCCTAACAATCAGCAACTAGACTAATTAGCTAACAATATAAGCATGTTAGAATGTGGTACTCTAGATTTAAAAAATGGGGCATTAGCCTTTCCCCTTCCCTAGCCAACATGGTGTTAAAATTGAATGAACAAGCGATGCATGTGACACAAAAATACTTATGAGATGAATTTATAGAAATATTAAAGGTTAGGATGCATATGTACTATTCTCTATTCGCACATTTTATCATCAATGTTGGAGTGTGTTAATCAATGACCCTGATCTATAATTTTATATGTAGGTGAGAATATGGATGTGAAGCATGAGGATATAATGTTTATGGTGATCTTGTGGTCTATTATTTCTTTTTAGTTGAGTATGTTTTAGGGTCTATACTTGCCTTTACTTCTATTGAGGAACTACACTTATGGTTCATGTTCGGCTCCTATCCTTGGGCTAGATGGAATTGAACTTTTGCATGTGAATTTCCTCTTTGAAATTGGGGAAATTATTAGCGTTTTAAAATTTGATGATGTTGGTGTTAGTCATGTTCTCCATAGCCCCCCAACTTAATATTTGGAGATATAATAATGCTCTACCTTAGTATTGGGTTTTATTAAGCTAGAATGGGGTTTTAGAATGTGGGACTAAAACTTCTTTGGTGAAATGTTGGTGGTGCTTCCAATTATTGGGAAGGGGGCCTGACATTCATTTAGTTTTGTTGGTTTTCATATTATTGATAATATTTCTATCTTAACATTAGATCTAGATAAATATAAGAAATATTAGGTTTTAGTTTGGGAGACACCAATGGACCATGAATATGTTGGCCAACATTTGTTATGTGAGACTACAAATATTTAGCACAACTAATTAGTCATGAGGCACACATTTCCACTAATAAAAGTATAATTTCCTATGTTGCTAATAAAATTTAGGCTTGAGAAACTAATAGAGATGGTGAAGTTGCCTTGTTAATGGAAACTTTGTGTTAATAGAGACAGTAAATTGTAGAGCATCAATCTCAGTGCACTTCTCAAAATAAAATAACTACCAATTTAGTCAATATTAACACCATGGCATATTTGTCCAATCTATCCATTGCATCATTTTGGGACAAAGAGGATAAAATAGTGCAACAATAACTTGATGATGTGGATATAGAGAAGGTGGACCAAAACTTGGAAAACAATAAAATGAAGTAGGAAAAATGTCATGGATAGATGGACCTTATAAGTAATGTTTCATGTTTTTTAATTTTTCTCTATCACTAGGAGTATTTGTGTAAGTATATAAATGTAGTAGGTTTTAGGGATATCTCTTTGACAAAAGTGACCATGTAAACTTGAAATGTCATGCAAGTTTGTTGACCGGTAGAAATGACCACTTGTCAATCAGAGTAGACAACCTGAACTAAGGTTCTTTAAATAACCTAAGTCATTTGGTGCGGTTGGTCCTAACGGGTTTAGTGGATCCATTAGAAAAATATTTCCTTTCCTTAAGAGAAATAAGTCATTAAAGCTCTCCTAGGTATCCTACATGATTATTTACATTTGTTATTTGTTAGAATTTATGTACAAATATACAAGTTGTAGAATCACTCGAAGAATCTCTAACCGGTATAAAGGCAAAGTCATAAAGAATCTAAAGAATAATTTAAATTCTAAAAAGAAAAAATAATTCTTAACCATAAAATAAAATCAACTTTTAATATGAAAATAAATTGAAAAATAACAAGAAATTTCACAGTTGAATCATTAAATTTTCTAAACAAATTTAAAAAAAAAATCAAATCATTTACATGGATTTGCATTATAAATCATAAAAGGAAAATAACACAAAAATACTAGTTATATATTTCAGCCGAGAACTAAAATGTTTATTAAATGACTAATTTTACTTTCTTGTATGGAAAATAATAATTCACTTGTGACGAGCCAGAAACATCTGCTTAAAAGAAATAAAATATTGAAGCATAAGAAATTAAACAGTCTATAGACCAATTCCATCTACATTAATAGCGTATATGCAAATATTTGAATTCATGTAAATTCCACAAATTTAAATGCACATAATATGAGACTCAAATTAAACCATGTTGATGAAAATCACATAAAATAATATGATCTGAAATTCCAAGAAAACAGAATTAGTAAAATTGGAAAGACGAATTTATATTTGAAACATTAAATTAAACACAGTAAAGTAACTCATATTAAATTCAAAATTCAAGATTTCTTGAATCTGAGTCAATCAAAACACAGTAAAGTACCCCATGTTAAATTCAAAATTCAAGATTTCTTAATCTGAGTCAATCAATTCACAAAGGATGAAATGGGTAACAATTAAATAATATAAATAGTGCAATTGTGTCTTTAAATTAAAAGCATTTAATATAAAAACTTACAATAAACAAAATTTCAATGTCACCATAAGAAAACCTTTGTCTATTCTTTCCTCTCCTACAGGATTCAGGCTCCCTTAACATTTACAATAGTTTTTTTTTATAATGATACAGAGCTCTTTTTTATGACATTGGGTTATGAAAAGACTGGTTTAAAATAAAATATTCTACCCGCTGAAAATACACTTGATCCTTTCGAGAGAGAGTTACAACATCAGGTCGAAAAGTTGCAAAGGAAAAGTTTGATGTTAAAGGAGAAATCCGATAAATATAAGGTCTTGCATAAACATGTCAAAAATGAAAATGAATTTTATAAAGCTCAAAATTTGACTTTGAAGGTAGAAAATGACAAGTTGACTGAGAAAAATAAGAAGTTGTTCCACGGGGGGTGAAGTAGTTGAAGGATTCCTGAACATATACCATTTATGACAGAGTTCAAGGCTTCGAAAAAATAGGAAAACGAATGATTATGGCCTCGAGATTTTAGTCAGTACATCAGGAATATAAGGGGTAGCCAGTATCAATTTTGATAGTCGAATAAATTTTGCAAAAGATAATTGCATGAGGACATGCAAACTCATCGGTATAGGGGATATGTTGGGACCCATTTCACCTCTTTTTATACCTTCACCATTTTCCATATCCATCCTCTATTTTGTATCTTTTGATATTCAAAATTGTCCTTATGCCTATCAATGGTCCAAATCATGAATGGAGGTAAAAAGTCATGGATTAGATTCATTTTCATGTTTCTTTTGTTAGTTTAGATAGATGTTTAAGTTAAACTTAAATCTTGTTGCTAACATCAAGTATGGTTGCATCTTTACTAGGGGTTCTTGTTGTGAAAATATGAACTCTTTAGTCTTTGGTAGGTCAATTAGTAGTTTAGCACTTGGACTAGCATTTCGGCACCATGAAAAATATTCAACACTATGTTATGCACCTAATTTGATACTCTAATATTCACCAATGAACCTAATGACACATTTCTGCACTTTTCTTGCCAATGGTCAACATTTGTTCGGTACCCTCCTCTAGCCAGTTCGAAATCACACCATATATTCTAATAATATGTTTGACTTTGAATAGAATACATATGATTATAGTTGATAATGAAGACCAATACTCTTGGGCACTGATTCATATGGATTAGAATATTTTTCCACGAAATATGGTCTTGACTTAATAATACTCTACAAGATTATTTTGTACTATTTATTTTCTTTCAGTCATAAACTTATTTTTAGACAATGATCTCTTTAAAAGGGAATCACCAATAGTGTCATAGGTTAGAAAGAAAGGAGAGGAGAAAGAAATAGTGACAACATTGTTACGTGTGAATTCTATTTTGATTTGAACAAGTTGGGAACTATGCTATATAAATTTTACTGAAGTCTCTCTTAATATGATATCTCGATTGTTATTTTCCTGATTATTGATGTGTTAATGAATAATGTAGTTTATTGTAATTAGTTTAGCTTTACTCAGGTCGTTGGCAAGGGCCCACCACCGATCTTGTCCAATCCTTGTGAAGTTAGTTCCAATTAGACTTAGTATGCATAGTCCAACTTAGTATAGAGTAATTATTTATTTACATAACAATGTTGGTCGATTCATGTTTTTGAGAATTGAAGTGTTGATTTCTAGTACTGTGTATTATTTATTGAATAATTGAAGTTAGAAAATAGGATTGATTGCATGTGGATTATTTTAGGTTATATTTGAATAGAGACTCTGCTTTGTTGATGTGTTATTGAGAACCTTTGATTAGAATGTTGAAATGAGTTAGATTTCTTGGCTATTGTTAAATTTGGAGTTATATTACTTTGTTTACTATTAGATCTAGAGTGAGTAGATCTATTTGGTTACTATTCGACTTGAAACAATCTCAATTTCAAAGTTTGTTTATATGATTAAATTTACATCTTATAGAATTTATGTTACTATTAGTTAATAGGCTTCTTTACTTCCTCATATTTTGTTATTTTAGAAAAGTAGTTAAGTGGTTTCTTTATACTTAGGAATTAGGATTGAAATTTGAATTCGATTTTTTAATATGGTTCAGTACTTTAGTTATCTACTAGATTGGAAATAGAAAAAAATGCAATGTACTTGTAGATTACATATTTGGATTTTGAAGTTAGGTTAGAATATCTCTATCATAAGCAAGTCTATAGAACCATGCCTAGACCAATGTTACATTTCAAATCAAAGTATACAATCCTTGGTTGATACTTTAATGAAGGGTGGTTAATTAGACATATAAAACCCCTAACAATTAGCAACTAGACTAGTTAGCTAACAACATAGGCATGTTAGAATGTGGTACTCTAGATTAGAAAAATGGGGCATTAGTCTTTCCCCTTCCCTAACCAACATGGTGTTAAAATTTAATGAACAAGCGATGCATGTGACACCAAAATACTTATGAGATGAATTTATAGAAATATCAAAGGTTAGGATGCATATGCATTATATTCTATTCACACATTTTATCATCAACGTTGGAGTGTGTTAATCAATGACCCTGATGTATAATTTTATATGTAGGTGAGAATATGGATGTGAAGCATGAGGATATAATGTTTATGGTGATCTTGTGGTCTATTATTTCTTTTTAGTTGAGTATGTTTTAGGGTATATACTTGCCTTTACTTCTATTGAGGAACTGCACTTATGGTTAATGGTTGGCTCCTATCCTTGGGCTAGATGAAATTGAACTCTTGAATGTGAATTTCCTCTTTGAAATTGGGGAAATTATTAGCATTTTAAAATTTGATGATGTTGGTGTTAGTCATGTTCTCCATGGCCCCCCAACTTAATATTTGGAGGGATGATAATGCTCTACCTTAGTATTGGGTTTTATTCGGCTAGAATGGGGGACATTCCTTTGGCTCATTAGCCCCACATTTTTTAGAATGTGGGACTAAAACGTCTTTGTGAAATGTTGGTGGTGCTTCCAATTATTGGGAAGGAGCCTGGCATTCATTTAGTTTTGTTGGTTTTCATATTAGCGATAGTATTTCTATCTTAACATTAGATATAGATAAATATAAGAAATATTAGGTTTTAGTTTGGGAGACACCAATGGACCATGAACATGTTGGCCAACATTTGTTATGTGGGCCTACAAATATTTAGCACAACTACTAAGTCATGAGGTACACATTTCCACTAATAAAAGTATAATTTAATATGTTTCTAATAAAATGTAGGCTTGAGAACCTAATAGAGATGGTGAAGTTGCCTTGTTAATGGAAACTTTGTGTTAATAGAGACAGTAAATTGTCGCACAAAAATCTCAGTGCACTTCTCAAAATAAAATAACTACCAATGTAGTCAGTATTAACACCATGGCATATTTGGCCAATATATCCATTGCATCATTTAGGGAAAAAGAGGATAAAATAGTGCAACAATAACTTGATGATGTGGATATAGAGAACGTGGACCAAAACTTGGCAAACAATAAAATGAAGTAGGAAAAATGTCATGGATAGATGGACCTTATAAGTAATGTTTCATGTTTTTTAATTTTTTTCTATCACTAGGAGTATTTGTGTAAGTATATCAATGTAGTAGGTTTTAGGGATATCTCTTTGACAAAAGTGACCATGTAAACTTGAAATGTCATGCATTTTTGTTGATTGGTAGAAACGACCACTTGTCAATCAGAGTAGACAACCCGAACTGAGGTTCTTTAAATAACCCAAGTCATTTGGTGTGGTTGGTCCTAACGGGTTTAGTGGATCTATTAGTGAAATATTTCCTTTCCTTAAGAGAAATAAGCCGTTAAAGCTCTTCTAAGTATCCTACATGATTATTTACATTTGTTATTAGTTAGAATTTATGTACAAATATACAACTTGTAGAATCACTAGAAAAATCTCTAACTGGTATAAAGGAAAAGTGATAAAGAATCTAAAGAATAATTTAAATTCTAAGAAGAAAAACTAATTCTTAACCATAAAATAAAATCAACTTTTAATATGAAAATAAATTGAAAAATAACAAAAAAATATCACAGCTGAATCATTAACTTTTCTAAACAACATGAAAAAAATTTCAAATCATTTACATGGATTCACATTATAAATCATAAAAGGAAAATAACACAAAAATACTACTTATATATTTCAGCCGAGAACTAAAATATTTATTAAATGACTAATTTTATTTTTTTTATGGAAAATAATAATTTATTTGTCACGAGCAATGACTAATTTTACTTTTTTGTATAGAAAATAATAATTTACTTGTCATCAGCCAGAAACACCTGCTTAAAAGAAATAAAATATTCAAGCATAAGAAATTAAACAGTCTATACACTAATTCCATCTACATTAATGGCTTATATGCGAAAATTTGAATTCATGCAATAAATTTCACAAATTTAAATGCACATAACTTGAGAGTCAAATTAAACCATGTTGATGAAAATCACATAAAATAATATGATCTGAAATTCCAAGAAAACATAATTAGTAGAGGTGGAAACACGAATTTATATGTGAAACATTAACTTAAACACAGTAAAGTAAGCAATGTTAAATTCAAAATTCAAGATTTCAGGAATCTGAGTCAATGAACTCACAAAGGATGAAATGGGTAACATTTAAATAATATAAATAGTGCAATTGTGTCTTTAAATTAAAAAGATTTAATATAAAAACATACAATAAACAAAATTCCAATGTCAGCATAAGAAAACCTTTGTCTGTTCCTTCCTTCTCTCCTACAAAAATCAGGCCCCTTTAACATTTACCAGAGTGTTTTTTTATAATGATACAGAGTTCTCCTTTTTATGACACTTTGTTCAATAGTTTTTTTCCCAAAAAAAAAAATTTAAATCCCTTCTTCTAAGTATGTCCGGTAACTTGATTTGCTTTGATAGCACATGCAATTAATCATTACCACACAAAATGCCTGTATATTCCATGTGCGCATCATTGTGAAATCATCGTGATGGACTAGATGTTATTATGAAAGAGTGATTGAAAATAAAAAGATGCACGATGGATAGAAAATCAACAAAGCCAAGTGCAATTCAACGTGATAATTTATACCCTGTTATTAGGGGTCCACAAGATCTGGCAGATGTGAAAATTTCCAAAATGGCAGTGCATAAAAGTAGTGGATGAATAGTTCTTCACGTTGTTGGTCATATGCGTTCATTCACCTTGTATGGTTTTGTGAATGAGTCCCTGTGTAACCCTCCCATCAACATTATTAAGAATGATAATGGAGACTCTTTTGTATCACAAGAAGACATTACTAGGGAGGCTGTAAACTATTTTAAGAACCAATACAGCAGAAGGAATAATGTTGCCTTCCGGGATATTCTGTGGGGTATTGAATTGGTCCCCCAAATGTTTGGCGAAGATGAAAATGAGGCACTGTTTCAACCAGTAACAGAAGAAGAGCTTCTTGGAATCTTGAAGTCTTTTAAGAAAGATAAGAGTCCTGGGCCGGATGGCTGGACAATTGAATTCCTCACTCATTTCTTTGACCTCATCAAGCATGATATCCTAAGGATGGTGGAAGCGTCGAGGATGTCTGGTAATATTCATCATATTACTTCTTCAACTCTGATCGCCCTCATCCCAAAAAAAGTGGAATCGGAATCATTTAATGACTACAGACCGATATCTCTGTGCAATATATCTTTCAAGATTATCACGAAGATTATTGCTGAAAGAATTAAAGGAATTATGGCTTCCTATTTGACAAAGGATCAATATGCTTTCCTAAAAGGCCGGAACATCCTGGATGCTGTAGCTAATACACAGGAATGCCTCTCTTCTATGTTTGCTCAACAATCTCCAGCGGCCATCATGAAAATTGATTTGCAGAAGGCTTTCGACTGCTTAGATTGGGGATTTATGGAATGCCTTCTTGCAAAGATCGGCCTCAAGTCAAGAAACATCCGATGGATAATGGCATGCATCGAGAATGTGAACTATGCGGTTATTGTTAACGGGTTTCCCTCTCACTTCTTTCAAGCCGAGAGAGGCCTGCGACAGGGATGTCCTCTCTCGCCTCTCTTGTTCATCCTGGCCATGAATTCTCTAAGTATCCATATCAACAAAGCAGTGGCTGAAGATAGATGCAAACCCATAAAGATATGCAGGCATATATTCTCTTCACACAACCTCTTCGTAGATGATGTTCTTTTATTTGCAATGCTTTATAGATCATCGTGGATATGTTTAAAAGATATTCTAGACAGATTTCAAAGAGCTTCCGGACTCCATATAAACAAAGCAAAATCTCTGCTATATCACAACGATGTTGACTTGGAGACGGTGAACTGGATTTCTCAGCTCTTTGGTATAGAATCCAAATCGCTCAAGCAAGGCCTCAAATACCTTGGCTTCCACCTTAAAGCAAAAGGTTACTCCAAAAATGACTGGCTCTGGTTGACAGAAAGATTTTTCAAAAAAATCTCTGCATGGGAATTCAGGAGTCTTTCCTTGGCGGGCAGGGTCACACTTTCTCAAGCTGTTTTAATGCAGATGGCGGTCTACTGGGCTCATCTATTCTTCCTTCCGGTAAGCATAATCCAAAAGATGACCTCGATCACGGCAAACTTCATTTGGGGAGGAAGTTCCGATCAGAGGAAGTTTCACCTATCTAAAATGGACAGAATTTCATTACCAAAGAATCTGGGGGGATGGGGACTAAAGGATTTGAGAATTTTTGGCAAGGCACTTTTGTGCAAATCGCTCTGGAGAGGGATTTTCGGGGACGGGCCATGGAGCGAGACTATTAAACAGAAATATTTGAAAGGTAAATGCCTGGAGTTCTGGTATAGAAATGATGCAATTGGAATCAAAAAAGGATCGGCTATTTGGCTTAGCTTCAGGAAAGTTGAGAAATTCTTCTTGTCAAAACTAAGATGGAGGATCCACTCTGGAAACAGGCTCATCATTGGTCTTGATCCTATCGCTTGTAGTCGCAGCTTCTATCTTCCAGAAGATCTTTTATTTGTCCTACACAGAATCGGTGTTTTCACTTGGGACAAACTCATCTCGGATTGGCTAGGTATTACTCCCATTTGGAAAGATGCTAATGACATTGGTCTGCCGGCTGAACTCTCTTCTACTTGGAATGCGGTCAAAGCATCCCTACAGGCAAGCGAAATTATTCGCGGGGGTCTAAATGACCACCTAATTTGGTCCATGTCAAATACTCCTGTGCCAGCCAGAGTTAAAGACATCTACTCCGATATCATCTGCTCAAAGGCTTCGAGCTCTGCCTTAATTTTCCCGATGGCTTTATGGAAAACAGGATGCCCTCCTAGAATGATCTTTTTTGCATGGCTGGTATTCAACAACAGAAATCTGACATGGGATAATCTGAGGAAGAGAAATTGGCATGGACCTAGCAGGTGTTCGATGTGCGAGTCAGAAGAGGAGACTAATCTTCACATGTTTTTTCATTGCAACTCCACACAGGAAATCTGGTATGAGCTTGCCATTTTATTTGATTTTCCTCTTAATGTCTTTGTTTCTGTTCATGCAGCCTTTCAATGGTGGAGTACTCAATGCGAGTCAAGGCGCCCTCTTCTTATTATCATGATCTGGTGTGCTTGGAGGTGGCGGAACCATAAAATCTTCAGAGATTCCAAGGCTCCCTATAAGTCCATTCTGCACTGTATCAGCTCTTTTTTTGACTCTGTTTCAAGCAAACAGGCCTAAATCTTCGGGCTATGCCTGTCTTTGCTCTGTTCTTATGATTATAATGATAAGCATATGTATCCATGAGTACTGTCCCTTTTCATCTAGATTCATCTGCTCTTTTTTCTCTACAGTCTTCATATTATGATGTGCTATATGTCATCCATCCTATATGCTTCTTCTCAATGATGTCTTGATTTAGCACTGCTCAAATCATCCTTTTGTATCCAATCATGGTCTTTTATATTGACTTAATATAACCTATGATGCTTTTTCTTCTGAAAAAACCCTCCCATCAACATAAATAAAACCTGAAATATATTACATAAATATATGTTATGTATGGTGTAATGAATATGTGGATGCATTTCTTGGCTTGTTGTAACATTAATGATTTCCTTTAGTGGTTACTTGAAACTGGTGATAACCTGAAGACGTGGCATATTCTAGAGGGCGATGTGGAAGTCCTATGGTTAAAACCTCCACACCCTATTTTTAAGCAGTTGTCTATAATGCGACTTTTTGGAAGTTTTTCTGGTGGGTTTTTCCGGTCAAAATCCGGCAGCAATTTACTGGAATTGCAAGTTTGACAGCTAGTCTCTGCACAATCAAAGCATCCCAGGGGTTTTTCAGGGTGCTGAATCCAAATATGCAGTGAAAAAACCATTTTAAATCATACAAATCAAGATTTAACCTCAATTTTTTCTGTCGGATTCCGTCACCGGAATCTCTAAAAAGTCGCATTATAGACAACTCCTATTTTTAACACATAGTCAAGGATGGACTCAATTACCTCTATTTGCTTCAAGTTTCCCAATCTCCCTATATAATTATTGAATGAAAAAAGCTTTAAAGTACTCGGAAATGATTTTGGTACACACATTAACGGAGATATGGAGTTTCTAGAGAATTGTTCAGTCAATGACAAGGATTATAGTTGACATGAATGTCACGCAAGGGTTATTTGAGTCCTTACACGTGATATTTCCTTTACTTAGTACAAGATTAATTAGATGATTATATGATTATAGGCGCCATTTGATTAGTCTTGTGTTAGAAAATTTTCCTTGGCCTCCTTTTTCCTCGATAGTGCGAGGTGGTTACTAATTATGAAGGATCCAAAAATAATTTGGCAGACAAAATAGTCAAGTCTTGTTAGAATGAATATGGGGGTTTGCATGGGAAGGGCTCGAATAGTTGTGAGGCTCCTCCTTATATCTACCCACAAACTAATGATAAGAAATGTAGTATAAGGGAATGCTAAACTTTCGACGGTAAATGTGCTCATACTACTCTAGATTTTCTATTAAGATATATATTGGTGCCTATTGATTTTGGGAAAGTTGATGGATTACAACACTCGTCTATTGGTATACATATTTGAAGACATGGAGATAGCATCATAACAATGGGAGAAGATTAATAATATATGGTAGGATTTTTCCTTTTTTGTAGCAATAACCGACAAGGATATATTCCCTTCCTTTTTTGTTATTGTTTTTACTAGTATTTTGTATATCCTTTAATTAACCCTTATCCCACTTCCCTCTTCTATTCATAACAACAGTCCCCTCCCACATCTACCTAAGTAATTGACCAACTAGGGTAAACATGTGATGAGAAGTTATTATGATATGATTCAACTCCCTATGTGTTAGTTAAGGAAGTGGAATCAATGGAAACACACCATACCAAACCTTTTGCACCTTCTACAAGACTCCCAAAATGCATCCCAATCATTCCCCTCACCAGTCCCTGGGTCCCACTGAGTTTTAAACAATTAAACCCCTAGAAGCTCCCTTTATATGGACAAGGGTGTGTCTGGGAGGCTCCAGATGCTCACATAGCAAGGCATGTGTGCGTCTAGGGAGTTTTCTCCTCATACATATGCCTGTGACTCCTAAATTTGTGCCACTTTTCAAGCCCAGAATCCAAGCCACTAACTAGAAACCCCCTATAGCTTTCAGAATCCATAATTTACATAATGATAGAACTTACACATCAAAAACTAACTCCAGGACTAGACCTGACTATCCCCAACTGGTACTGACATTCTGTCAAACACTTGGCATCAATGCAATCTAAGAGAAATGAATATAAGACAAAGCATAAATGACTGATAAATCATATGAGACTTGATAAGAAGGATCATCACCCTCTTCCCTTAACTATTTTGACATCAATTAGGTCTTACATCCATTAACCTTTCAGTTTCAAGTAAATACATGAAATAACCATGACTATAACCAGTCACATAACCATGCTTATAACCAACATTAAACCATGTAAATAACAATGAGATAACTACTATTAAGGCCGAATAATAACAAGTACAAAAGAAAGAGAAGTTATCTTTTATTAAACATAGGCAAGAGCCGAACAGGTTTGAGACTTCCACATACCACTCAACCATAGACATGATTGAACCAAATATTTCTTTCATCTAGTCACCCTCATGCCATATTCCAAGCATGAATGTGGGATCTCATGGATAAACCAATCCAAAAACAACCAAGGGGATCCAAAGGTTAAACCACCTCCACCCACACCAAACCGTGATCTCACTAAAACCAGCATTGAGATCACAAAACCAAACCGAGCTTGGAATTCCTCCGGACTCCATCACTATCCTTGAGTAATTTTCTATCTCCTTGTCTCTTAGGCTTTACTGAAATCCATACCGGATCAAGAGGCCCTAAACTGAGACACCACCCTCAAGCTTTACCATGTATCCCGCCAAAATGAGTCAAGGGATTCCTAGGCCTTTGGGAATTTTCTTAAGACCACCTTCGCCCCAGATTCTGAAACCATCTGGAAATTCCAAAGCTCAAAATCAAGAAAAAATCCCATCACACCATGACTATCCAGAAAAAGAAAAGGCAAGATTGAAAACCATTGTCATAACCCGACAAAACCATGCCACCAATAGCAAGAGAACCATATACCAACATGGAAAGTCATGCATGTCAAAACCAGCTAGGAAATCACACATGTAATATGTTACCTGCAAATATTCTTGCTGAAGCTTCTTGATCCTACTCCTCCTTGCTTGATCTTTGCTTTGCTTTCCTTTCCTTGTCCTTCATTTTCTTTCTTTTCCCTTCCTTGTTCCAAAGCTATAATTCTCCAAGAAAACTCTAAGTGTCCAAGAGTGAAAGAGAGAGAATAACGAGAGAGCTCCAAAACTGGACTAACCAAAAACCATGAACTAATCCTCAGAAGCCTTTTTATCAATGAGGCCTCTATTTTCTTCATTTTCCATTATTTTCCTTCAATTTCCCCCTCACATGCAACCTGTGACCTTTCACCTTCATTTTCTCCTATTTTCCTTTATTTTCATAAATAAATGTGCCAAAATACGTATTTTGCCTTTTTAATGCCTTAGCCATTTCCTTTGCCAATTTTCATTAGCCATAAACACATCCAATGATGCCCACTAGGATATCTTTTCCCAACATTTAGCTTGGAATAAGTGTCCCTTAGCTGTGGTCTTATTTTTCCTTTATTAACTTGTAATACATGAAATTTTAAAGAGGGGTTGTTACAAACGCCTCCCCCTTAGGGAACATTGTCCTCGGTGTTAAACCACACCAAGACCTCAGAGAAAATGTTGAAAAGCAAACATACTGCCCATGGAGCTTTATAACTTATCTCATTGCAATATTTACAATGAATGACCTGCTCAAAAGCAAAACATCATGACAACATGACAAGATAACAACCATACCGCTTATTGGAGCTTTATAACTCATCTTGTGGTGGTATTTACATCAATATACATATGTACATATACCAAAACAATAGCAAAACATATGCCAAACATATACCAAACATCATGCCAAAACTGTGTTTCCTCCATCGACAAACAAACAAGAATACATGGCCTGCATCTAATCTGCAATCTCCCATGTAGTTTATTCAGGCCCAAAGTGCTTCCAATGCACTTTAACTTTCTCTATGGCTCTATTCCTAAGCATGAGTTGCTTCCACTGCAGTATGCATTGAGGCTCCTATTGGAATTCTTCTTCTTGCTCCACCTTCAATACAGACCAATCAATAACATGAGCAACAAGCTTTATATACCTTTTAAGTAATGAAACATGGAAAGCATCATAGAAATTCACTATTAGAGGCAGTGCAATTCGATAGGCCACTGGTCCAATCCTATCAATAATATCAAAAGGCATGCAATATTATAGTGCCAACTTGGCACATGAGCCAATCCTCAAAGATCTCTTCTTGCGCTTGATGTGCAAATATACATGCTCCCTAACCTGAAACTCCTTGAATTCCCTATGTTGGTCTGCATAAATCTTATGTCTATCCTGTGTTTCCTTTATATTTTTTTTTATAACCTGCATTTCTTGTTCCATGTCTGCCAACATATCTAATCCAATAAGTACCTTATTCACTGGATTACTCCAACTGATGCGAGTATTAGTAATCCACCCATACAGTGTCTCGAAAGGACTCATCTTCAATGAATCCTCATAACCATTGTTGTATGAAAAATCAACCAACGGAAGATACTCCTCCCATCTTCTCTGCTGGTGCATCACATACATCCTGAGCATATCCTCCAAGATCTTGTTGACCCTCTCTATCTGTCCATCTATCTGTGGATGATAGGTTGTACTAAAGGCTAACTCTATAGCTAAAAATGCAAATATCTCCTTCAAAAACTTGGAAGCGAACTTCACATCCCTGTCCGACACAATATTCTTCAAAACACCATGTAATCTCACGATCTCCCTGATGAAAACTTGTGCCACCACACTAGCTGAATATGTAGTCTTCACTGGAATGAAGTGAGCTACCTTGCTCAACCTGTTTACCATGACCACAATAGAATCATGTTGTCTCATTTTCCTCAGAAGACCTATAATGAAATCCATGGAAATGACCTCCCATTTCCATTTCGAAATCGGAATAGGTTGTAGTAGACAACCTGGATTCTTACATTTTGCCTTTACCTACTAACAATCCAAACATCTAGCCATGAAATCTGTCACTTCCTTCTTCAGATTTGATCAATAGTATAATTTATTCACTGTCGTCAACATCTTCTTATATCTTGGATGACCCGAGTATGGCTTGACATGAATCTCCCTCAAGATAAGATTCTTTAGCTCACTATAATCTGGAACATAGATATTGTTCCTGAATCTCACCAAACCATCTGCCGTAAGAGGATAGTCTGCACCCTGATCACCTATACTTGTGCCTGTACCTGTACCTGTACTTTGTTGTAATCTGTGCATAATCTCCATATACCTATCATATTGTTATCCTACCTACAAGATCCTATTCTATAAATATGTCCATAAGAGCTCATAACTTCTATATGATTCAACCGTACCTTCCTGCTAAGAGCATTTACAATTCGGTTCTCCTTTCCCTTAGTGTATCTAATCTTTAAGTAAAACTCACTAAGGGTAGCCAACCATCTAGCCTGCCTGGAATTTAGATTCGGTTGATCAAACAAGTATCTCAACTCACTGTGGTTGCTCATCAATACAAATCTCCTGCCGAAAAAATAATGCCTCCACATCTTTAAGCCGTGAATAATATCTTCCAACTTAAGATCATGAATCAAGTAGTTGTGCTCGTGCTCATTCAACTTTATGGACTCATAGTACACTACTTGTCCCTCCTACATAAGTACCCCACCAAGTCCTATTTTACATGCATTTGTACACACAAAAAACTCTTTATCTGCATCTGTAATCGTAAGGACTGGAGAATTGGTCAACAATTGCTTCAGTTTCTCAAAACTAGTTGAACATTCTTCTGTCCATTCAAACTTATTACCTTTCCTCTGCAAGTATGTCATAGGATATGCAATGCATGGTAACTTCTTGATGAACCTCTTATAGTAACCTTCCAATCCAATGAATGATCTCACCTCATCCACGTTCTTAGGAGCTTCACACTCCATGATGACACTTATATTTTTTGGATCTACTACTATGCCTTCCTTGGAAACAACATGTACCAAGTAATGCACCTCATTCTGAAAGAAGTTGCACTTTTTAAGCTTGGCATACAATTGATGCTCTCTTAGAAATCTCAACACTACTACTAAATGATTGACATGCTCTTCTTCATTCATGGAGTATATCAAGATGTCATCAATGAATACAACAACAAACTTTTTCTGATAAGGATGCAACACACTATTCATCAAACACATAAATGTAGCTGGGGAATTAGTCAAACCGAATGGAACTACAACAAACTCATAATTCCTGTACCTAATCCTGAAGGCAAACTGGTAGATATCCTCTTCCTTGATGCATACTTGATGGTATCCTAATCTCAAGTCGATCTTAGAGAACATTGTTACTCCCTTCAACTGATCAAACAAATCGTCAATCCTCGGCAATGGGTACATGTTCTTGATCGTCACCTTGTTAAACTTCCTGTAATCAATGCACAATCTAAGAGCACCATCTTTCTTCTTTACAAACAACACTAGTGCACCCCAAGGTGATACACTTGGCCTAATGTATCCCTTATCAAGCATTTCCTTCAACTGTAACTTCAACTCTACTAACTCTGGAGTGCTCATCCTGTAAGGTGCCTTTGATGTTGGTGCTACCTTGGCACCAACTCAATAGATAAATATACTTCCCTATGAGGAGGTAACTCTGGAATCTCTACTGGGAACACATCCTAATACTACTGCAATACAGGGCACCTCTTGAATATTTCTGCCTCCTCGACATCTTTACCCTTGTCACTAGATATATTCAAGTCAAACAACACGCAACCTTTTCTGCAACTACACTTTCACTACACAATAGTAACCATCCTCACTGATGTAGGCTTCTTCTTTCCCTGAAAAATTCTCTTTTCCCCATTATCATCCAGGCACTCAATGACTTTTCCAAAGCAACCATTTTTGTCCTGTGAAGGTACATTCAATTCACACCCAACAGCATGCTATACAATCCCAATGCAAGTACATTCAAATGTGTTGTTGTAGGCATACCATTTAACTAAAATGTGCAAGCTCTTACCCAGTGGTGAACTCTCTTCTTTGTACCTATAGCCAACTGTACCAACCAAGATTCTTCATGCACTTCTTTTCTAAAACCACGCTTATCCACTAGGTCAGGATTAATATAACCATAGTTAGATCCAGGATCAATCAAAATATAAACTACTTGATTACAAATCTTACCGTCCATCTTAATAATAGATGTATGATGATCTGCGTGCCTATTTTCCACAGCTACATAAATATGAGGAATGTTATGACCAACATCCCCAACTGTATGCACCTCCTGAGCACTATAGATCTGGGGTCTACCACCCTAATATTGCAGAAAATCCCTCTTACAATGATCCTTGCCACATATCCAACACTACAACGGTGCTATACAATCGCCTCTAGTCTACTGCTCTCCATGTCCCTTCTCAACTGGATCGAACTTATTGTAAGGGACCACATTTTCTTTCTCACCTGCATCTTGAGGTCTTCCCCACTTTGGTGGTCATTTTCCTTTAACTTTCTCGTTTCCTTTCAAGTCACGCTTAGGCTCAACTTTGTGCTTTGAATTCTCATAACAACCTTTCAGCTTTCAAATGGCCTCCTCCAATGATCTAGGATCATTGAACTCAATACGTTCTTTTTACACTACTGACAGTCCACTAATGAATCTCTAAACCTTGGTCTTCTCCTCCTTGAGATAAGGCACATATCTCAACAACTCCAAGAACCCGCTAGTAAACTCATAATCTATCGTGGAATGCATCTACAACTCATAAGACTCCTTAGCTTTGTCATCATAGTACCTTTCCGACAAATACTTCTTCTTGAAGAGCCTCTCAAACTCATTCCAAGTCAAGTCATCCTCCTAAATACCTTTAACATTCTTCACATCCTCCAACCAAATATCTGCTTTCCCTTTAAGACTGAAAGTGGCTATATTTTCTTTCATGTTCTCTGTATAGCTATGAAATCGAAATAATTTCTTCAACTGAAGAAACCATGCCTCAACATCTTCTTACTTCTTCATCTCTCCATCGAATGTTGGCTGCTTTGATTTCTTAAAATCATCCGAAAAATATCCCTTGTCACTCCTCCTGTAAGTATGATAACGATGACGATCATAATTCATGTTAGAACTAGAACTAGAATAATACTTATGTCTATCACCCCTCCTATTAGGAGTGTCCAAGAACCTACCATCTCTGATCATGTCCTCTCTATCTAACTTGTACTCACCATGAGACCTGCTTCCATATGCCCCACTAGTTCTGTCCTCATGCTCATGGCTGATTTGAAGTGGTCCATGTCACTGCAATTCTAACAAACTCTGAAGTATCACTGCATTTACCTCTGCTTGTTTCTCTTGTGCCTATATGATTTTGTCATTGTATACCTTACAACTCCTTATTTCTTCCTTTAAGATTCTCAGTGTGTCTACCAAATCAGAAGAGTGCCCAACACCATTCTACTCATTCGATCCATAGGGAGATTCTCGAGAACTATATTATACCATCTTGCTAGTCATCTTTGATATTCTTCCTGCAAGGTATATCATGTCAGCGAAACCAAATCACATTGAACCAATATACCTTGGCATACTTCGGGGAGGATATGACCATATCAACTATACATACCATGACCTCATACATCAAAACAACCACCACATCACTATACACTTGACCACATGTGAATACTAATGTGCATAAGCAATGGAAGTCAACCATACACTCATGAAACACATTCCGCACCAACACCATCAACTTCCCATGCTGACCTCACTACAACGATAACCCATACCATACAAATACAACAAGCACATGGTCTTATAACAAAAGAAACCCATATGCAACTGACATGAATTCATGACCAACACACAACCCATCCAGTCCGAGGGGTGAACCATGCTCTGGTACCACTCTCTAACACCCCTCCCACATCTACCCAAGTAACTGGCCAACTAGGGTAAACATGTGACAAGAAGTTACTATGATATGATTTGACTCCCTATGTGTGAGTTAAGGAAGCAAAATTGATAGAAACACACCATACCATACCTTTTGCACCTATTACAGGTGTCCCATAATGCATCCCAGCCATTCCCATGACCAGTCCCTAGGTCTCAATGAGCTTTAAACCATAAAACCCCTGGACGCTCCCCTGATATCGACAAGGGTGTGCCTATGAGGCTCTAGACGCTCACATAGAAAGGCATGCATGCATCTAGGGAATTTTCTCCTCAAACCTATTCCTGCAACTCTGGGATTTGTCCCACTTTTCAAGCCCAAAATCTAGGTCACTATCCAGAAACCCCTGTAGCTTTCAGAATCCATAATTTACATAATGAAAAGACTTACAAATTAAAAACTGACTCTAGGACTAGACGTGACTATCCCCAACTGGGACTGACATTCTGTCAAACACTTGGCATCAATGCAATCTATAAGAAATGAATACAAGACATAATATAAATGACTGATAAATCATATGAGACTTGACAAGAAGGATCACCACCCTCTTCCGTTAACTATTTTGACATCAATTAGGTTTTGCATCCATTATCCTTTTAGTTACAAGTAAATACATGAAATAACCATGACTATAACTAGTCACATAACCATGCTTATAACCAACATTACACCATGTAAATAACAATGAGATAACAACTAACAAGGACACATAATAACAAGTAAAAAAGAAAGAGAACTTAGATTTTATTAAGCATAGGCAAGAGTTGACCATGTTTGGGACTTCCACATACCACCCGACCATAGACATGGTTGAACCAAATATTTATTTCATCTAGTCACCTGTGTGCCATATTCCAAACATGAATGTGGGATATCATGGATTAACCAATCTAAAAAGAACCAAGGGAATCCGGAGGTTAAGCCATATCCACCCTCACGAAACCATGATCTCACCAAAATTGGCACTGAGATCACAAAACCAAACGAGCTTGGAATGCCTCTGGGTTCCATCACTATCCTTGAGGAGTTTTCCATCTCCTTGTCTCTCAGGCTTTACCACAATCCACACTAGATCACTAGGCCCTAAACCAAGACACCACCTTCAAGATTTACCATGTATCCTGCCAAAACCAGCCAACAGATTCCTAAGCCTTTGGGAATTTTCCTGAGACCACCTCCACCTCGGATTTTGAAACCATCTGGAAATTCCAAAGCTCAAAACCGATAAACAATCCCATCACACCATGGCTATCCAGGAAAAAGAAAGGCAAGGCTGAAATCCACTATCATAACCCGAGAAAACCATGCCATCGACAACAAGAGAACCATATACCAATATGCAAAGCCATGCATATCAAAACTAGCTAGGAAACCACACAAGCAACATTGTTACCTGCAAGTATTCTTGCTAAAGTTTCTTGATCCTACTCCTCCTTACTTAATATTTGCGTTGCTTTACTTTCCTTGTCCTTCCTTTGCTTGATTTTCCCTTCCTTACTCCAAAGCTAGAATGCTCCAAGAAAACTCTAAGTGTCCAGGAGTGAGAGAGAGAGAATAATGAGAGAGATCCAAAATTGAACAAACCAAACACCATGAACTAATCCTCAAAAGCCGTTTTATCAATGAGGCCTCTATTTTCTTAATTTTCCATTCTTTTCCTTCAATTTCATCCTCACATGCAACCTATGACCTTTCACCTTCCTTTTCTCTTATTTTCCTTTATTTTCATAAATAAATGTGCCAAAATACTTTTTTTACCTTTTTAATGCCTTAGTCATTTCCTTTGCTAAATTCCCTTAGCCATAAACACATCTAATGATGCCCACTAGGATATATTTGCCCAACATTCAACTTGGAATAAGTGTCCCTTAACCATGGTCTTATTTTTCCTTTATTAACTTTTATTACATGAAATTTTAACCAGAGGTTGTTACATTGTTGATCTTTGCATTAGTCCAATTGATAGCATAGGGTTGTCTTTGCCTTGTGTTCCTTCTATAATGGTCCCTTGTCCTTCTAATTCCTCCATTTCTAGTGGATGATATCCTTATTTTATTTTCCCTCATCATAGTTTTCTAATGGTAGGGAGGTTGGTTTCAAATAATCCTAATAATCAAGGTCCCTCTAAAGTTAGGTGAAAAAATTATTTTCAATTAGCACAAGAGTTGGCCTCAAGGGGGATAAAATAGGGTGTCAAAGTTATACCTTTTCTTTGTTTCTTATAGCAAACAAAATCCTACCAATCATTCCCCCTTGAAACTCATGTCCATGAATGTCAGAGGGTTGCAAAGGAAACCCAAGTTCATATCCCTCAAGAGGATGATCAATACTTGACATCCTGATTTGGTATTACTACATGAGACATTCACGTGTGTTAATACTATCATCAATATGTTGTACAAATATATTAGGGGTTGGAAACTTGTGGGCATACACTCATTTGGGCCTTCGAGAAACTTGATTTTTGGCACCAGAGACTCACTTGTGATATCTCAACATTTTTTATTTCACTTTGGTCTAGTTCTTACTCTAGATAGATTTGAATTAGGTTTACATTTCCATATATTTAATTTTTACAATCCATCTAATGACAAGGAAGGGTTTTGATATTGAATATATTCATATGAATGTCTTTAGTTGGAGAATTTCATTGTAGGAGGTGATCTTGACATTTCTTTAAATCGATCTAAAATTAGGGGTCGACATGACTCAAGAGGACATGTTTTCTAGCTATTATATAGTTTGATCTAAATATGTTGGTTAGGTAAATATTGAGCCTATTAAATTAAATCCCACATAGACTAGCAATATTGTGGGTTAGGAGATTGTATTTAAAAGGTTTGACAAATTCTTGGCACATCAAATATTACTTTCCCACATTGAATTGTTTAGAGTTTGTACTAGTAAAGTATGCATTTCTGATCATTTCCCTATATTATTGGAACTTGGAAAGAAAGAATAAAAGTTTGGTATTCGTTTTAAGTATAAATCCAACTAAAAAATGGAGGAAGAGTTCTAAAAGCTAGTCTCGGAGTCATGGTTTCCTTATATTACATATTATGACATCCCTTTTGTCTCATGGTTTTCCAAAAAATTAAAGTACTTAAAGCTAAAGTGGCATAATGGGCCCAAGTAAAGAAAAATTGGAGGACTCTTCATCTCCATGAATTAGAAGTTGAGTTAGCTCCATTTCCCTTTGTCGTAGGACTATAAAAAAATTAAACGACTCTCCTATGATAGCTTGAGAAGCAGTGATTTAAGCTATTATTGGATGAGGAAAGGGAAAAGAACTTGAAGAATCAAGCATTATGGGTAGAATCCGATGACCAAAATACAAAGTTCTTTAATAACTATGCTAATAATTGAAATAATTATAACATTATTGGGGATTTATTTGATGATGTTGGAAACAACGTAAAGGGGTTCAAGGACCTATCTGCTTTGGGGAAAATTCATTTTGGGAGCCTATTCAAGCCGCTCCCAAACATGAAGATATTGACTTCATGCTTAACGTATGGGAAACATTTCCTTGATTGGTTGAGGAAGATGAAAATGAGTAATTGTATCATCCAGTGGTAGAGGAAAAATTAATTGGTATTGTTAAATAATCTCAAAGAGATAATAATCTAAGGCCAAACGTGTGGATGGTTGAATTTTATGTATACTTTTTAATATACTTGAAATAGATATACTCATGGTTATGGAATAGGTTTATCCTAAGGTGAGAATTTCCAACAATTTTAATTCAATGTTAATTACTCTTATTCCTAAATCTATTTTTCCTTAATAACTTCAATCATTTTTAACCCTTATGTCTATGTAATAGTATTTATGAGATGGTTTCTAAAGTTATTGTAGTTATATTAAAGAATCTACTCTCAAGGGTAATATTGTATGAATGATTTGGGTTCCTTAGAGTTAAAAGTATTCATGAAGTAATTAGATCGACCCAAGAAGGTGTTCATTCAATAAAAACTATTCGTAGTTCTACTCGTTTATTAAAATTTGATATTTTAAAAGCATATGATAAGGCTAGTGATACATTTTTAATATTTCTCATTGCCTATGTCAGATTGATCTTTGTGTGTTGAATTAGATCATGGGATATGTTATGTCTTCTTCATTTTTAGTTGTGATCAATGGAGCAAGATCAAATTTATTTAAACCATCTTGAGGAATATATCAATGATTGAAAATCCCATCATATTTATTCTTGCTCATTATTGATGGTATTAGAAGGTTATCATCGAAGCCATATATTCTCTCCAAATTCAACAGATTTCAAATGTGGGCTCTAATATCATCCTCACACACATATTATTTGTGGATTATGTGTTATTATTTTGTTTTTGTAATGTTTTAGAAGGAAATATATACAAAAGGATTATTGAAACATTCTATAAGGCTACTAGGCTATGGTTAATTTATAAAAATACACCTTATCCTTATCTAATGCCATGGGTGGAAACAAATAGTAGATGGTGGACC
The DNA here is from genome assembly GCA_031772625.1 of Pinus tabuliformis. NCBI lineage: Eukaryota > Viridiplantae > Streptophyta > Pinopsida > Pinales > Pinaceae > Pinus > Pinus tabuliformis. The sequence goes on along the minus strand of CM062816.1, from coordinate 815,277,169 downwards.
TCTTCAGGTTCCAAGCCCATGATTTAACTAAAGGATTGAAATACTTATTTTTTTCCGAAGAAAAAAGCAAAACTTTTTATTAAGCATATAAAAAGTTTACATTCTGTTTGAAACTTTGAGCAGACCTGATGGCTCACATGATTGCTGTTTTGTTCTTCTTATAAGTAAGACAAGCAAAAATCTCAGTCCTTTTTTGACTGATTGTGGATGATAAGATGTGTCCTGATACTGCTGAAAATAAAACTGACTAGACTTCCTCCCTTCAGGAGGCTTAAGTACAAGTTATACTATGCATACTCTGGGGTCTCCTTCAGAGAAGGAAAACAACCCCTTACAAGACTGTATATAAAACTGTGAGACAACTGAAACTGTACAAAAAGTTTTGAGTTTTCTGTTTGTAGTGCTCATGATAAAACTTACAAAAATATAGAGAAAGCTGTAACAGAAAAACATTGTGCCCATGTAACTGCTGACAAAAAGAAAAAGACGAGCCTCGTTCATTGTGGAGGAGCAAAAGGGGGCTGTTGAGAATTGGATGACTGCCCCTGACTGATTTCTACTATTGACCAGCTGCCCATATCTTGCTGTAAACCAGCCTTAGAAAGCTGGTCTGCTTCCTCGTTTTTGTCCCTGTAGATGTGGCAGATGGTAAAACTGTTAAAAGATGACTTTAAAAACATAATTTCTTCTAAAAGTGTCTTCAGAATCTGGTTTTGACATGATGCATTCCCATTAACCCATTTTATGACATTCAGAGAGTCTCCGAAGATTTGAATTGTGAAGATGTTTCTTTGAAGTAACCAGCAAAGGAGAAGGCGCAAGGCAGACAACTCAGCATAATTATTTGTACCAGGTCCTAGCCCTACAAATGCTTTTAAAGAGTGATCAGGATTCAAGTGAATGCACAGTCCTGCTCCATCCTTGTTATTCTGGGATGCTCCATCAAAATAGGCCCAAGGAATGCCCTCCAAGATAGTAACAGGCTTTTGATGATTTTGAGGATTTTTAGCTTCAGGGATCAGGATGGCTGAGCAAATGGCGGCACAATTGATGGCTATGGTGGATGTGGGAGTATCCTTGTCTTGAAACAAGCTTTTGTTTCTTGCTAACCATACACCCCAAAAGAATATAAGAGGCAGATTTCTCATGTTTCCCTCCGGATAGTTTTGCCACCATTTCCTCCAAGCTTCTTCCAAAGGATCTAGTCCCCACTGTACCTTTACATTGAGCAAGCAGGTTAACTCCTCCCAAATTTTTAGAGAGACTACACAAGCTGTAAAGAGATGGCTTATTGATTCCTCTTCAAACTTGCATAAGGGGCACCTCCCTGGCCCAGCTAAGTATCTGGCTTGTAAAATGTCCCAAGTTGGGACTTTTCTTTTTAGCATGCACCATAGGAAAATCCTGGCCTTAGCTGGGCATTTTAATTTCCATATGTTTTTCGCCCACCAATCTGGTATTCCCCAACCTTTCTTTTTCATTAAGAAGGTATATCCATCTTTTGGGGAGTATTCACCTGTTTTTCCTTGCGCCCAAATCAGCAGATCAGGTTCGTTTTTAAGTCTGACATTTGAACGATGCAGTTCTTGGATGTAAGAAACCCATTCGTTCTTCCATCTGATATTTATTCCTAAATCTTCGTCATTTTTCCAAGCCTGACCCCATATGGTAGAGTGGCCTACTTTCTCCACCTGATTTAGAGTAAAAATTCCTTTACTATCAAGATGTCTGAGAAGGCCAGGTGACAAGGCAAAAGCTTCATTACAACCTACCCAGGGGTCCCTGCCAATTCTAATTAGTCTTCCATCTCCCACTTTCCATGCCAAACCTTGTTCAATCACAGAGAAAGCCTCCACCGTGGCCTTCCAGATGACTGAGATATTCTTCTTTTTCTTATCCTGGCTCCGAATCCAATCTTCCAAAGGAACTGGATCAATGTACTTCCTTTTAACCACCCTTGTCCAAATATTCTTCATCGAGATTAATCTCCAGCCTGATTTAGCTGCCAGGGAGAGACTGAACTCAGGGAGCCTTTTTATTCCCCATCCTCCCCAATCTTTTGGTCTTGCCAACTTATCCCATGCCACCCAGGGTAAGACGGAGGATTCTTTTGATCCTGCCCATAGAAATCTGCAACAGATCCTTCTGATTTTCTCCATCACTCCTTTGGGGACCCAGGTTAAAGCTGCCCAGTATACTGGAATGGCTAACAATACAGATTTGATGAGGGTCAATCTGCCAGCTCTGGAGAGCCACTTGAAACTCCAATGTGAAATTCTGGCTTCTAGCTTTGCTATGAGCCAGTTCCAATCCTCTTTCTTATAAGCTGCCGGCTTTAGCCAAAACCCCAGATATTTGAAGGGGGAGTCCAGTGGTTGATGGTGGAAGGGAAAAAGATTAGCCATCATGGATCTTTCTCTTCTGTCAAAATCTGCCACACAAACTTGAGATTTCCTAGAGTTTATCTGCATTCCAGTAGCTTTCAGAAATAGATCGAAAATGCATTTTAACTCCTTAAGTTCATTATATGATCCATTAGTGAAAATCAAAATGTCATCGACAAAAAGCAGGTGAGTGATAAAAAGATTAATTGCTACCTCTATACCTTTTACCTTCTCCTCTCTTCTAGCTTTGTGAATCAATCTGCTTAGCCCTTCTGCCACTAGAAGAAACAGGAGAGGAGATAAAGGACAGCCTTGCCTGAGGCCTCTTTGACTATTGAAAAAAGGGGAGGCTGCTCCATTGATCAGAACAGCAAAACTGACATTCGTGATACAGCCCATTATCCAGCTGATGAAAGAATAGTTGAAGCCCAAGTGTGTTAGCAACATCCGGAGATAGAGCCAGTTGATTCGGTCATATGCTTTGGAGAGATCTATTTTAAGAACCGCACCCTTCTTTTTCTTTTGTCTGACACTGTGAATTACCTCTTGGGCTACTCCAATGGCTTCATGAATTTGTCTTCCATCCAAAAAACCAAATTGTTCCATTGTGATGTTTCTAGACAGGATAGGAACAATTCTGATAGCTATCACCTTAGCAATGATTTTATAAATACAATTACACAAGGAGATCGGCCTGAAGTCTTCAAAGTTCTCCGGGTCATCCTTCTTTGGTATGAGAGCAATAAAAGTTGAATTAAAAGGCCTGTAGACTTCTCCTTTCTGTCTTGATTCTTCTACTACATCAGTAATTTCAGAGCCTATTTGGTCAAAGAAGGAGAGGAAGAGTTCAATAGTCCAGCCATCAGGTCCTGGACTTTTGTCTTTGGCCATATGTTTCATAGCTGCTTCAACCTCCTCCTTGGAAACATGGATTGATAGCTCTTCTGCTTCTTCCTCCTCAACAAATCTTGGGAAACATTGAGCTGTTCTAATGACTTCTGCTATGGTGGCCTCCCCCGGATCAGAGAAGATTTTCTGGAAGTGTCTCTGTCCTAAACCAGAGAGATCTGAAAAAGAACTGGCCTCCCTTCCTTCTTCATCTTTAAGGCTCCAAATAGTATTTACAGATTTTCTTCCTTTTGCATAGTTGTGAAAAAATCTAGTATTTTCATCTCCTGATTTTAACCATATTGCCCTACTCTTAAGCCTCCATTCTTCTTCCTTGTCCAAGAGGATTTGATTTTGAAGCTTCTCCAGATGAAGGATTCTGTCCTTTGAAGCCTGCGAGATATATCCATCTTCCTCAATGCTCTCCAATTTCTTCAACTCCTCCCTGATTCTAAACAGCTCTTCATTCTGTTTCAATTTCCTGTCCTTTGCCCAGGATATTGTCGCTTTCTTCAATCTTTTGAGATTCTCCATGAACAGGAAGCTTTTGTCCTCTCTTGCATTTCTGTCCGGATGGATCCACGTTTCCTTAAAGAGTTTATTGAAAGATGGATCTTGAAGCCATGAAGAATTGAATTTAAAGGGGGCAGGAGGCTTTGGGGGAGGGAAAGAGAGATCCAAAAAAATAGGGAAGTGATCTGAGTTGCCTACCTCCTCAACCCACTGCCTGAGTATAGGAGCTTTTGAGATTAGGTCCTCAGATAGAAGAAAGCGATCTAATCTTTTGGCGATCCGATCCTCCCCTGCTCTTCTGTTCCTCCAAGTTGGCTTGAGTTTGATCGGGGAAGGATCTATGAGGTTGTTTTCCAAGAGGAGATTGAGGAAGAAATCCGACAGAGGGTCTTCCCTGGCTGATGGACCCCATGCCTCTGCTCTTCCTATTGAGAAGTTTAGATCACCCCCCACAATCAACAGAGAAGACTTCATCAAAGATTTTGTCATCAAATCGTCCCAGAATATCTCCCTTCCTTGACAAGGGCCATAAATGTTTACAATTGAAATGGGGTGGGAAAATTCAGGATAAATAACCTCCATGCCCATAACTTGCTTCATCCCCCATTGATTGATGACCTTAATTCGACCTTCTTTAAACCCAATTGCAAGACCCCCCGAGTGGCCTGATGAATCTATTGCGGAAAAGGTCCATCCTGGCAGGAGAGCCTTTAGCATTGTTTCTACCTCGGAAGCTTTCCCCAAAGTTTCTTGAAGAAAAAGCAAGTCAGCTTTTGAATTAAGGATCCAATCTCTCAGGGCCAATTTTTTAGGTTTACTGGCCAAACCTCTACAGTTCCAGGAGGACATAATCATTTGATAACAGAATCAGGGGTCTGCACTGCTCTAAGAACCCCGGGGATAGAGTGTTGTTTTCCATCAGCTACATCCAACTTGGCTTTAAGTTTTGCCTTAGAAAGGTCCGATTTCCTACCTCTCTTGTTTTTGGCAGAACCCTGAGAAGTCGACTGTCCTAAGCCTCCCACTACATCCGACAGCCCAGACTTTCCTCCCATAGATCTAAGGTTATAGGGGCACGGGGTGTGAGGAACAGGGGGAGCAAGAGGGGGCCACATATCTTCACAATTCAAATCAAGAGACGGCATGGCAGCCGAAATAGAGTCTATATCAGGAGAGTTCTTTGCATGTTCCATGTTCTTGTTTATGCCTATGTTATGAGAGGGATTGTTTGAAGGCGAAACATGCAAAGAAACTGAATCATGCTCAGGAATTTTAAGAGAAGAAAGAGGGGGACCTGAGCACATACCCTTTTCAGGATCGCTGAGAGGATTTTGTTCCGCGGATGCGACCTTTGCATTCTCCTCCTCTGCTTCCGCCGTATGCGATTCAGGGATCTGTGCCGCCTCTTGGATATGGGGGTCTTCAGACGCTGGCTCTTTCTGAGTCTCCTCAATCTCCATTTCTTCTGTTGCCTGCTTCGCCATGTCTTCTTTCTCCTGAGGAGCTTGAGAGTGATTGAAAACTGGTTCTCTGAATACTGAGGTCCTCCGAAAACGTCTCCTTCTCCTGAACAGCGGGCAATCCTTTGCAAGGTGCCCATACTCATGACAGCGGTGGCACCTAAAGGGCAAGTGCTCGTAATCCAAAATCTGTTCGAACACATAATCTTTGTATTGCAAATTGATTTTTTGGGCAAGACCTCTGCTCGGATTGAGGCTTACCAGAAGGCGGGCCATCGCTCTGTTCTTCATCTCCAGAAATGACATATCTGTTTCCAAGAAGGATCGCAGTCTGTTTCCGATGGCTTTGAAAACAGCTTCTGTCCATAGAAACGAGGGGAGACCCGGGGCTCTCACCCATACCGGAAACACATCAGTTTTCTCTTTGATAGCATCGAAAAGGGGGCTCCATTTTTTTAGCAGAACCGGAATGTTCCCTATATTCCAGTTTCGCTCAAGCACCCACTCTACCGCCTCCTTATCCTCGAACCGGAACTTGAACCACCCTTTAGCTAAGCACTGTGCCTCGAACCGAAAAGATCTGTCAGAGACGAACCGCTGTTCTCCCCAAGCTTGAAGAAAATCTGACGAAAATTTCTTACCTCTCGCCCTTCCGACTAGGGTGCATTCTGCAACTGCTAGGGTTTCTTCCATGGAGACCTCCATACCCAAAACTAAGTTCCCTTCAAGCTCCTGAGATCCAATTGGCCTTTGGGGCTTTCTTTTCTCCCCGTTTTTCCTTAACTCTTCCGCAGAGGCCCTAGTTTCCCCGCGACCATCGATCCATTCTAGTTCCTCCTGTGTCGTATCCGCAGGGAATTCTACCTCCGACTGTGTCTGAACATGAGCAGAGAAAACGGGAGCGGGGTTCCCTGAAAAAAGATGACCAGCCGTCGCACCATCGAGACCTCCCCGCTCTCCCACTAGGCTGTCAGATTGGCCTACGAAACCTCCTGCAGAGCTTTCTTTTGGAAAAGGGGATTCTCTTTGCAGAGAAACCCTAGAAAGCGGAGGAAACCCTCCAGAACCCCTTGTTATGCCGAAACCTGAAGAGAGCCCCAAATTTGCAATGTCTTCAAAGCCCTTTGAAGGAAAATTCCGGCTTGATACTGATTTACCCTTGGTATCAGAAAAAAGAGCGCCTACTATCGACCCATCCGCCGCATTCTCCCTGTCCACCTGCTTGTAAGAAGCCGGGTTTCGAAATCTAGAGGCTTCTCTGCCGGAATCCTTGTTTTGATGCTGAAGGGATGGTTTTACCTCCTGAGAAAAAGACTCCAGCCTCGACAACTCGTATGCTCCGAAATACTGCTCCACGTTTTGGACTGTGGGTTCCTTTCCCCACATTGAGAGAATATCTTCCAATTCCGGGTCCAGGTCCACCAATTCGTTGGGGTTAACCATGGTTAGGGTAGCCGTTCCGAGAAAAGCGACAGCAAACAGTCAAAGTATCAAGCGCCCTTACCCTTATCTCTTGAAAACGGAAAAAAAACGGAAGTTCTGCAGCTTCTGCGATGGTATTATCCCTTAACAAAACGCTTAAGCCAAACAACGCCAACCTCCAGCTGCCAGTCATCCAGGATGTGCTTTCCTGCACCTTCACCTGTGCACGGAAACTGACTGCAAACTTCCTACCCGTGACCTGAACGCGGTTCCGCCCGAAACCCTCGCCTCCAAACCCTAGCCATCAGTAGGGGGATTGAAATACTTATATTTCAACATCAAGCAAAATAAATATGGTATATTTTACTATAAGTGGTTATAATCTAGGGTGGAACCTCATATTCATTTTTGGTATAATCAATGACTATCATATGGGGGTCAATTAGTAATTATAAAATATGTGCTAGAAGCCATTACTATTAATTTCCATTTATTGGTTCTCATTCATAAGAATACCTTAAACCATATATAAAATATGGCCTTTAACTATTTGTGAAAGGCTCTATAGAATACTTGGGTTCTCAACTTTTCATTTGGCCATGGATAGTTGTATCCAAGACTCTCGGGGGTTGGGGATGAAAAGGATTTGTGGAATTTGGAAAAGAAATGACTATAAAATCCTTATGGGTTTTCCTATTGATATCGTTTATGGAAAAATATTAATTTCCAAATATATAGTGCCTAGATCCATTTGGGACTAGATCCCCTCTCTTCACAAGATGTCTCTATCAGTGGAAGGAAACTACATTTTATTTCCAGGTTGCTGGGAATCATTTGGCATGATGGATCAATTCTAGATCATTGGTACATATAGGGAAGGATGTGATTTTAGGTTGTAAGCATGATATTTTTCTTCCAAATGATATTGTAGGTCATCTTCAAGAAAGGGTGTATGCATCCTTAACAATCTTTCACATGGGGATCACTTTCATATGGAAACAAGGTTTGATTTTAGTGGCCAAATTAGAACTTGAAATTAGGTGGTATGATCCATGGAACCATATTTAAGCCCATCTGAAGATGCTCACATAAAGTTTTTAGATGCAAATATGATGAATTGGTTTGGGTGTACAATACTAATGGTGGATAATACAAAACTCAGCTAGGTTAATTTTTATTATTGGATATTAACCAAAATGATATTATATGGTGGTATAGAAAACTTTGGAAAATCCAAGCCTAACTCAAAAGAATACTATTATTTTGGTTAATTCTTAAAAATAATGTCCTAACATGGAATAAGCTTTCTCGATCTTGAAATGTGTCCTTTATGTCACAAATATGGGGAATATTGTTGTCACTTATTTACATGGGGCTTTGTTAGCGGGGCAATATCATACCACGTGGGTTCATATTGGGGGATATATATTGAAGAAAAAATGACATAATATATTGGGGGATATATAGGGGATAAAGGGTTTTTATATTGGCAAATATAAAAAATGGAGCTTAAAGTTAATGAAAAAAATATAAATGGGTATAAAAAATGTTAATGAAAAAATGGATACCTACAATACCTTGTGAAAGTAGGGGTTTTTTAAATTGGGAAGTTGTATTGGGTTCATATTGGTAGGGGGTTAAATAATGTGATTTTTAGATGGATTTCCCAATATGTAGTTAAATTAAGGGTATTATTTAATATGCCATGAACGCATATGATATGTCAGAGATTCACTGAGTGAATCCCCTGTGCTTATTTATTAAATATAGGTTTACCAGATAAGTGTGGGACTAGGCGGTTTGTTGCATCAACATATTTGGTCTCTGGGATCAACCCATATTTGAAGGTGTTTTTGTACATTCTTTAATATGCCTTCTACTGAAAAGTGTATAGTGATTCCATTGGTGGTGACTTGGAAAACTTGGATTTCCCACAACAAAAGAATTTTGATGACAATTTCACTCCACATTCCATGTTGATAGTCTAGGCTTTGTCATTTACAAACAATTAGCACACAAGTTTTGTTTCATCTTGAAATATCGACTCAACTCTTGTCATAGATCCTCTATATCCCTACGACTACCTTGACAAAGCCAACCAGGATGACCATCATGTTTGTAGAAGTGGGGTTTCCTTATATATTTTAGACAAGCATTATTTTCATGGGAAAGAAAACATTGTTCTTGGTACTAACAATATGGGTGAGATTAGAGCCCTTTATGGTATCCTCAAGTTATTAATTTCAAGAAAAATACAAAGATTACAAGTTTATTGGGTTTCAAATCTAGTCATTCTATTGCTCACCTTTATGACAATGGACAATATATAGTTCAAATAGGTTATATTTCATTACTGGATATTGACCCAAATGATATTGTATGGTGGTGTAAAAAAACTCGAAGAAATATAGGCCAAACTCAAAAGTATGTTATTTTTTTTACTAACACTTAAAAATAACTATTAACTTGGAATAGGATTTAAAGAAGTAGTTTTTCTAGTCCTTGTATAAGTGCTTTATGCTATGAATATGTTAAAGATAATTTTCACTTATTAGTTAAATGTAGGCCTACCAAATAAGTTAAGGACTAGTTGGCTTGTCTCTTGTCAACAACTCTACTTTATGGGATGAACCAACAATTAAAGAATGTTTGTGTACATTCTTTAAGACTCACTCTTAAAAAGTATAGAGAGATATTGCTAGTGGTGGCTTGGGGAATGTGGATTTCTCACAACAAATGAAATTTCTGTTATGAAACCAACTCACAAACAGATAGAAAAGATAGATCAACGCCTTAGAATTCAGCCTCTTCGAGGGGAAAACATCCTTTACATTACACAAATGAACAATTCTTGGATGATACAAATGACAAGGCCTCCTTTCTATATATAGGAGTCTAAGGGGTCATAATATAATCAGAGCCGACATAACAATAATAATGTAAGGCCACAATAATAACAATAGTGGGCTTCTATGGGGCACAATAATAACAATATGGGGACTACATGGGCACAACAATATAATAAAGGGGTTGTACTAATAACAATAAGGGGTTACATTAGTAGTATAGGGACCTAACATACCCCTCTCCTTCAAAAAGTGTTGTCCTAAGCACTTGAGTAGTTCTTGATGATTCTGTATAAATTCTTATCCTCCCATGTGGAATCTTCAGCGGGAAAATTCTTCTACTTGATAAGATACTCTGAAATTGATCTATTTCATAGCTTTCGATTTCTCGGTTCTGTGACTGCTTCTGGGTCCAATATGATTTTTCCTTCCTTGTCAAGTTCTCGCAATACTGTTTGAACTGGGATCTTCTGCAACTTTTGAATGAGTTCCCACTCCTTTGGGCATATAGATATATGTAAGGCCTGATGTTTGGAGGAACACTTCGTGGAATCAAATGAATAGCATGATCATGATCATGAATAGGTGGGAGGCCTTTGGGAGTCTCAAATACCTTGGAATGATTGTCCAAAATGTTTTGGAGATCTGTAGAAATACATGATTTCGATGTGGGATCCTCTAGTGAACATAATTGTGCAATTACACCCCGTTTTTCTTTATTTAGAAGTTTTGTCATGCTGTTAGAGTTGATTATGTTTCCAGGTTTTCCTTCGATGCCCCTCAATTCAACTTCCTTTCCTTCCCAAAAAGAAATTCAAGAAAAGTTCTTGAAAATTAAAAGCTATCATACCCAAAGATTGTAGCCATTAGTCTCCTAGTAAAACATCAGCACCACCCCTTGGAATGGAAAGCATTGGGCTATTCAATACATATTCTCCCATGGATAGCTTGATATTATGGCACTTTCCAAAGCAATTTATGGTTCCTCCACTTGCAACCATCACTTAACACTCCGATGCTAGATATAGGAAGCAATTCAATTCCTTGGCTATCTTACAATCAATTAAATTATGGGTACTACCCGAATCAATCAACACTCTTACCTTTTTCTTCTTGATATGTCCTTCTATATTGATAGTTTGAGGAATGGTAATTTCTTCCAATGAATTACAAGATATGGTCGGATTTATTTCTTAAGACTCGATGTGATCTTTCAATTCTTAAATATTTTTCTTCTTGATATGTCCTTCTATATTGATAGTTTGAGGAGTGGTAATTATGTCCAATGCATTACAAGATATGGTCGGATGCATTTCTTCTTTCTTGATGTGATCTTTCACTTCTTGAACCTTTTTCTTCTTGATATGTCCTTCTATCTTAAGAGTTTTAGGAGTGGTAATTCTTTCCAATTCTTTACAAGATATGGTCGGATTCATTTCTTTTTCTCTGGGGCTGGTTCCTGGTGTATATACTCTTCTTTTGATGTTTCTTGATCCTTTTCTTCCTCCTCTCCACAATCAATGTAAAATAATTTCTTCTCAGCACACTTATGACCTTTAATGTATTTGTTATCACAATTGTAACAAAGCCCCTTTTCTCTTTTTTCTTCCAATTGTTGTGGTTTAACCCTTGTAGGTTGTGGAAGGCTAGGAGAAACAACACTTCCATCTTTATAGTTGTGAGGGGTAGACTTCCTTGTTGCCATAATTTTGCTTCCCACTTTGTAACAAAGCCCTTTTTCTCTTTTTTCTTCCAATTGTTGTGGTGTTTCTCTAAAGAAGGTGTTGCTCTTTGTATCCTCATAATGTGCTATCATTTCCTCCATGAAAATTGACCACATAACAGGTTGTTTATGAGAAAAAAGCCCTTTATACCATAAAAATTGATCCGGTTCTAAATATGAAGATGCAATACATACCTTTTGTAACAGTGGTACACCATGTAGCTCAAAATATTGCTCCATCTATAGTACAATGTACTGGATCCTTTCCATTAAACTTCCTCATATCGCCTTTTCTTCATTTCAGGAGCTCGATCTTGAAATGACTGTAACTCTATACTTTTAGATCTCAAATTTCTGAAATGTCTCCTATAGTAACCCTCGAATCCTCTTTCTAACCCCACAAGTCTAATCATAATTTGATTCTCCAAGAAAGAGTTATGCCCAATATCTTAAGATGACCTGATTATATAATGTTTCAGTAGAGCAAACTTGTATGACGTGCCACGTGTCACTATTTCTACATTTGGATCTGAAAACTACACACAAGAAACTAAAGATTGTCCTCTTTCTATGACTTCTTACGAAATTTCAATCTGATGCTCAGAGAGAAAGTTATGATGATTTTCCCAAGGTAACCTATATAAGATAAGATGTAATTTAGAAGTCTGTAAAAACCCTAACTTCCTCGGATCATATATCCGAAAATATAGCGAGACAAGGTCTGAAATTTGGACCCGAGGTTTAGACCGATTTCTTCTCAAATGGGTTTTCTTTTAGCTTCTGAAACTTCGTAGAAAAAACGTTATAGCGAAAATTCCACGATGACCTGTTTTAGATGAAATTATGGAGCTTGCAAAAACTATAACTTCCTCAGATCATATCTCCGAAAATATAGCGAGACAAGATCTGAAATTCTAACCCAAGGTTTAGCGAGATTTTGTCTCAAATCTGTTTTCTTTTTAGCTTCTGAAACGTCACAAAAAAAAATTATAGTGAAAATTCCACGATGACTTGTTTGAAGCAGCAAAACCCTAGAATCCACAGCTCTAATACCAAATGTTATGAAACCAACTCAAAAAAAGATAGAAAAGATAGATCAACGCCTTAGAATTCAGCCTCTTCGATGGGGCATCCTCCTTTACATTACACAAATGAACAATTCTTGGATGATACAAATGACAAGACCTCCTTTCTATATATAGGAGTCTAAGGGGTCATAATATAATAAGAGCCGGCATAACAATAATAGTGTAAGGGCACAATAATAACAATAGTGGGCTTCTATGGGGCACAATAATAACAATATGGGGACTACATGGGCACAACAATATAATAAGGGGGTTGTACTAATAACAATAAGGGGTTACACTAGTAGTATAGGGACCTAACATTTTCATGATAAGTCCACATTGCATTCCTTAATGGGAGTCAGAGGTTTGTCCTTTATAAAAAATTAACACATATGTTTTGTTTCATATTGAAGTACAAACTCTAATCCTTTCATTAATCCTCTCTATCCTTGGGGCTACATTGACGAAGCAAGCTAGGACGAGGGTCGTGCTTGCGGAATTGGGTTTTCCTTTTTTATTTCAGACAAGCATTACTTTCATGGGAAATAAAACATTCGACCTAAGACTAATAATATGGGTGAGCTTAGAGCCCGTTATGCTTTCCATAAGTTACTAATTTTAGGAAATTTTTGGAGATTACAAGTTCTTGGAATTCAAAGTTCGTCATACTATGGATGCAAAATAAACCTCAAATTCAGAATTTGGGGTTAGTTGATCCTGCTGAGTTGTTAAGGGATGTTTTATGTCTCTTTCAAGATATCAATTTTACTCACATATTCTATGAGCATAACGTAATGATGGCAGGCTAACTCTCAAAGGATGTTGTACTTTTCTAACCACATTATGGTCTACTTAGCAAATACAAGGACAATTCTTTTTCCACTCAACTGAACTTGAACTTCATTTTCTTTATTGAATCATTTTGTCACATTGTTACATCTCTTTTTGTAAGTGATAAGATGTACTCATATAATAGAAATGTATTTTGAATCCATAGGATCAAATATACCTTAAAGAAAAATAGTACAGAAAGACGATTTAAAGGAACTTTAGAGCTACTTATAGTTTATGCAAAAAATCAAAATGCACTTTCAATTTTTTTTTTACTCTTATTATATATATATATATATATCGTCAGTGAAGCCCCAGCTTCACAAAAATCGCTGCTGGCTCATCCGCTTCTGGAGGGCAATCTCCTGCCCATATCGTTAGTGAAGCCCCAGCTCCCACTGTCCAGGTGGTTCAGGCCTCACTCGATGAGGCTTTGAAGTTTTCTGAAAGTGCCCTAATTTTCCGGTTCAATGGTTTTTGGCCGCGGCTGACAGCTCTCCACAATTGGATCTCAGAGGTATGGAAGCCTATCATTTCTGATGAAATTAATATCTACCCCTATGCTAGGGGTTTCTTTATATTAGATTTTGAAAATCCTGAAAGCAGACAATGTATTCTAGATTTCGGTCCTTGGTTTTGGGAAAAATTAGGCCTATTCATGAAGCCATGGAACCCATCATTCGATCCCTCTACAGCAGTCATAACCTCAGCACTAGTTTGCGTGAGATTGCCAAGCCTACCCTTGCATCTTTGGAATCTCTTCTCGCTAAAAGCCATTGGAAATTCAATTGGGAAATTTTACTGCAGGTGCCCAGAAATAGAGGAATATGTGAGAACCACCTATGCACACATCTGTGTGGAAATGGACTTTAGCACCGGATTCCCAGTTGAAATAAACCTAACAAGTAAAGACTATGTGTGGAACTAGAAACTCGATTATGAAAGTGTCATCTTCAGATGTCGATCTTGCTTTGAGACAAGCCATCTAGCTAAAAATTGCCCAAAAGCCTCCTAGAAAAATCCTGCTAGAAAAAACCACCACAGATCTACATGGTGCGAAGGAGCACAAAAAGAACACTACACTGTCATCAAAGAAGAATACTCTAGAGAAAACTTTGAATCACAAGAAACCGGGCAAGAAAGAAACAACTCTCAAGACAAGCAGGGAGAAAGCCCCACCCAACAAATCAACAGTTATGAGGATTTGAATACCGCACAAAATAAATCTTCATTTAACAGCGAAGCAGAGTTCCTAGACCAAACTTCTTCTCTGACTATCTTCAAAAGGACGAACACAATAGATCGCGAAGCTAAGACACTAATGTCCCAAGAACCAGAAGGGATGAAGGAGATGCAAGATAAAGGAAGTTGGAAGACCATAGAGAAAAAAAGAAAGCTACATCACCAATCTCAACAAGAAAAACGAGGAGCCAAATAATTAAAAACTAAGAAAATTATAGGTCCGATAGACCAGTTTGGTCTCAGTGGACGTTAACCACCACCACCACTATCATTATCATAATAAATTGAAATTTTAGAAGAGAAATTTACATGTTTAAGAATTTGATCTTTCTATATTATGAAAAATATGAAGTTAAAATATTTTTTCTATATGCTAATGGAAAAGGACACATTTTTATTATAAAATAAAATTACTAAAAATAATAAATACATAAATAAAAAAATAAAAATTAATCGTAAATTTTAATAAATTTATTTTTCACGTTAAAAACAATAATTTTATTTCTCCCCCATTATTTATAATTCATAATAAAATATTTTCTATATAAAACTAATTGAAAATATATAACATTTGGCCTATAAATCATTTCATGCAAACCCATTTAACATATTATATATACATTTTAATTTGCATTTGATAATTACATTTTTGTTTTCAATATTTTTTCTATATAAAACTAATTGAAAATATGTAACATTTGGCCCATGAATCATTTCATGCAAACCCATTTAACATATGTGTTTGATATGTACAATTTAATATAGTATATTAAATTGATAATTATGTTTTCAATATTTTGATGAATGATATTATTGTATAGTTATTATGATTAACGAAGTCAATCCCTTGAATTATAGATAAATATATGATATTTCATGAAAATATATAACATTTGGCTTATGAATCATCTCATGCAAACTCATTTAACATATGCTTTTATTTTGCATTTGATAATTACATTTTTGTTTTCAATATTTTGATGGATGATATTATTATATAGTGATTATGATTGAATTCAATCCATTGAATTTGAATTAGAGATGAATATATGATATTTTATGGTTTGTGATAACTTTATATATATATATATATATATATTATTAAAAATAAATTAATAAAGGAATGATTATTAATAATTGTTATTTATAATGGTAGATTGATTTATTATTTTTATCTAAAGAAAATGGAAGTGTCTATTGAGGTAGAGGAATTGCCTGGACGGTTAAAAGTTGATGGAATCTGGATAAAAAAAAAATTCAAAAAATCTTCGACTAATAGTGTTTGAATCATGTTTTTGATTGTGGAAATAGATTTAGCACCATCAAAAACTTTCTCGCCAACCAAAACCTTGAAATTTGACAACTGTAACCTAGATTTACAAAAATCCCATTCGTATTTTACCAAAATCTTACCGAAATTTCCATAATTTTCAAGGCAAAAAAATAATCTAATTAAACTACGGCAAAGAAAACCATACTATCTAAAATTTTCTTAGAAAATAAAATAAATTTTTACTCTTCAAAAATGCCTTTAGATTTTGAGCCATTAACCTTACCTTACCAATAAGCAAAAAAACACTTAATCAAGCAAAAAGATGCAATACAAACCCAACTTTTATATATATAATTTGTTATTAAAAAAAATACATATTTTTAATTTCTTATAAAGTCATTCAAGTTAATTTATAAAGAAATATGTACCTTATTTGATTCGAATTTATAATTTAAAAAAACGAGACAAATTATTACATGTTTATAACCAAAAAGACGAGGGCATATTTTTAAAACCGGATGAAATATTATTATTAAAAACTAAATGGTTGACAATGATTATTGTCCATAGAAAATTTTAGGGGCGAATGTTCGCCCTTTGGAGAAATTAAGGGGTTTTAAATTTTTAGTGGGCGAATATTTTGTATCATAGTACATTTTTACAAATCACCTCAAATAGCCCACCTTATTTTAAGGGAGAGGGTAAAAAAGGTAAATTTAGCCCTTGAAATTAGGAGTTACAACCTTCCATTCGCCCATTTTCAAGAATAGGTTTTATTTAAGTTAATCCATTCGCCCATTTTCAAGAATAGGTTTTATTTAAGTGAGTCCTATGGGCCAAAGGCCCAAATACCATATTTATAAAAGAGGTATGGTAAAGTAATAAAAATATAAATAAATGAGAGGTATGGTAAATAAATAAAACATTTTTTATATTTAATCGATAAGTCACCTTATATACATGCAAGGGTGTAAACAAATAAAAATATAAGTAAAGTGGAGGTATGGTAAAGAAATAAAACATCTTTTTATACTTACTCAAAAGGTATGGTAAATAAATAAAAATATAAAAAAACTAGATGCATGGTAAATAAATAAAACTTCTTTTTATATTTAGTCCATAACCCTCGTTCTATTTATGAAGGCTCAAGAAAAAGGTTTTATTTAAGTGAATCCTATGGGCCAAATACCATATTTGTAAAAGAGGTATGGTAAATTAATAAAAATATAAATAAACGAGAGGTATGGTAAACAAATAAAACATTTTTTTATATTTACTCCATAAGTCACCTTATATTTACGAACACTCAAAAAATGCGTTATATTTAGGTGAAACCTATGGGAAAAATATTATGGGACAAATACCATGGACTAGATTGTTATTAATACCATGCAAAAAAACATTATTAACCCTAATATTAGTATTAATAAAAATAAAAATGGCACATGGTATTGACCCATGGTATTCACCTGGAATGTAGCCTATTTAAATGGGGGAATTAAACCAACATAGATCCATCTTTACTCTGGATCTACTAACCCCCGAGAGGTATCAAATATCGTGATATGCAAACTAGCATAGAGTGAAAAAATATTTGATCTGATCAAGAGTAAAAATGGATGTTGTAATGTAATGTATGTTAAACATTTTAGCTTGGTTAAAATAGAAAATAAAATGAAAATCAACTATTAATTTTATTAATTTTTATAAATTAATAATAGTAATTTTTAAGCTCCAGGTTTATGATAACCCATGGTATTGACCCATGGTAATACCATGGTACTCATGTGAGCATAGACTATTTAAAGGGGAAATTATATCATCTTAGATCCATCTTAATTCTGGGTCTACCAATTGCTCAGAGGGATAAATAGATTTCATCCCCCTAAGAGTGGTAGATGTGGAGTTAAGATGGATATAGGTTGGTTTTTATGATAATGAAGATATTAAATAGACTTAGGAAATTATATTGTAAAAACATCTTAAGGTGAATGGTTAAAGCATAGACATTGGACAAGTATATTTGTATACTTCTGTTTTAAACTAAAACAAATCCAGGGCTAAAAGGAATGGATTGATTGCACTAGTCATCCTTCTATAACTTTCCAACATATGCTAGAGTAAATAGATTGTAATTTGGGTAATTTTTCTAATTGCAAACAGGAACATACTTGTGTATTGGCAAGGTGGTTACGAGGTCCCTAGAAGTGATGAATTTGAATTTTTCTTGGTTTTATATATAGTATTAGGTTTTTTCTCATGCTTTCTATGAATGGCACGGGTGAATTTTATCCTACACCCACTAGGTTATCGATATGTAATTTCGGTAATTTTGATTTCAAAATATATTTAAACAAATGCAATGATTTCATTTGTGTATTCAATAAACACAAGATTTTATAATTGAGTAAAATATTCGCCATGCCTGGTGAGAGATTCGCCAAAAAATTATACATACATATCATATTATTGATAAAATCGCCTTCCATTTTTCCTCTATACCATGGAGATTCGCCCATTTATTATACATCTAAATTTAGGGGGTTCTTAAAATTTTCCTTGTTATTGTCATTGTCTTCTCACACCAACTCAAAAGAAAATAGGTGATAATGATGATTGTCATTATATTTTTTAATTTTTATTATTTTAATGAGCAGAGAAATTTGAAAAATTAATTTTTGAATTTTATATTTAATAAATATAAAGATGATATTTTTATAAAACTATAATAATAATTCATAAAGTAATAGCTATATGTTTTTGTTCTTTAATAATTAGTTTTTTCCCTCATGAAGTTTGTTTGGAATTATAAGAATTTTTTAAAGTTTTAAGTTCATGTGTCTAATATGCTTTTCTAAATAGTTCTTTTCCAGTGAATTTTGTTTGGAATTTTATAACAAAAATTTAAATTTTAAGTTCATGCGTCTAATATGCATAAATTAAATATTTTTAGTGTATTAAATTTATTTATATATTTGAAAATTGTATATAATGTAGTTTTTGTAAAATAATTTTCAATAATAAATGATTTGAAAATATCTATAAATTTATTGTGTAATAAAATTGAATATATCTATATATATAGTCTCAGTGTTTTTCGACTGGAAAAATCGTAATCTTTCATTAACTTGAAAAATTACATATTATAGATGCACTATGCATATGCTATAGAGTCAGTCAGCCTTCTGTGGGCTTAGTATGTGATCTATAATATCAGTATATAACCAGAATCATCACGCAGGATGTTCGTTTATAGTTGTTCTATTTATATGTACATATTTGCCACGCAGGGCTCTGTAAAAAAGTTTTCAGTCCACTATATACAAAATATACTGTTCAAAGATAGCAAAAATGTTAGATATTGTATCTCATGGGCTAACCGCCCTATGGTAATGTGGGTCTATATAAGGTCGATGATAGTATTGGTATGCATTTGACCCGTGCTGCTCCTGGATCATCCACTCTCCTCAGGGAAGTGACGTGGCCTCCTTGGAAAGTTGGTCGGCACTGCTGTTGTGTTCCCTGTAGATATGATTGCAAGTAATGTCAATAAACTGAGCCTTCAAAATATTTATTTCATCCAATATGTTACTGAGTGTATGTGTGTGACAAACAGTAATATTGTTGAACCAATCTATGATGATCTTCGAATCTCCAAATATATGAATGTTCATGCAATGATGTCCCAATGAGAAATGCATGAGATGACGAAGAGTGATGAGTTCAGCGAAATTGTTTGAGCCAATCCCCAAACCCATCCGGACTTTATAGAAATGTTGATCATTGATGTATAAAATAAAACCACCCCCGCACCCCTGCTGCTGGGCAGCACCATCAAAAAATGCCCAAGGGGTACGTTTGTCAATAAGCAGAGGGTCGCGGGGTCTTCGAGTGCGAGGTTGGGGTGGCTCAGGCATATCATTATAAGCCGATATAATAAGAGCAGATAGATGCGGCCAGCTCACAGGTTTGTCATCAAATATAGTTTGATTCCGAGCCAGCCAGAGGTACCAGCTGATAATGATGGGGAGACTCTGTAGTTTAGATCCTTTATGTCGGTTATACCATGATTCCTAGGCTCTGTTAATATCATCTCCT
Organism: Pinus tabuliformis; assembly: GCA_031772625.1. Taxonomy (NCBI): domain Eukaryota; kingdom Viridiplantae; phylum Streptophyta; class Pinopsida; order Pinales; family Pinaceae; genus Pinus; species Pinus tabuliformis. Next base: position 815,257,419 of record CM062816.1, on the reverse strand, counting down.
TCCCAAGAACCCGAAAAGTGTATAGTTGTGGATACGGATTGCCACAGGTTCATCAAGGCTGTGCACTTCAGGAACATGTGAAGAATCGATTCGGTTGCGTTTTTGCATAGAGTGCACCAGGTAGGCCCGTAGATAGCTCTGTGCATAAGGTTCTCACCTGTGGGCACTATACCTTTTAGAATACACCAAAAAAAGAGTTATGTCCGTGGAGGCGTAGTGAGTTTCCATATTGCCTTCCACCAAAATGAGATCAGATCCGGTACCTTATGAGAGATCAGCGCTAAATACCCCGATTTTGGTGTATACATTCCGTGCTCAGATTGATGCCAAATAAGTTCATCCAGACCCTGTTTAATCCTAATGTGAGATTCTGATAAAGCAGTTATATAATCGGTCCATTCCTGGTGCCAGTGGGGTGGAAGATTGATCTGTAGTGCGGATTTCCAGCGCTGTTCTAAAATGGATGAATTGAGTGGATCCGCGATGTCAGTGAGTACTTTGATCTCGAGTGATTTTATGTGCTGTATGAGTGCCTCGGGTAATAGATGTCTGCCCCCACACCCATTCCATGGGTCTGTACCGATTCGAGCCAAAGATCCATCGTTGATTTTCCAAACCAGGTTATCCCTGATGAGAGGCATGGATTTTAGAAGTGCTTTCCATACAGAAGAGATACCGGATTTGGGCCAATTTGGAAGCCGGATCCAATCCATTATGTGCAGAGGCCAGATATATTTGTGATATGTGATGCTAGTCCAGAGATTATGACCTGTGAGTAACGTCCACCCCATTTTTGCTGCAAGAGCCTGTGCAAATGTGGGCAAGTCTTTTAATCCCCAGCCTCCCCATTTTTTGGGCAGTGCTATCTTCTTCCATCCCACCCATGCAAATATCCGTTTGTCCTGATTCCCATTCCAAAGATATCTGTTGCATAATTGATGTAACCTTGCCAAGATGTTCCTCGGAATCCATGCAAGAGCCATCCAAAAGACCGGTGTTGCCTCCAGAACAGATTTAACCAATACAAGTCTACCAGCTCTAGATAGATATCGGTGACTCCATATGTTTAGCCACTTTTCCAGTTTTGAGACGAGCCAGATCCAGTCAGCTATCTTTTGGCTGACAGGCTTGATCCAGAATCCTAAATATTTAAGACCACGATCTAAGGGACTATTGCAGAATGGAAACAGTTGTCGAGCAAATTGAGACTCATGGATAGAAGTTCTGGTAAGAATGATAGATGATTTTGAATGATTTGCGAGCATCCCAGTGGCAGATGAAAAAAGGGTGAGGATTTTCGAAAATGAGCGAGAGTCCCTGATGCTACCATCAAGGAAAATCATGACATCGTCTACAAAAAGAAGATGGGTGAGAAAGCAATCATCAGATATTTTGAGACCACAAAGATCCCCATTTCTCTTAGCTGAAGCAATCAATCAACTCAGACCATCCATAACTATCAGGAAAAGTAGGGGAGACAGAGGACAACCCTGTCTGAGACCTCGTTCAGAGTGGAAAAACTGAGATGCCGACCCATTGATCAGAACACTGAAGGTGGGGGTGGTGATGCAAGCCATGATCCAGGTAATGAAATTGATGGGGAAGCCCAGATGGATAAGGAGCATCTTGATGTAGAGCCAGCTGACTCGATCAAAAGCCTTTGCCAAGTCAATCTTTAGGATAATGGCCTTATGGTGTCTGGTCCAAATGGTGTGAAAGGCTTCTTGGGCCGAACCGATGGCTTCATGTATCTGACGATGTTCAAGGAAAGCAAATTGTTGAGGGGCAATATTACGGGACAGGATAGGTCTGAGGCGATTTGCAATGATCTTGGAGATGATCTTATAGAGCACATTGCATAGAGAAATGGGGCGGTAATCATCAAAGGAGGAAGGGGAGTCCGATTTGGGAATAGTCTCAGTATTATTCATGAAAATACAATAATTGTTATTATTATTATTTAATAAGAAGTTAGTATATATTAAATAATAACCATTAATAATATTAATGGATAGAAAAATATTATATTATAATTGGTAATATTAATTATTATTAATATTAGTTTTTATTAATTATTAATTAACAATAAAATAAACAAAAATAATTGATAAATATTAAAATAAATTTTATCCAAAATAATAATAGTATATTGAAATATCCTTGATTTGGGTGTGTTAGTGAAGGTGAGGTGAGCCAGAAGTGATGGGAGATGGAGGTGATAGGTACCACCCACTTGGGCCCAAGGACAGAGGGGACATCGAGAAGTGGGATACTGCGATAGTAGGGAGGGTAGCAAGAAGGACAAGGTAGGGAGGAGGAAGGTTCAGAACAAGGACATATGTGGGTGAGAATGGTAGGGAGAGAAGAAGGTTTAGGGGCAAGCGAGAGGGCAGGAAAAATAGAGATGGCAAGTGGCAGGAGCAACTGGAGGCACGAGGGAGTTAATGAAGGACAAAGATGGAAGCGTCAGAGGTTCATCATTCCGAGGAGAAGGAATGAAAGAATGGGCGGCAGGGAGGATTAGGAAGACATGTGGGAGGTGGGACGGAAGATAGCAGTGATAGCAGGATAAAACAAAAAGAGGCGAAGGCAATAGAGAAAGAGGAAAGTTGCATGTAGAGAACGAAGGTGAGGGAACGAGAAGAGAAAGGTGGTGGACGCAGGCCGGTGGATGTAGACGGGTCAACACAAACCGATGGTATGTAATCCTCAATGCCCCAAACATTAGAATTATAATAATGTTTAATTCAGAAGCATTGGGGAAGGGGGCTCGGGAAAACCAGGACTCGAAACGAGTCGAGACTAGAGGTTCCTGGAACTCTAACCTGGTCTGGAATGATACTGAAGTGGAGAGAAACAGTAAAGTTAAAAGGTCGACTTGGGAAGAGGAGCAGAGAGGGAATGAGGGCAGTCATGGAGGTAATGGGACTCCCATTAAGGGAGAGCCCAAAAAGATAACAGCCCCAACCAGGTGGTACCTGAGGCACGGAAGAGATAAATCAAGTAGCAGAGACAAAGGTGAGGGTTTCCCAAAGGCCTATGAAGAAAGGCTATGGATAGCCTGGTTCGCTGTGAAACCAAACCGGACTATCCAGAATAAGACCCAGGGGCTTTCCAGGGTCACAATTCGAGTGGAGATACCCGAGGGGAGAAAGGCTGGGAAGGGGAACCCTTTTGAAACTCAGAACAGGGATAAGGTTACCCATTGTAGAGACTCCTGTAGGACTCTAAAGGTTGACCAGCAAGTTGTGGGTAGCCGGGGAGAGATGAATCAGAGAGGAGAAAATTTGAGAGGCCGAGGAATGTTAACCCAAGAGCCGTCAGGGGGGAATCAGAGGGAGAAGGGGGGCAAACCCAAGCTGCCAGGACTTGGGTGAGAAGACAAACCCAGAGCATATAAAAATATGACAGTTTGGGGAGTATTCACACAGATTACTGATAATTCTTATGTTACTGTTATAGGTTTAATAATAATCCGAGTGCAACACAGTTTGGAGACCCGGATCATGCAGCACACTGTAGCGAGCATTCCTACAGAGGAGAAAGAAATGGGTGAAGAAAATCGCAGTCGGGACAAAGAAAGTATGGCTAGAGAAGGAAAAGAGGTGGCTAAATGAGGCAGCAGAGGAACAGGAAAGGTAGGGAAACGGACCACTGGGGGGATGCAACCTCCAGTAGAGGCCAATGCAAGCAAGGTAGGAAGACTAGAAAGGAGCACATGTAGACTCTTATCAGTGCATACATGGTTGGCAATACACCAGAGGTAAGAGCACAAATAGCTGGATGGGAGAGGGAACTCAATAACAGCATCACCAACCAGGGTATCGAGACAGAAGAGTGGGAATCCATGGTGCAAGATCTGGGGAACACCCGCAGCCGCCATACTCTATTCCGATAAACAATCAAGCAATACTGGGTTATGAAGAACATAATGGTCTGATCTATGACTCTCAATAAGGAATAGGTACTAAACAAGTGATAGGAGGTACAAGAGGAAACCAAATCGAAGGAGCCTAGCAGGGTAGATCTCTACAAGGAGATAGCAGTTGTTTAGATTCAACTCTATGAAAACAACCTAGCACTGAGTAGGATATAGAAAAGTCTACAAGATATGAGGAGAAGCGAGATGCCGGGGTCCAGCACTAAAGCCCCAGCCTTGGTGGAGTCCTCGGATGATGAGTAAAACAGGGTGCAAGACAAAATTTTGTTTTTATGATGAATAGCATTTACTTTGCTAAGTTGATGTTTATTGTAGATAGAATATCAAATGTTGCATGGATGGTAGAAAAAGACTTATTTAAATTCTGCACATCTTTTAACCATGACAGGTGGCCAACCTGGTTTCCTACGGGTAGGTTGAGGCCACCTGATACTATTGGAAAAACTTGATTATGGTTGGATAATATGAATAGAGAAAGTACTACTAAGCTTACAAAAAAAAAATTAGTTTTATTGAAAAGGAAAAGTTATAAATACTATTCAATACATATTATTAACAAAGGCTAATAACAAATATCAAATTCCATTGATGATATTCTAAATCTAAAATTATTTATATAATGACTATTTAATATTAACAAAAGGAAAAAAATATAATATTACTTAAAATAAATAAATAAATAAAATTAGTTTGTAAAGTTTCACTCAACTATAGTAACTGAAACTTAGTAAGTGGTTAAATGTCAAATTATGAATGATAATCAACTGAATTGATAAAATTTATGGCAGCGAGAAAAAAATCATTAAGAATCTATGAAATGTCCTCAATTTTAAGAGCCCAAGGAGTAGGATAATTTGAAAAATCTTAATTGTTGAACATAATCTTTCCCTATATTTTTCGATCTGATGATGAAATAAGAGACTACCTGTTGGGTTGATAATCTACATTCCATAAACCTAATTAGTCATCTCTATTAAAAGAAACTGAATGCAAATGTTTTCCAATAAAAAATACAACACATAATACTATTAACTTAATATAATTAATAGATAGCCCATTGGGCGTAGAATAGACAGATGGAGTGTATAGTTAAGTCACTCTATGATGTGAAGGTCACCGATTCAAAAATCTATGGGAAAAAAACTGGTCATATTAAGGGTTGGTGTGGTCCACGATAAGTGTGATCCCCGAGTGACTTTGATGACTTAGATGCCCCTAGGTCATGGTTTCTCAAGCCATAAGTTAAGCTTGATGTAATCTCTAAAAAACTCACAACTTGACAAACAAACAAAAATATAACTAATAGATAAAATGGTTTCCTTCGGAAAAAGATAAAATGGTTTCAATACTAACCAATACAATATTTTTTAATATAAAAATAATTTTAATCCAATACATATTACCAACATGGAAGGAATTTACAAATATGTAATCCAAATCCAAATTCGATATACACAATCTACATGGAAGGAATTTACATATGACAATGCGTGTGTCATTGCCCATACGGAAAGCCCTTCTTGTATGCCAAATTTGACAGAAGAAAATGTCTATTTTCTCATGTGTGACATTAACAATGGGCTTCCAGGATTTCACATGCTCTCCTTCCATGTTCTAGGTGTAAATGGATACCTGTTGAGGAAATTACATATTTGATCATTGAATAACTTAGAAGTTGAGACATTAAGATAAATAATATCAATATTGTGAATGTAAACTATATGTTTGTAACTCATCATATAATCTCGCAAAAAAAAATAAAAATCCACTCTCTATATCAATATTATGAATGTAAATTATATATTTCTAGTTCTTCATATAATCTCAAAAAAAATGTAGTGTTTCACTACTTTTGCAATGAGAAAACCTTCAATTCAACAAGCACATAACTTAAAAGCAATGCTCAACATGTATGCTCTTAGCCTAATGGATAGGACCAATGTACTCTAACCTGCAGTTATTCCTATGTAATTAGTTCAGTTATGGGATAGCCAATAGAATGTGCTAAAAAAGATAGTTTCACTTTCACGGAAGGACCATGACATCTTAGTCCCTACCACTCTTAATAAGTTGAAATCATTTTTTCATAAAAATTGCAAATTGATATATGAAATAGGAAAATCAATTGTCAACTAAGCTGCAAGGAGTTTCTTAAATTTTGGTGGGTAGTAACCACTAGTAAGTTTACACATTTACATTTTTACTCCTACTTATTAAAGTGCTAAACAACACATAAATAATGATGTGCAAACTCTTGGTAAGTATATTTATTTACATCTTGTTCCTATCTATTTTTTATGTAAATACTTGCCTAAATTTTCAAAGATTTTAATTTTTGCTAGTTTTCTTATGAATCTTAACAATGAAAAATCACACCACAAATATACAAAATTGATGGTATAAATATTGCAACTATATCCAAAAATTATGGGAGAAAAATATGAGACAACAAAATTCCAAAAGAAAATAAAAATCTAATAATGAAATTGTTACAGTTATAAATTATCCCATACTAAAGTTTACTATAAATACTGCGTTTTATGTTAAAAATTTTAATTAAATAATTTTCATAATAATATTTTTTTATTTGATTTTTTTTTTCAAATAATATCTATAACTATATTAAAATTATTGATAATCTTATAATTATAATAACATATTTAAATTTAAATTAATAATAATAATAATTATTATTATTATTATTATTATTTTTATAATAGCTAAAATATTTAATTTTAGCTTTGAGGTTTAGTTCAATTTATGGAGTTCAAAGTATCATTGTTATTGAGAGGTTAAGAATTTAATTCTCTAAACACCCTTGAGAGTGAATTACATGATTAAGCCAACCAAAGTAATTTTTTTAATCAATAAATATGTTTAATACAAATATTCCATAAACATAACATTATAGATCTCCTAAATATATGAATCAAATAAAAAATATATATATATTTTTTAATTATTTTGAATAATTCATATTCATAATTCTCTGGTTCAAATCCCTTATGAATACAAATATTCTGTGTAGCAGATTAAAAAATTAATTTTATTATTTTTTATAATATTTTAAATAATCAATATTGGTATACTCTAGCTCAAATACCTGGACTAATTTTAATATTTTGGGTAAATCTTTTCACTAATCTTGAAATAACGTATAAAAGTTGAAGTTAGAGTGACGGCATGAAAGTTGACCCATCTTAATTTTACGTGTAAATATTGTGATTAATATTGACATTGTGATATTGTATATAAATCCTTTGACTAATCTTGACATTGCGTATAAAAATTAAGATGGTAATGAAAGCTATGAAAATTAACGAATTTTAAGATTATAATGAAAATTTGGAGAATTGAAATTTTTTTTCTCGCCAAAGAAGTCTAATTTTATTATCAATTGAAATAAAATTGCATTAGATACATGTTTAACATGTATTTATAGATAAAGGATCATATGGATATGATACTTTAATGGCTTAATGTCTTCATGATTGAGAACACAAATAAAAATAATAAATAAGATTGCATAATGGCTAGAATAATTAAAGAAATCGTCCACTTTTTCTTTTTTCCCCTTTTTTCATTTTACTTTCTTTCATACCTTTCTGGTAGGTTAGATGATAGTTAGAGTTGATTCCCTTAGATTTGCTACAAGGATGAGTTCATTTTCTGATTTTCAACTCACGAATAAATGTAATCTTTTAGTTCCTCGTGTCACCTTGTTCTTTGTTGTTGTTGTTTCTTGTACTATGGGGATTGATGTGACTGCCATTTGTGCGTTCTCGTTTAGATTTATTGGTTGTGGAGGGGGATTCCCCTATGCTTCTATTTCATTCATTCCCTCATTTTCTTTGTTGGGGTCCCTTTGATCCACCTCTTCTTCATAATTAGAAGGAGGGGGATCATGGGATAATTCACAATTCTTTGTTTTTCATCGCTTTCCTTTCCTCTTATTTGCCGGTCTTTTGGCCAAAGGGAAGCTATCTTGTAGGTGTCTGGTTTAGTTGCATACAGGACATCTAAAGGTCTTCTTTCATAATCTAATCTGTGTGTCCACTAGAAGTATCTGTTGATTAGATGAATAAGATATGACAACCCCTTGGTAAGGTTGATCTCTACATAAATGTGGGCATAAGTAAAAAAAAAAACCCTTTTGTAACTACCACCCCTCCTTAGGTACCTCAATGAAATGGTTGATACTCATAATCTAATTCCTCTTGTACCGTTAGAAGAATGGTATAAAAAAAAAATCTTTATCTTTTATCTTCATTCTCCTTGTTAAGGAATGAATTTATCTAATTCAGGATTGTGGCTCCTCCCTTCTTTCATAAGCACCATGACTCAGAACTAAAAAGCTTCATTTTGTTAACCTATGATTAACCCTTGCACATATAGGTGTATAGGAGTGGAGTCCACAGAACCCTCACCATGGTCTTGAAAACCCCATTATATGTGAATACATGCTTATATATATATATATATATATATATATATATATATATATATATGCACACATTTTATTGGCTTACTATATGCTTTTTCTCCCTTATACGATGGTCCCCATGCCTTAAATCTATTCCCCAACACCTATGAAAACTCACCACTTCACCATGCTACAACCGGTGGTCCCCACTATCCACTGGACCCATGCTACCTACGAGACGTGTAATTTTTGGGTGAATCTTCCTACATCTGAATAGTGCACTAACTGAAATCAACTCTGAGAGGGTAAGGTGCAATATGGTTATGAGGGAGGTCACCCCTTGGAATGCGCAGTAAGTGGAAATCACCGATCACTAGATCAACGACTCATATTTACTTTGAAAGGGGTCAATCCCATTTCCAAACTCTCTAAGGTGCCCCTCGAAAGAGGGTTTTAGTTTCTAGTGCAACCCTCGTGGTTTTCTTACATATGCATGACGTTAGATTGGGGCCCCACCTCTCCAGCCCATCCCACTATGCTAGCCCACCACACCAGCATGAAATTTTCCTCCTGATTCTTTTACCCGTTTCCCTCCTTTATATCACCGAGATATGTAATCATGTTGCTTTCATCGCAATGCTTTCATCCATTACCCTTCTTTAACCATCCAGGGTGGGTCCCTTCGGGACATGTCAACCCAACCCTAGCTTCCCAGTGACTACTTCTCACCTGCTCCTTTGTGTGTCTTCTAGGTGGGACCTTTGGGACACATTATCTTGACTTCTGCTATCTCAGTGCTTTGAAACAACCTCCCCTTCAAAGTTACAAGGTAATGGCCTATGGGATGAGCTGTTGAGTGGGATCCATTCCCAGCCAATGGGGATTCCCACTGCCTCTAAGCTACAAGCCTAGCTAGCCTAGCACTAAACTACCCCTACCGCTCCTTTAGGTTGCTAATCAGAGCTTTTGAAGTGTGGCCTCTTAGCCATGTAGTCTATGGTCCATACCTCTACATGACTCTTGCTCCTGATTGGACCACGATGCTACAATGTTGCGGCTCATCATACCGAGTCACAATGGCACCACATCATCATTCTCCTCTGAGATGAGCTTCTCTTTTTAACTCACAGGATTAAGGCCTCACGGATGAGTTGTCACATGGGCTCCACTCTAGCTAATAGGAAGACTCCCCGCCTCCAAGTTTGGAGCCCAGCTAGCCTGGTGCCCAATCATCACTAACGTTCCTTTTGATGTAAAAAACAACCTCTGGGATATTGCCTCTGGGCCACGTCACTCCGTCATTGCCCAATCATGGTAAGGAAATATCTAGGCATCTAATCAGGGGCTTCCACAGATAGGGTTTTGCTAAGCCAATTGCATAAGTTTATCCAATCAAACTATAATTTGGGTTCTCGCCCAACTTCACCGTAATGCAACTTTGTGCCAAAATTTTCCCTTCGAGCATGGATTTACTTACGACATAGAAGCAATGACCCTACTATCATATGGATCTATGCCAATGTTCCATGGTGGCTACTATGACTTATTAAAGTTCTCACTGGTGCTACCCCTCCTGTGCTTATGCTAGAATCTCTCTTCCCAGGTCCACAGGATCCATTAGGCACCATGATGACCACACGAAGACTAGAATTCTTTAAAAGGATGAGGAAATCCTTCAAAGGGATCAAATCTAGGCATGTGTCCTATGGACAAGAACTTAATGGTGAGGTTCTCAATTTTCAAGAATTCCCCACTTATGGATAGGAAATTATGTGCATGACAGCACTAGTGGCCTTTTAGCCATTCCTATCCAAGAACTTCTAGTGAACTCCTGAAGGTCCTCCAGCTCTCCTACCACGTGTCAAGGAGCATCGTGTGGTTCATTGCAACCTCACAATAAAGACTACCCTTATTAAGGGTCTTAAGAGAATTTAGCTATTAGCAGTGGCACACATCCATCCCTCCTAGAAAAGATGCTAACACTTCGAAAAGACATGGCCACCATCAATAATTTAGGAAACAAGAAACCACATCCCCTCACCACCAAGGTGTAGCACAAATGACAATGTCCGACATGAGGAGATTCAACACCAATACTGTTACAGAGAGAATACATAATACTCAAAATGCAAGGCTAAGGAAGCCTCTGATGTAGAGTCACAGTTATGAACACTAAAAGAGGAAGTAATCCTTAGCCTTAACATAACGGCTCATAAACTATAATATGGGCTCATACCCAATGTATACACACAGACCTTGTCCAAACAGGTTGTCTCCAATGTAATCATTTTATATTAATAAAATAAATCCTTATGTCAATTTTTGCCATGGCTTAGATTAGATCCTCATGGATCCTTTCATTTACTTTATACATTGCACGTTATGTTATTTATTGCAAGCTATCAACAACATAGTCTAACATTTCACATAGAATATCATTTCAATCCACAAATGCAACATAGTTCTTATTATCATGTAAAGGAATTTCAAAATACACCATTGATTATCATAATATCTAAATGTAGTCATAAATATTGATGAGCAACACCATTTCAATCCAAAATTTCACATACCTTCATTGTCAGTTAAGAAAATGCAAAAGAGCACTTATCTTGTAACTTGAAACGAAACTAAGTTTGGGACAAGGACTCTCCACCCAACCTTAGACGGTTGTAGCCAAGGTCACTTGCAGTTGTCACCCCAAAGCTGGATTCCAAGAACTGAGGGACTTTACTTAAGGGATGAAATCACCAACTTCCAACTGAAACATGGAATCTGAAGGACCTCCTTCCTCCACCCTCCATATACCTAATGGCCACCAATAAAACACACAGGGAATCTAGAGTCTTCTTCTCCAACCAATCAAAAATAGGGAATACAGAGACTTCTTCTCCACCCAATCAAAAACAGGGAATCTAAACGCAAGTTTCCTCCCCTTAAGAATGTCAAGGAAATCCAAAGAAGAAAGTCTCCAGCCAAGAGTGTCAAGGGAATCCAAAGAAGCCAATCTCCACACATAAGCAAACATAGTGGTTCCACCTACTTTGGGGAATCCTAAACCCACTATAATATTAGAAACAAGAAAGGATTCAGAGGCCCTCCCTCAAAGAATCAAAGGAACAACCTTCCACCCTAGCCATCAATGGAATCCAAAGAAATCTCATCTCCACCCTTTGGTTATACATGGAATCTAGAGGTCATTGTTCCTCATCAAAGAGAGACCTTCTTCATTCCAACCTTGCCAACTGAATTGAGATCATTGTCTTTACTTCTCTTCTGCAATCTTCTTGTTGTTCCTCCTCCTGCATTGTTCTCTGGTTGAATGTAGATTGAGTAAATGAATGAGCCCCCCTGAATGAGGTTGAATCCCCCTATTTTCCTTTTCCCTCTCTTTTCTTTCATGTGTAGGGATTGACTTTCCATGTCCTTGCTTCTGGCACAGTCCATCATCATAAATTTCCTTCCCTTCTTGCCTTGCAATTAATTTCCAAGGAAACATGGGTTGTGTACTTCAGCTTCAACCCCACTTAATTTAGGATACCCCCTTTATTAAGGCACACTAGTTAGCCTTTAATGGTTGTTATAACAGTTCAACTTTTCATGCAGCAAAGAAGCCTTGTGTATCCCAAGCAAGAAACCTCCTCAACTCTAGAATCCATGTCCCTTTGACCCATCCTAGTTCAATGTATTTTTTCAAAGGTATTTACATTTCATTTTCATGAAGAACTCGGTTTGGTGCTATCACAAACCCCTCCCCCTTTAAGGAATATTTTCCTTGGTGTTCTTAGGCTCATATGAAACACTGGAAACAAAATAAAACACATACTACCTTATGGAACTTTAGATGTACAACTCTATATAGTATTTACAAATATATACACATTTTCTTCAACCAACAAAAAAATAATTATATGCTTCTCTCATGGAGTCAGCCATTTCCTAAGTGGCTTCCTTGGCCCAAAGTGCCTCCACTACACTTTAACTTTCTCTATGGCTTGATTTCGGAGCTTGAGACTCCTTTAGTATAGAATGCACTATGGCTCTAGCTGGAACTCTTCCTATGGTTCCACCTATAGCACTACCCAATCAATCAGATGATTAGAATCCTTCACATATCTTTTAAGAAAAGAAACATGGAAAACATCATGAACTTTAAATGATGGAAGTATGTTGGCATTATGGCTAATATTTTTTCCTTAATGGCAATCTACATGTCAACTATGACCTTGATGTCAACCTAGATATAATATGATGTCAACCTGAATGTCAAATGTCTTATCCTTGATGGAAAATTGTCACATGATGTCACACTCTTGTTATGCCCAACTAGTCTATGGATGGATGATGACTACAAAGATTTGTTGAACTATTGCAAATGATATGAATACTTGTACATATGTTGCAGAAGATGAGGAAGAGTTTTGGTGGCATAGTCACAAGTTGGATTTAAAAAAGAATGTAGAATTTGAAGTTTTAAAAATATATGCTACTTTCCTACAACAATGTCGAGTACATATGCTACTTTCCTTTAGCAAAGTTGCATATGCATCTTGAAAGTGAAATTCTCAATTTGTGTGTGCACATAAAATACCATGAGAATTTTCCATGGTAATTTCACATGGTTTTGTGATGCCAACATCTATTTGTTTTTGTCAACAACTACCGACAACATTTACGAATGGATTTTCCTATGTTATTGGCAAGGAAAATGGCTATATAAGGAGAAGGAGATCAAGGAGCTATTTGTCAATGTAATGGATTAGTCATATGTGATAGACTTAAGAAAAATGGCTTGGTTAAGAAGTTCTTGGTGAATTGAAATATCTACGGAGATCCCATGCATGATTAGTGCCTATATATGAAAGTTTTCTTTACTACAGTCACTTATATATTTGAGGGTTTGTAATTGATGCTTGGTGATGATAGTGGATGAATTCTATATTATTTGTTGTTGTTTTTCAATGATGTCCTGATCAAGATGGTTAATATGTGACAGTGTTAATTGGACTAATTTTGTTATGTCTTGGTATAGTGATCAGTGATAATACTATAGAAGTGTGGTTGGGTATGGTTTTGGAATTTGTATTCAATGATAAGTGATTAATTCAGTAATTTGTGTTTGGTTCAGTACTTGTATTCAATGATTTAGTCATTGGTTCAGTGGTATAGTAATTTAATTAGTCAATGGTTCAATATTCAATGATTTGACATCTGTACCCAGGTTTTATGCACATGAAATGCGTATATACGTGAATATCTCTCAAAACAAACACATATATATTCTGAAGTCAATTTGATCATCGTTTGGAATGACTACTCATTGGTTTTGTGTTGTCTGTCTCGTATCTAATAGTGTAGTTAATTAGTGAATGGTTTAGTAGTATCTTGATTTGTTGATTGGTTTTGATTTGATCAGTCATTAGTTGATTATTATCTCGGTTTGATTAGTAATTGGATGATTTGATTTAGTATTTTGTTTCAGAGTCGTTACCGACTTAGAGTAGAATGGTTATTAGTATTGAGCATAATGTTGGTGTGGGTCTAGTTTGAAAATATGATGGAAAGTGGCCTATAAGTTTTGATGGTTGTTTGAGATAGGTGGATCCAGTATGAAATATTGTGAAACACGGTCCATGAGATGTTGAGGGTTGTATCCTTTAGTGAGGGGGTAGGAGCTCCCTTCTGGTAGGAGTTGGTAAACGAGATTAGGGTGTTATAGCTCCCTTCCAGTGGGTATTGGAGAACTAGTGGAGGTTGTAGCCTCCTATAGGTAGGCGCCTGAGTGCTAGTAAGAGTCCGCACGAATGCAAAATTTTCAGGAGAGTTTTGATTATAATAAAGGGAGAAGACATAGATGAAAATAGCTTTTCTCCCACATTGGGTTTCAACCTAAAATCTCGATGTCCTTGTGTGTTGATGTGTTGATTATGTGTGATGGTTTATTTTCTCTTATTTCTCATAGTTACTACTTAATTAATTGACAATGAAATATTGATGTAATGATTAAAGTAAACATATGATGAAAATTATGAAAATTTAATGATATCGATATACATAGTTTTAATTCACTAAAGGCGCATACACATGCAGGTTGTTTGAATAACAATAGCATATAGAATTCTGAATTTGACATTGAAGGTTAAAGTGAAATTAAAAATACTGATTCACACCCTCCCCCCGCTCTTAATATTTTTCCTAATAATTGCAATCAGAGTAGGTCCCTTAGAAGAAGCTTAATCACTTAAAGGGATATCTAACAGGAGGAGAAAAATGGAAGGTGGATTTTCTACAAAGTCACATTTGTTTAATGGAACTAACTTTATGTTTTGGAAGGTCGGAATGACATTGTATTTGCAAGACTAGCAGCTTATGTATGGGAAACTGTTGAAGGTGGATATAAAAATCCAGCTTCCATTCCCATAGATGAAGTAGGAAAGAAACAATATGAGAACAATAGAAAGGCATTATATGTTATCTTCGGAGAATTAGTTGAATCCAAGTTTTTGAAAGTCATGCAGCTAAGCACCACAAAGGAAATATGGGATAAGCTTGTACAAAGCTATGAAGGTGACACTGAGTTAAAAAGTGTTAAAATTCAATAATACAAAATTCAATATGAATATCTTAGAATGCATGATGATGAAATCATTGCAATTTTTTTCCATGGAGTAGACAATATTGTTAAAAATTGAGAGGTTTTGGCAATAAAATTGAATATGTTGTTTCTGAAAATATTTTGAGATAACTAACCCCAAAGTTCATTGCCAAAGTATCTGCCATTGAAGAAATGTGGGATTTGAAAAGTCTGACTCTAGAAAAAATTCATGGGATATTGATTTCTTATGAGATGAGAAAAACTGGGAATACATCAAAGATCAAAGAAGATGAATTCAAAGCCACATACAAATGAAAAGAAAAGGAAGAACCTAAATATACAAGATATTTCAGATGAGGAAGAAGCAAATTTTGGGAAGAAGTTGCAAGTGGGAATTGGTAAATTCAAAGGTAATCTTCCCTTTAAGTGTTTTATTTGTGGAAGAGTAGGTCACTATGCATATAAATGTCCATATAAAGAAAATCATATCAAGAAAGAAAAGGAAAATGATGTTTACAAGAAAAAATGGCAAAAATAAGTTTTCTACCAAGAAAAGTTTTCTAATGAATATAGTCAAAGCACATATTATGATGAGGGAGATTCATATTCATATTATAACACCATATACAAAATACTTATGGCTCTTGAAGATCAATCAACTAGTGAATCAGATAGTTGTGAAGAAGATGATTTAATGAAAGCGTTGAAATAAATTGATAGACTAAGGAATGCAAATCAAAGAATTGGAAACATAAGAAAATAGTATTGTCAAAGAAATGAACTTGCTGAAGTCTCAATTAGAAGAAACCAATAGAAGAACAAGAGGCTTAGCAAAACAACTTCAAGAAAAGGAAAGAAATTGTGAAAAGTTAGAAATAGAAATCGGGACTCCAAGGGAATATTATGAGAAAACAAACAAATGGGTAAAGCCATTTGAATCACTCGAAAATATAATTAATGAACAATGATCTCCTCGAGTCAAGACAGACATTGGATACAACCACAAGGTTTCAGATCCACAAGTTAATAAGGACTCACAAAAGAATGAATCAAGTCTCTCATCAGATATGAAAACTTAAAGATCAAAGAAATATGTATCAATTCCTTCAAGATCATTTCCCAGGTATAAAAGATGGTTTTATGGATATTGTTTCACTTGTAACTCATTTGGGAATAAGGCCAATAATTATACGTCAAGCGGATGGAATGGAAGCTCACAAGCCTCTGGTTACATGAGATGGTTTAAGCATCACAATTTTGAACACATGATCAGAAATTACAAACATAATTGGAAGAAGAAGGAACAACAATTAGAGACATAGGGAATATTGTCTCTACTGGAGTCCCTTGGTCTTAAAGCATACTTCTAATAGTGAATGCAGAAGTAAATGTGAGGTACATAGCCTCATGGAGAATAGATAATGACTATGATCTCAAGGGGAGTTACGCATGTGTATCTTGATTCCATATGTTATTCTTTTGGTGATGTTTCATATGATGAAGTGACTGTGACCAAGAATATACATGGCATGTTCTGGGGGATATGTTGCTAAGAAAAACCATTATTTTACATTTTGTATGTGTTTCTCATGAATTACAGTCACATATGCACATGGTTCTTGACTTAGATAGTTGTGTATGCTTCTCAGCAATGATAAAGATGTGGCACAAAGTTAGCGGGGACTTCTCATATGTTTCCAACATTTTATTATTGGCATTATGGTTCTGAAATTGGTTTACTACAGTATGTTGATGATTCTCTTATGCTACTAAAGAATGTATGAAAGAGTACTGGTTCATAATGAGTGATGAGTTGTTGCATAATCTTATTGTTTTTGTTGATAGGTTTCTTTGTTGTTGGTGAGAAGGATATAATGTGATCAAAATTGATGATGAAGAGTTGGCATAGGTTCAAGGGGAGACTATTCTATGCTTCTAATGATTGATTGTTGGCATTATGGTTTCTTGATCACTCCTTATTGCATGATGTTTTCGATGATGAGTTCATGGTTATTATTGTTTTCATCAATCTTATATCTCACTACCGGAAAATATATGTGTTGTTGAAACTATGTCATGGGTTATTAATGATGCTTGAATTAGATGTGATGAAATTATGGATGGTGCCTTATTATGGTTTTTGTTGTATAAATATTGATGCAATTGATGAGGAAGATATGTATGCTATGGTCATTATTAATGTTGATTGATAATCAATATGTTGTTGATCAGTTTTATTCTACTTAATAACTTATGATGTTGGAGGTCCACATTGTTTTCACATATGTTTTTGTACATGTTGCCTATGGTGTTGTGGTCCAATAGATTGACATGTTTTTGTTTCTTGAGGATTGTGGCTCCTTCTATATGTGGAGAGGTTTTTTTGACATTGATGGCATGAGGTAAAGGGGATGAGTTTCTTTTGTTGTTTTAGCCACTTGTTGATGATATTGAAGAGTCTGTTGTTACTTTTTATTCTATGCCTAATGATATATTGCTTCTTGATGATGAGCATGTTCATGTTGTCATCATTATAACATTTATGTTGTTTTTGTTAGATGATTATGTTTGATATGCCTATGTGGAGTATATGCATAGATTATTGCTCATGGATAGCTTGTATTTGATTCATATCATTGTATTGGGATTGCATATGGGATATCACACTTGTGTGCATTTGTAAAAGCCATGCATCTTTATTGTTTTATCTTGCTAGTGCACTGGTCATGAAAAGATCCATGTGGTAAATGTTGTAAAATTTAGTCATGTGTGGGCTATTGGGATCAAGTCCCGTAACCACATTATTTTGGGTGATTAATTGGATCATAGAGTCATTGGTTATAGTTTAGGTCATATTTTCTTATGGATAGCCATGTATCTAAGTGATAAATCATTATAATTATATTACATATTGCTAGAAGGTCCAACATATGCTTGGGAGAGCATGTTCAGTATGAAAGGTCATGATGGTGTATATGAGTTCTTTGTTTCACATCAATAGTAGAATATTTACAGTGTTGATCTCTACAAGGGAGTAATTATATCATTAGGGTTCTACCCTTTGCACTTGATATCAAAAGGGGAGAGAAGACTTGGTGTTTGCAAAAGGTTGCCATCAAGTCCAAAGGGGGATATTGTTGGCATTATGGCTAATATGCTGTCCTTAATGGAAACCTACATGTCAACTATGACCTTGATGTCAACCTAGATATAATATGATGTAAAAAAATGTCAAATGTGTTGTACTTGATGGCAACTTGCCATATGTTGTCACACTCTTGTTATGCCTAGCTAGTATATGGATGGATGATGACTCCAAAGATTTATTGAACTATTCCAAATGGTATGAATTTTTGTACATATGTTATAGATGATGAGGAATAGCTTTAGCAACTTAGTCACAGGTTGGATTTTAAAAAGATTGAAGAATTTGAAGTTTTAAAAATGTATGCTACTTTCCTTCAACAAAGTCACATATACATCATGAAAGTGAAATTCCCTATTTGTGTGCACACATAAAATAGCATGAACATTTTCGATGGTACCCATGTTTTTTTTACGCCAAAATCTATTTGATTTTTTCAACAATTACTGACAAAATTTACGAAAGGATTTGCATGTGGTATTGGCAAAGGAAAATGGCTATATAAGGAGAAGGGGATCAAGGAGTTATGTATACAATGTAATGGATTATTCATATGTGATCTGCTTAAATAGAATGGCTTGGTTAAGAAGTTCTTGGTGAATTGAAATATGTATGCAGGTCCCACGCATGATCAACACATATATATGTTAGTTTTCTTTACTACAATCACGTATATATTCCAAGGTTTGTAATTGCTTCTTGTTGATGACAATTGATGAATTATGTATTTTTTGTTGTTGTTTGTCAATGATATCTTGATCAAGATGGTTGATATGTGACAATGTTAATTGGATTGCTTTGGTTGTGGCTTGGTATAATGATAAGTGATAATGCTACAAAAGTGTGATTGGGTATGGTTCGAAATTTGTATTTAGCGATCTGTGATTAATTCAGTGATTTGTTTTTGGTTCAGTACTTGTATTCAATGACATAGAGTTTGGTTCAATGGTACATTAATTTAGTTAGTCATTGGTTCAATATTTAGTGATTTAAGATCTATCTGCAGGTTTTATGCACATGAAACGTGTATATATGAAGATATCTCTTAAAACGTTCGTGTATATATTTTGAATTCAATTTGATAAGGGCTTACAATGACTCCACATTGGTTTTGTGATGACTATCTGGCATCTAATAATGTGGTTAATTAGTATATGGTTGAGTATTATTTTGATTGGTTGATTGGTTTTTATTTTATCAATGATTGGTTGATTAGTATCTTGGTTTTATCAATAATTGGATGTAACAACCCCACCCATGGCCTTCTCATAAAACACAATGTAAATATTTTTCTATATGTGAAATTTGGAAAAGGGGTTTGAGTCAAAGGGACATGAATTCCATAGCTAGAGGGAGAGGATACATTAGAAGTAAAAATCTAGAAGCAGACAGGGGAATACACCCATTCGAACTCAGGTGTGCAAGAGGCAGACAAAGAAGGCAAAAAATATTTGGAGCATCTAACAAGAGCAATTGGCAGGAAGCTTTAAAGAGAAGACAAGAGAAGGGGATGGTTCTCTGGTTCCTTGGAGGCTATGGGTTGAGTTGTTAGACCCTGGATCAGTGTAATCGCTTGGGGTCCCTAGAGGCTATGTGTTGAGATAGGATCCCTAGATCCATGTAACAACTTGGGTCCCTAGAGTCTATGGGTTGAGATAGAGGTCTTCGGAGCCCTATAAGGACTTGGGTCCCTATAGGTTGTGGGTTGGGATGGAGTCTCTAGAGCCATGTAACAACTTGGGTGCCCTGGAGGTTGTGGTTTGAGATAATTGACTCTAAATCCATATAAAAACTTTCGAAGAGGTCATCCAGAAGAAACATCAAAGGAAGATATGATTGATGACTTGTGGTTACTACATTATTGTAACAGTGGATTATGGACTCCATAGAAGGGGGTGAATCCCTATGTGAGCACTTGGGGGTGAGGTGGAGCACCTCTGGACTCCCTATGTTGTGGAAGAAAGCATTAGTCAATTGGTTGGTTTGAGGAAGGAGACCTCTAGAGTCCCTGTTTTGGTTGGCAACTAGTGATTTAACCCTTTAAGTAGGAACCCCCCTTAGACTCTGGAATATGGATCGAGGGTGATAGATGCAAGTAAGTGTGGCTAAAACTGTCTATGGTTGGTTTGAGATTCCTTGTCCTAGACTCAATTTCCCTTCAAGTTTAAAGATAAGTATCTTCTAGTACTTGCTTATTTGTTGATGAACCATGATGTATTCTTGATTATGGTAGTTCTAGATTATGGAATTGTATTTGTGTTATTTATGTATGAATATTTTGATGCATTTTTATACATAAACGATATTGATGGACATGATGAATATATATACATGTGTGTGTGTGTGTTGTTTCTATGGAATGATTGATACTATTAAATAAGCTTAGTTAGCATGAGCTTCTGAAATGGAAATAAGATGATGTGAGAATAAATTCTTGGTGTTGATCACAAAACAATAGATGAACAAATGTGTATAAACCGTATGAAAATAAGAACTAATCTATAACGTTGACTTGAACCTTAAACCGAATGATATGCTTAACTGTAATGAGAATAAGACATAAATGAATGATAGAGGAATATAAGGTCATTTTGCAAGTTGTAGAAAACCCATAAGACCTTGGAAAAAAACTTGAAACTGTGGGTTCAAAGATCCTTTATTAATATTAAACGTCACTTGAGGTAGGGTAAAAGTCTCTTAGCTGATCCATGGTGGAGAATCAGAAGAAAACTCATTGTGATGCAAAGGGATAAGGACTTCAAATCATAAGAAAGATCGAGCAACCTTATCCTTTTGCAGATCAAGCCCTAGCCATGGCGACCTCCCATTGGCACAACTCGATTTCCCTCTATCATGATTGGTCATGAGAGTCTTGACATGGCCCAAATTTGGAACTTGGAAGGAATACCCTGGAAGATTGTTATAGGAGGAAAAATGGGCTAACTTGGATAGAGACAGTTAGGACAAACTACCAACCATGCAAACCCAGTTGTTATTTTGTTGGTTGAGGATGGACCTACCTGATAGGTCATCTCATTAGGTTTCCCTAGAGAACTCACATAAGGTGTACACAGAAGGGAGGGGGATGAAGTGTTAGTGCCACTATGTGCCCCAATTGAGAGCAAGGGTCATGCAAGGGTGCGACCCACTAAACCAACATGGCCCAGAGATAGAACCTAATGATCTTACCCCATAAATTTTTTAAAGGCATGAGCAAATAAAATTCAGGTGAAAAGAAGCGGGATGATGTGGCACTATAACATGTGCCTCGCAGGATTGTTGTTGGATCGAATGGTAGGCCCATAGCCACATAGGACTAGATTCCTAGCCCAAAATCATGAAGCGAAGTCACAAAGTGAAAATGTTACGAAAATCCTGGTAGGATGACATAAAAGGGATACATGGCTGGGACCACACTATTGTTGTGGTGATATTGGGTTAGGGACTAGCCATTTGTTGAGTCGGCCCGACAAAGTTCACTAGGAGGTTTAAAGCAGAATTAAACTGTCAAGCATGAGGAGGTAGGATTTTTAGATGATGTAAGTCACTCCACGCGACGATATGTGCCATCCTATTGGTTGTAGAAAATCCTGTAGATTCACAAGCTCATGCAATGTACTAAAGGGGGGGACAAGAATCTAATTATACTTTCAACCAGCAGAAGCCAATAGATCGATGAAAATAATATGAACAAGAAGAAGATAAATCAATGGCACATAACACAAGATGTATCTCGGGAAAGCCACTGCTCAAAACCCCGTTATCTGTATTGTATATATCATAAATATGAGTGACGATACAAAGCTTGTTCTCACTAGAAAACTTCTGCACAAGTATGCTCAACTCTCTCAGCTCACAAGCTAGCTATTGGCTAACACCTACCCAATTATGTAGGTCTCCAAGCTCCTAATCTCTTGCGTAATTCCTAGGATGAATAACCTCTATTTAAAGGGAATTCATGCTTCCAAAACTGTGCAATCCAAACATAAGAACAATCTCTTATGCATGCATGATATTACACTCTAGTAAATAATACAACTGATAATACATTGTCCCTACACTCTAGTCTCAACTAGGTCTTTCTCTGAACTGACATGTATGAGTTTCTCATTATGGAATCTTTAATTAACTAGAGTAGCACTAGTGCACCAACTGACTTTAATTCTCTATTAGTTCCTCAAACAGTTTGGAACTAATTTAACTGAACTTAACGAAGTAAACTAAGTGATCTAATTTGTAACTCAATTGAAACTCATACTGGACCCCTAAAACTTAGGGAGAACATATACATGACTACAGAAAGGCTCCCAACTCAAAATTCCTAAGTTAATTAAACTTAATTAACTATTTACAAGTTGCTATGAGAATAGAATTCGATTTTAATTCTCAATTTAATTCAAGGACAAATTAAACTGGAATTTCTTGCTATCATTTCTCAACACTTCCTATCAACAAGAAAGGGATTATCAGCTACCCTTATTCTGTCTCTATGAAACTCGAATTTACATCTTGACAACGCCTTTGTCAAAATGTCAGCATCTTGTTCCTCCATGGGAATGTACTCTAACAACATGATCTGCCTCAACACACGATCTCAGAGATGATGATTTCAGATATCAATATGCTTGGGCCGATCATGAAAAACTGAATTTTTAGATAGTTTGATACAACTCTGATTATTGCAGTAAATCACAGTTGGATCCATCTGCTGACCAAACAAACCAACTAGGATCTTCCTCATCCAGATGGCCTCACATTTTTCCTGACTCGTAGCCATGTACTCTACCTTTGTCGAACTGAGTGCAACTGATCTCTATTTCTTGTTGTACCAAGAAATTGCTGCTGACCCAATACTGAAGATCCCTCCTGATGTGCTCTTCCTGTCGAATGGAATCCCTGCCCAATCTACATCAATGAAGCCTTGAAGCTTCACTCCCTTTGTCCATCTGTACCATAATTCATACTGAGAAGTGCCCTTGAGGTAACTCAACACATGCTTTTCCGCATTCCAATATGGATAGGTAATCCTAATCATCACTTGACAAAGATGGTTAACTGCATAGCACATATTTGGTCATCTTCTCACCAAGTACATGACTAAACCCACAAGTTTCGTGTAAACAATAGCTTCCACTACTTCCCCTAAAGTAGCATCCTCGTTCCTCCAGTTACCTGCCAGAGGAGTCTCCATGGGTTCGCTGATCTCCATGCAGAATCTCTTGAGTATCTCGTTGGCATACTTTCCCTGAGACACAAAAAACTCCCCATATCCCTACTGTACCTCCATGCCAAGAAAGTAATGCATGAGCACCATGTCCTTCATCTAAAACTCTCTTGCAAGGTCGTCCTTGTAATATTTGATCAGTTGATCATCACTTATTAGTATGAGATCACAACATAAAGTAAAATGATCAACAACTTACCTTCTACCACTATGTGGTACAGATTCGAATCCACTTCACTATTCATGAAGACCAACCTGGTGAAGTAGCTATCTATCCTAGTGTAACAAGCACAGGGTGCTTGCTTCAACCCATACAACGCTCTCTTGAGCCGGCACACATGCGACTCATGGTCAAAGGTCTCAAAACCTTCAGGCTACTCTATGTACACCTATTCCTCAATCATGCCATTAAGGAAGGTTGTCTTCACATCCATATGATGTATCTTCCAACCCATTTGTGCTGATAGTGCCAATATAGATCTGATTGACGAGTACCTTGCAACAAGAGAAAAGGTCTCATCATAGTCAATCCCCTCTACCTGTGAAAATCCACAGGCCACAAATCTAGCCTTATGCTTCTCTACACTACCATCTGCATCTTATTTTACCTTGTAAATCCAACTGGAGCTCACCACTCACATGTCCTCCGGTCTCGGTACCACATCCCAAACACTGTTACGAACTATGGAGTCATACTCCTCCACCATGGCATCAACCCACACCGGCTACTGCATTGCTTCCTTAAAGGAAGATGGGATCATCACAACGCATTCACCCATAAGAGAAATGTATCTATTGTACCTCTTAGTGACCTCCTCTGCCTGTGTTGAGAAGTAGGTGCTCCCACATTCTCTCGTGCATCATCCAAGAATCTGTCAGCATCTCTGGTGCACTTTCTTCCCTCTCTAGAAGACTCTTCCTGAGTGGATGTCTCCACTCCTGGATCCTCTACTTTTGGTTTCTCCACATCAATATGAGGCTCCTCAACCTTAGGAGATAAAAGCTCCTCATCTGTATGTAGCTCAAGCTCCCTCTCAAGGGAAACTGACGTGGCCTTCTCCTCATCGAATTTGACATCCCTTCAAACCACTATCATCCTGTTGGTCGGCATGTACACCCGATAGTTGTGAGGTGTATCAGTGTACCCCACAAATATCCTCAACTCTGTTGTCGGCTCAAACTTCTGCCATGCATCTTTGTTCAAATGGCAATATACTAATGACCCAAAAATCTTGAAGTGACCAGCATCAGGCTTCTTACTGAAATAAGCCTCCTCTGGTGTCTTCATCTCAAGTATCTGATGTGGGATATGGTTTTGAATATAAACCATTGTGTTGCATGCCTCAGCCCACAAGTGTTTTGGTAGGCCCTGATCATGTAACATCTCCCTCGCTTCCCCTACTATGCTTATGTTCTTCCTCTCGGGCACCCCATTCTGCTGAGGGTTATGGGGTGCCTTCAACTCTTGTTTAATCCCTTCCACTGCATAGAAGTTCTTAAAATTGTTTGGGACATACTCACCACCATTATGACTCCGTAGAGATTTAACCTTCTTTCCCGACTCTTTCTCCACCAATGCCTTAAACTCACAAAACTTTGCGAAATTTTGATCCTTTTTCTGCATGAAAAATATTCAGCATTTACGAGAATAGTCATCAAAAAATATAACATAATACCTATGTTTGTCCATGGATGTTGTCGAGAATGGTCCGCACACATCTGAATGGACTCACTCTAGAATATCCTCTGCTCAACTATCTCTATCATGAAAGGAAGACTTGGTGTATTTTCCCAAAGTACACCCCTTGCATGTATCAACTTCCTGAAGCATACATTTGGGAAGACCGATAGAGATCTGTTGCAATATATTCGAAGCCCCATGATGAAAGTGGCCCAATCCCCTATGCCACAACTCACCAACATCTTAGCTCGACACCCTTTCTACTTTTGTGCTCAAAGAAGCACACTCCTCTACCTCCAACTTATATAGATTCTTCAGTTGAACACCTATCTTCTTTACTTGACCTGTGGCTATGTGTCGAAGGAACGCCTTTCCTTTCTAGAATATCACATCATAGCCTCTATCCTCAAGCATAGAAATAGATACCAAGTTCTTCTTCAGCCCGAGAACATACATAACATTCTTCAAGGTGACTGGAGCCCCATGCTCTCTCTGAAAAGTAATCGTTCCCAATCTAGTAACATTATACTTCCCGTTGTCACCCATCTCGATATGCATCTGGAGATATTTCTCCTCTAGGTCACTGAATAACTCTTTGTCGCCATTCATGTGGAATGAAGCTCCACTTTCTAAGTATCAAACACTTCCCATCATTGATGACACCATGCATGCAATGAGGGAAAAGTCCAATTCAAATTGAGAGGCCAAAGCCTCACCCAATGCTCCTCCTGAGGACTTCTTCTTGGACTTCTTGAGTGGAAAATTTGTAGCAAAATGGCCCATCTCATGATAATGAAAGAACTTAAATTTTGTCATGTCTTTCTTCTTATCTCCATGATAAAAATCTGATTTGGAATTGGAAGCTTTCCCTTTCCCCTTCTTCGCCTTAATCGCTAAGGCATAGCTATCTTCATCATCAGTCTCTGATGAGGAGCCATCCCTGGTGTTCCTCCTGATCTCTTCCTGCATCAAATCTGACCACATTCATTCCCAGTCCAGCGACTTCTCTTGACCATTGAAAAAGTCCTAATAACTATGCAAACTCTTTGGGAGTCATAGAGCAAGACTCACCATATCATCCTCGACAACCGTGATTCCAACACTTCCAAGTTCATCACGACATTGAGTGAACTTGGTCAAGTATTTTGGAATAATCTCACCTTTCTCCATTTTGATTTTTTGAAGTTTGTCCTTCAGTGCCAAATTCCTTTGGTCACTGTTGTTCTGATGCAAGTCCATCAGTGTTTTCCACATAGCATATGGAGTTTCCTTTCCATGGAGACTCGAGACAATGTGGTCTCGAAGACCCTCAAGGATTATCTGCTTTGCCTTCGCCACACACTTCTTCCATTTGGCCAAATTTTGTGCATCTGATGTTGTTGGATTCACAATTTCTCGATCAACGAATTCCTTCAA